>JBBPBO010000001.1:69244746-69462363 GCA_037974295.1 Cicer cuneatum | reverse complement strand
AAAAAAAAAAAAAAGAAAGCAAAAAAAGAGTATCATGACACCCTTACTAGACATGTTCTCGAACTAAAATCATTGATGAATTGAAGCATACAAAGATGATTTAAACCAACTGAAAGACCTTATGGCTAAAAGCTTGGAAATCTTACAAACCCTTGATACCTGAAATCATGGGAATCCTTCATGAAAAAAATATATCACGAAGAACTCATGTTTACCCCTTGATTTCATAAGTCTGACAATTTTCACATTTTAGTCGACTTTTTGGTTATACTCTACCTCAAGTCACTTGTCCACAAGATTTGAACCCTTATCAGACAAGATGAAGAATAGTAACTCACAAGAATGAAAGTAAGTCATGATGAAGAATAGTCACTCACAAGAATGAAAGTCACGACTATCCTGCTTATTATCAAATGTATAAGAAAAGCTAGATGGAAAATTCTCATACCAAATATTACCTCGTAACTGTGGAATAACTTCCAAGCATCAGACTATAACTGGGGCACCCCTTTGTTCCTTATTGTATAGAATAAAGGCAGTTCGACCCACTCAAACAAAAATCCCTTTATCAACAGTAATGATATGTTTTGACCGGCTGGACTCAATTCAACAAAAATGTTGACTGTCTCATGTTAAGGACAATTATTTCAAAATATCTTAAAAGAAGAACCTATGAACTTTGGATCTTCAAAAGAAAGATTTAGCGCTCAAGAAGATTTTACATATCTAAAAGGACTAGCTTGACAAGTGGACCCCCAACTATATGAGCCCTAATACCATAAAAGAAAAATACATTCAAGTGTGGCTCTGATCCACACCAATATGGATCGAGAAGACGTATCACTACTTGCACACATTGATGCTTCAAAAAGTATTATATCTAAATGAAGACCTGCTAGGTTGAAAATCCAAAAGGACGACCTAGGCAAAAATTAGGGTATAAAAAATAAAATAATAATAATAATAAATATCCGCTATGTTGAAAACCTAAAAGGACAACCTAGGCAAAAATTAGGGTACAAAAAATAATAATAAATACCCGCTAGGTTGAAAACCTAAAAGGGCAACCGAAGCAAAAAATTTGGTACAAAAATGAGTAAAGACCCGGTAGGTTGAAAATCCAAAAGGACAACCTAGAAAAAAGTTAGGATACAAAGTCGAAGAATGACCTGCTAGATCAAAAACTCGAAGGGGGTCCTATGCGAAAATTAATGAGGACTTGTTGGGTCAAAAACCCAGAAGGGCGACCTAGGGAAAAATTAGGGCCACAAAAAACAATGAAGAAGTTCACTAGCTTGAGAATAAAAGAACATGAGCAGATAATATGGCTTACACAGATCAAAGTCAAAGCAGAATATATTCCGAAAGGTTGTGAAGATAAATTAGGGCAAATCATATCCTCAAAAGTGGATTAAAAATGTGATTAAAATTGTGGCAAGAGTTATTAACACACTTCATTTATGAAATACTACTAACAAATCGGGTCATTTACCCATATGAGATCACCTTTTTTTTTTTTTTTATGAATCCTTTTTTTGTACCATAGATTTTCTCACTAAATATCATATTCTAAACCTTGCTTCACTAATTTCTTGTGTTATAAATCTTTTTGTCAAAATGCATTTTCTTATGATAATCATATGTTGGGGCACAAAATATGTGAGTGTCAAGAGGCCAAAACTAGTATGATGTCTTTACACATAAGGCAGTGGCAACTGGAGATCAAGTCAAAGATGTAACAAAAATCTCTTTAAAGATTAAAAGGACAATAACCACTATTTATTCAAAGTGGTGCACATATTTCATCCATGAATCCAAGGACCATGTGTTGTAACGAGGTGAAAGAAATAAAATAAAAAATTGTAAAAGAGTTGATTGAAAAAATTGCAAAAAAAATATGAAAATGAAGGAAAATGTTCATTCATCAAGTGCATTCATGACATTTCATATTTCAATAATGTATAAATTTAAAATCGGGACTACTGACCCGCACCCTCTAATTTAAAAGACGGGATGACTGACCCGTACACTATAATTTAAAGTCGGGATGATTGACCCACACCCTCTAATTTAAAAGACGGGATGACTGACTTGTACACTCTAATTTAAAGCCGGGATGATTGACCTACACCCTCTGATTTAAAAGCCAAGATGATTTCCCGTTATCTCACATTGATATTATGGTTGACAATACGGCCCACCATTCGCTCTTCTCTTTTATGAATGGTTTCTTTGGGTATAATCAAATTAAGATGGAAGCCGAAGATATGAAAAAAACGACTTTCATTTTTTGTCTGAAGAATGCTGAGGCGACCTACCAAAGAGCTATGGTAACCTTGTTCCATGACATGATTCGTAAAGAGGTAGAAGTATATGTAGATGACATGATTGTTAAGTCACAAAAAGAAGAAAAACATCTTATTGATCTAAAGAAACTCTTTAAAAGACTTAGAAAGTTTAAGCTAAAGCTTAATCCTGCCAAATGTATTTTCAACGTGAGGTCGGGCAAATTATTGGGATTTGTGGTTAGTCAGAAAGGAATAGAGGCCGGCCCTGATAAGATTCGGGTTATTTCAGAAATGTCTCCCTCGAGTACAGAAAGGGAAGTTTGTGGTTTTCTGGGAGACTAAATTATATTTCGAGATTTATATCACAATTAACTACCACTTTTGAACCGACCTTTAAACGTTTACGGAAAAATCAAACAGTTGTGTGGAACAAAGAATGCCAAAACACATTTGAGAAAATCCAACAGTATTTGCAGAAGCACCCAATTCTAGTCCCCCCAATTCTGGGCCGACCCTTGATTATGTATCTTACAGTCCTCAATGGGTTCATTGGATGCGTGTTGGGGCAACCCGATGAAATAGGAAAAAAGGAGCATGCCATTTACTATTTGAGTAAAAAATTTACCGATGTTGAAACGAGATATACAATGTTAGAACGTACTTGTTGTGCCTTAGCTTAGGTGGCCCGTCGCTTAAGACAATACATGCTTTTCCATACGGCTTGCTTGATATCCAAAATGAACCCAATAAAGTATATTTTTGAAAAACCTGCTCTCACAGGGCGAATGGCTCACTGGCAGGTGATGTTATCAGAATATGATATTACCTATGTTACTCAGAAAGCCATCAAAGGGAGTGCCTTGGTAGATTATCTGGCTAATCAACCCGTTGATGATCATCAGTCAATGCAATGCGAATTCCTTGACAAAAGTATCATGGTTTTGTTTGAAGAGTGTGATAATGGAAAATGGACCCTATTGTTCGACGGGGCCTTAAACATAATGGGGCATGGGATTGGGGTTGTCTTGATATCTCCCAAAAAAATTTCATACCTATTGCAGCGCGCTTGTGCTTTGATTGTACCAATAATATTGCAGAATATGAGGCTTGTGCCATGGGAATTTTGGTTGCATTGGAATGAAATGCAAGAGTACTAGAAATATATGGAGATTCAGCCTTAGTAATTAATCAGCTTAACCAAGAATGGGAAACTCGAGATAAGAAACTAACACCTTATTTTACCTACATAAAGGAATTGTCTTTACAATTTGACAAAATCACCTTTCATCGTGTCCCTCGAGAAAACAATAAACTGGCTGATGCTTTGGCTACTTTATCCTCAATGTTCCAAATAAGTCGAAACGATGAAATCCCATCCATTAAAATGGAGAGTCGAGATCATCCTGCCTACTGCCACTTAATCGAAGAAGAAACCGACGGGAACTTGGTATCAAGACATGAAACATTATCTTACAAATAGAGAATATCCGCGTGGAATATCAGAGAATGAGAAAAGAAATTTAAGACGGTTAACCGCGAACTTTTTTTGAATGAAAATATTTTGAATAAAAGGAATCATGATATGGTACTCCTCAGATGCGTTGATGTCAATGACGCGAAAGAAATTCTACAAGATGTCCACGATGGCTCTTATGGGATCCATATGAACGGACACGCTATGTCTAGAAAGGTTCTTCGAGCCGATTATTATTGGCTCACACTAGAAAAAGATTGTTTTAATTACATAAAGAAATGCCATAAGTGTCAAATATATGCTGACAATATCTACACCCCATCAATGCCCCTAAAAACCCTTACAGCACACTGGCCATTCTCAATGTGGGGCATAGACGTCATCAGAATGATCAAACCAAAAGCGTCAAATGGACATTGCTTCATCTTGGTGGAAATTGATTACTTTACCAAATTGGTAGAGGTCGCTTTGTACGCCAACGTAACCAAAAATGTGGTGATCAAATTCATAAAAAGGGAGTTCATATGCCGTTATGGCCTACCAAGCAAGATCATTACTGACAATGCCACCAATCTGAATAACAAAATGATGGATGAATTGTGTGCCACTTTTAAAATTCAAAACCACAACTCATCCTCGTACAGACCAAAAATGAATGGCGCAGTTAAAGCAGCAAATAAAAACATCTAAAAATTATTCAAAAAATGTTGCCGTTTGCACTACACGGGTATCGTACTTCGATACGCAGTTCAACTAGGGCAATCCCTTTTTCCCTAGTATATGGGATGGAGGTTGTGCTACCCATTGAAGTATAAATCCTTTCGCTAACAGTATTAATGGAAACCAAACTAGAGGAGTCGGAAGGGGTGCAAACCTTTTTCGATCAATTGAATTTAATTGAAGAAAAAAGGTTGATGGTATTATGCCATGGGCAATTATACCAGAAAAGACTGAAAAAAGCGTATGAGAAAAAAGTGCGTCCTCGAGAATTCTGGGAAGGGGACTTGGTGCTAAAAAAGATCTTACCCATTCAAAAGGATTATCGTGGGAAATAGAACCCTAACTATGAGGGCCCATATGTCATAAAGAAAACTTTCTCAGGTGGAGCTTTAATCCTCACAAATATGGACGGGAAAGATTTAGTCCTCCTTGTAACTCAGACGCCGTAAAAATGTATTATACTTAAATAAAATACCTGCTAGGTTGAAAACCTGAAATGAGCCCCCTAGGCAAAGATTAGGGTACCCAAAAAAAATACCCGCTAGGTTGAAAACCTGAAAGGGTGACCTAGGCATAAATTAGGGTACAAAAAAATAGTAATAAATACCCGCTAGGTTGAAAACTTGAAATGGGCAACCTAGACAAAAATTAGGGTACAAACAAAAAAAAGTAATAAATACCCACTAGGTTGAAAACCTGAAAGGGCGACCTAGGCAAAAATTAGGGCAAAAAAATACCCACTAGGTTGAATACCTGAAAGGGGGACCTAGACAAAAATTTGGGTACAAAAAAATAGTAATAAATATCCGCTAGGTTGAAAACCAGAAATGGGCAATCTAGGCAAAAATTAGGGTAAAAAAATACCCACTAGGTTGAAAACCTGAAAGGGCGACCTAGACAAAAATTTGGGTACAAAAAAATAATAATAAAATATTTGCTAGGTTGAAAACCTGAAAGGGCGACCTAAGCAAAAATTAGGGTACAAAAAATAGTAATAAATATCTGCTAGGTTGAAAACCTGAAATGGACAACCTAGGCAAAAATTAGGGTACAAACAAACAAATAGTAATAATTACCCGCTAGGTTGAAAACTGAGAGGGGCAACCTAGGCAAAAATTAGGGTACAAAAAATATAATAAATACCTGTTGGGTTGAAAACCTGAAAGGGCAACCTAGTAGAAGAAGAAAAACAACAACAAAAACAAAGAATATATACTCAAAAGGACAGGATCAACGATATGGATCAGACTTTGGCACGAGAAGTTGGTACAGTCTACATTTGAATTACTAGTAACCAAGTCGGGTCTTCCACCCATTTCTTTTATTTTATCTTATGTATATTCTTCTTTAAGAAGAATATTAAACCTCAATATATTGATATTTACTTTTATCATCTTTATAATTTAACCCTCTTTCCCGAATGCATCTTATGATTATCAGGTACTGGAAAGTAAAACATATACTATACCTTGATATAATGAATTGTGATAAAGTCGCCATAGTAGAGGTTGTTTAGGGTACAAGGCAGACGACAACATGAGATCTAGCTTAAGATCACAATAGTAATTCTTCTTAAAAAAAAAACAAAGGAAAAAAGAGAAGACAAAAGAGATATCAAAGATATTAAGTTCAAGAAAAATTTATAAGTGCCCTTCTAATCCCTAATATGAATGATCGTGTCCAATAAAAATAATAATAACAACCAACATATTGATTCATTTATTCATTCATGACATTTCATAAATTTAAAGCCGAGAAAACAACCCGCATTTTGAAGCCAGGAAAACGACTCGCACCCAGAGCCGAGAAAATGACCCGCATGTTGAAGCTGGGAAAATGACTCGCATCCGAAGCCGAGAAAACGACCCGCATGTTGAAGCCGGGAAAACGACTCGCACCCGAAGCCGA
This sequence comes from Cicer cuneatum, assembly GCA_037974295.1. Taxonomy (NCBI): domain Eukaryota; kingdom Viridiplantae; phylum Streptophyta; class Magnoliopsida; order Fabales; family Fabaceae; genus Cicer; species Cicer cuneatum. The sequence goes on along the minus strand of JBBPBO010000001.1, from coordinate 69,455,973 downwards.
GAAAACAGCCCACATATTGAAGCCTGGAAAACGACTGGCACCCGAAGCTGAGAAAACGACCAATATCTTGAAGCCGGGAAAATGACTTGCACCCTTCTACAAAAATTCTTTTCGGATAAAATTAGAGTTGTCATCTTTACTTATCTATACTTTGACTCTCAAGTAAATTCTAAGTAAAGAGGGGCAGCTGTTGACACCTAATTTTGTCTGCTTTTTTTTAGACATTTTATAAAATAAAAAAATAATAATAATAAGAAATATATAAAAAATGAGAAAATATAATAAATAAAAATAAATAATTAGACTATAAACTTTAAACAATCATTGGTATTTCTGGTTCTTGTTTGCCTCTGATTCCTGTTCAGATGTTCACTATTTTCTAAAACATAAAAAAAGTACATCATTGAATAAAAAGAAAGCAAGAAAAAATTGATTGATGGTAATAAAAATTAGTATAATGGTGATCAATTGAAGGAAAAGAAATCGAAAAGAAATGGATTGATGGTAATAAAAACCATTATAACAGTGATCAATTGAAGGAAAAGAAATTGAAATGAAATTGATGAATAGCAATAAAAATGTTAATCAATCCACAATTATTTTCCTGTCTTTTGTAACCTACACCCAAAAAGTCAATAAATAGTCAACACCAAGAGTAGAGAAAGGGAGCACAATTGAAAAAAATAGGGAGGAGTAAACAATTGGAACTTTGATAAAGTCAGTCCAGCAAAACTAATTGAGCAGTAAGGTATCAATGTTTTTATCCTCCTCTTATTTTCTTTTTATTTTTGCTTCAATTTTAAAATAAAAAAATCGCAATTTAGTTTTTCTAAGCTTTAATTTTTTTTAATCTATTGTCCCCATTGTCGAAATCAAGTTGGTTCTTTCAATTAAAGTTTTGACGTTAACAAAAGTATTTTATGAAAATCACATTTTGACTTAGAAGAATAATGAAAAATCAAAAGAAGTGAAAAATCAGAGGATGGTGTCACTAGAGGATGTCATTAGAGGATGACGTCACCAGAGGTTGTCATTAGAGGATGATGTCACTAGAAGATACCTCCAGAAGATACAACCACAAGATACCTCAAGAAGATACAAATCAGAAGATATCACCAGAAGATATCAATGTCAGCAGAAGATGTCATCAAAGGATGATGTCACCAAAAGATATAAATGTCACCAGAAGATACGACTAGAAGATATCAACAGAGGATACATCTAGAGGATACCTAAGGATACTAGAGGATACATCTAGAGAATACCAGAAGATACCTCTAGAGGATACCAGAAGATACCTCTAGAGGATATCACCAGAGGATCCCATCAAAAGCAAGAATCAAAGGATGTCATTGTAAAACCCTTAATTTTAAATTAAAATTATGGAATTAATTTTAATTGTATTTTTTGGGATATTTGTAAAATATTTAATATATGTATGTTTGAGTGAATATATATATATATATATATATATATATATATAAATATTTATTTTGGAGGATGAATAAAAATTATTGGGTGAAGATTAAATTAATTTAATTATGAGTAATTAAATTAATTGGGCAATTAACTGAGGATTAGTGGCTAATTACAAGATAATTAAGTGCTGAAGGAACCAGCCTTATTTTAATATTATTTTGGGGTGAGGTGGCACCACAAAAGCCTATAAATAGGAGTGAGCATGATGGTGAAATCAGAACACCATCCCTCCTTCCTCACTGCCCATACTGCATGTAATAGTAACCCATTTTTCCCTCCCATTCTGTCTTTGTTTTCTGCCTTCCCATTTCCAGTCACGATTATAAAAGAAGAAGATAGGGAACTCTTCAAAGTATCATTACTGGAACATCCAAACACTGAAATACCAAAACCCCAGTACAAAAGTTATTCCCCATACCATTACGGAGTTAAAGAACCCAGTTTCGCAGCAGCAAACGCCAGTTGCAGTTTCAACGTTTTAACGCACACACTTGAGCAGAAGCAGAACACGCAACAAGGGTAAGGGCACCTTCCACTTTCTAGTTGCATTAGGGCTGTAAGTGCATAATTTTCATGGCATTACTAGTGTTTTCCTGACTGTTTTGAAACTGGTTTGCCTGTGCTTGAAAGAAATGGAAAAAAATGCATTTTTGACGTTTTAAAAGCTCTGTGATGATTTCTATTTTGAGCTGAATGCACCGAGGTTGTGCTGTTTATGTGGGAAAGTGGAAAATGTCTTGAATATTATTTCAAACCTGATTTAAAAATGCATGTTCGTAAAACTGTTTTGAAAATGGTTTTGAAATGCAAAAATGCATTCTGTTTGTGTGTTGTTGTTGTGATGCTGCATGTTATTCTGATGTGTTGTGAAAGTTGAAATGCTTGCATGTTCTTCTGATGTGTTGTGAAAGTTGAAATGCTTGCATGTTCTTCTGATGTGTTGTGAAAGTTGAAATGCTTGCACGTACTTCTGATATGTGTGAAAGCTGAAATGTTGTGTGTTATTCTGTTGGTTTGGTGATCTAGATGATTATGATGATTGATGATTCTGTTTTTGTTTCTGGATGATTTGGTGTTGATGATTATGATTCTGTTTCTTTTTGAGTGATTCTGGTAATGTTGATGATTTAATAAGAAAAGGGATTTTGAATGAGGATGGTATTGTCTGAAAAAGTGGTGAATCTGTTTTTGGTTGTCTTTTTAAAAGGAAACAGTTTTGAAAGGTGTTGAATTTCACTGGTTTTCGAAGGTGTATTCGAATACAACATGTGTGTATTCGACTACAACCTGTAAAGGTTCTGTTTTACTGAAGTTTTCAAACTTGTATTCGAATACAGAGAAAGGATTTTTGCTTCTGACTTAGCATCTATATTCGACTACGACCATGTCGTATTCAAATACAGAAGTGGGATTTTAACACTGTATTCGCATCTGTATTCGACTACAGGCATGCTGTATTCGAATACAGAATGCAAATTTTCACTTGTTTCAGTTTTTGTATTCGAATACAGTGGGTCTGTATTCGAATACAGATTCGTGTTTTTCCAGAAGCACTGTTTTTAGCTTCTGTATTCGAATACAAGGAAGCTGTATTCGAATACAGATTCGTGTTTTCCAGAAAATCAAGTTTTAAACACTGTAATATGCATTTTAAAGTGTTGGGAAACTTTGAGAAGGGTTAAAGTGATTTTAAAAGGAGGTCTTGAAATATTTTGAAGAGGAGAGGAAGAAGTATTGAAAACCTTTAAGGAACTGGAAGAAAAGATTGAATTTTTCAAGGTTTTGTCTTATGTATTCGACTACAGGCATGCTGTATTCGAATACAGAATGTTAAAATTACAGTTTCATGTTTCTGTATTCGAATACAAGGGGTCTGTACTCGAATAGAGATTCGAGTTTCAAGAAATTCGAAGTTTTCAAGAGTGTTTGTAAACCCTGAGTGTTTGGGGAATGTTGGGATTGTTGTGGTGAATTAAAAAGGAATTTATGGTGATGTTTTGAAGTTGTAAAGATAAAGTTTTGAGATTTTACTGATGTAATGAAAGATGAGGTTGTGTGCACAAAGACTGCCTCTGTATTTTAATACCAGAGGGCTGTATTCGAATACAGAGTGTCATTCTGCACTATTTTTAGCTCCTGTATTCGAATACAGAGGAGCTGTATTCGAATATAGATTCGTAAAATTCCAGAAAATCCCAGTTTTGAACACTGTAATTGAATTTTAAGAGTTTGGGAAAACATTTCAAAGTATTAATGATTAATTGACTGTTTAATCATGATTGTGGTGATGTTAATTCTGACTGTGCTGAGATATTCAAGAACATGATAAAAAGCATGAATTTTCTGATTTTGCATTCTAACTCTAGAGAAGTGAAACACTGCATATTCATGCATTGCATAGTCAAGTGGTACCCGCGATGGGCCACAGAGTAATGCGCAACCACGTGCTGATCTGTTGAGCGATTGCACGAGTGCTGCACTGTTGAGCGTCTGCACTAGGTACTGATCTGTTGAGCGATTGTACCTTGGTATATAGGTACCGGTCTGTTGAGCGACTGCACTGGTACTGGACTGTTGAGCGTCTGTACCCTGAAATGCGCAGCCACGTGCTGATCTGTTGAGCGATTGCACGAGTGATGGTCTGTTGAGCGACTGCACTAGTACTGGACTCTTGAGCGTCTGTACCCTGGAATGCGCAACCATGTGCTGATCTGTTGAGCGATTGCACGAGTGCTGGACTGTTGAGCGTCTGCACTAAGTACTGATCTGTTGAGCGATTGTACTTTGGTATATAGATGCTGGTCTATTGAGCGACTGCACTGGTACTGGACTGTTGAGCGTCTGTACCCTGAAACACGCAGCCACGCGCTGATCTGTTGAGCGATTGCACGAGTGCTAGTCTGTTGAGCGACCGCACTAGGTACTGATCTGTTGAGCGATTGTACCTTGGTATATGTCAAACGTGTTGGACTGTTGAGCGTCTGCACTGGTGCTGATCTGTTGAGCGATTGCACCCTGGTCTTGAGGGCCGTTAATGTCAAACATAATGTGCTGGTCTGTTGAGCGACTGCACCTTGGTGATTCCAAGTAAATTGTATACATGAGCATATACATATTGCATTGAAGTATTGACCGGTGGGTCACGTTTGATTATATGATGAATGAGTGGAAAATTGAATGTGAGTGAGTACTATCCAGAATCTAAAATTCTGATTTAATGATTGTGTTTGTTGAAGTGTTGTTTGTACTTACCACATACTTCATAATAATTGACTGCTGTTTTGAAAAGGCATGTATGTCATTAATTTTCAAATGAGCATTATTATTTTCCTCATCATCATATGTTATACCATGATTATAATTGTTGCTGTGCAATATATGTTATGTGAATATTTGTTAATTTCGGTCGGTGACCCTTGCTATTATATTGTGGACATTGGGCTTTGCCCTCATATGTTACCCAAACCCATGCCACCCGTGGGTACCCAAACGACGGAAACGTCGTTGAACTTCCTTGATCGCTATTCCCGTACTGCTTGGGTATTTGACCCCATCTCAAGCAAGGCGACTTACACGGGGTGGTTGGAGAGGACGAGCAGGACTGGCGGCGTAGAGGATTTTGTGGAGCGCACTCATGCGAGTATAGATTTTCCCGTGCCTTATCGTCTGGTATTGGAGGCGCACGAAATTTTCGACGATGCTGAGGAGTCCGTTGGAAGGGTTGAGATGGAGGCCACCGTAGGTGTGGTGACTCCCAACCCGGTGGTTGGAGGAGATGTACATGAGTCTGAGGCCGAAGGGAGAATGATGAGCCGAGGCCAGTAGCAGAAGAGATTCCGGGTCCGTCCAGGATCTCTGAGGATTGTTATGAGATTCCGGCGCCGCCGAAGCGACCGAGACTTGTTATTGATCTGACTTCCGAGGAGGCCGACCCCTCACTGTATGATGAGGAGGAGGAGGAGGTCACGTCGAGGCGAGCGCCAGATTCGGAGAAGACTTGTTTAGGATGCGGAGGAAATTCGTGCTACTGTAGCTTTAGCGCATGATCACTTAGACTTGATGTATTAGGATTTGAGTTGGAAATGTATTTTGTTTTATTTTGAAAACAATTGTTGTACTATTTATTCTGCACTCTGATATTGACTTTTGGGAATGTTATGACATTATTATCTTCCAAAGATGTTTTATTATTTAACATTAAATTCCCAGAATTAAGTAATTATTTTAATTCCTTTCAAATTAATTTTGGAAAACTCATTTTAATTATTTAAAAAAAAAATGCACCTGCACTGTGTTTTAAACTCGGGGTGTTACAATTGTGGTATCAGAGTATTTGGTTAAAGTTTTGGGATAAAGCTCTAATTTAAAGTATTTTTTTTGAGTTATTAGCTGATCATGCATAAGAGCAAGTAGTTAAAGTGTCAAGTCTTGAGTAAGTTGTGGTGTGACTGAAGTAATGATGGTTTTGTAGGAAACAATGCCTCCACGAAGAGATGACACCCCAAGAACAAATGTCATCCGGGAAGATCGAATGGCTGAAGCAATGAATAACATGGCTGCGTCAGTTGCTGCACAGACGACTGCCAAGACTCAACGCGACCTGGAAAAGAGAGAAAGAGAGATTCGCGCTGCTGAATCTAGAGGACTAGAGGATTTTCATCGCCATAATCCTCCCAAGTTCAAGGGTGATGAGGGTCCAGAGATAGTGGACCAATGGATCCAAGAGATGGATAAAATCTTTGAGATGATTAACTATCGGGAAGCGGTGAAGGTCAATTATGCCACGTACCTGCTGATAGGGGATGCAGAGTATTGGTGGAGAAGTACGAGATTGCTGATGGGGTCAGCTCAAGAGAAAGTGACCTGGGAGTCATTCAAAAAGAAGTTTCTAAACAAGTACTTCCCGATGAGCACTAGAACCAAGTTGGGGGATGATTTTCTAAAATTGAACCAAGGGAATATGACAGTAGGAGAGTACGCGGCTAAGTTTGAGTCGCTGTCCAGACATTTCAGATTCTTCCGGGAAGAAGTCGATGAACAGTTTATGTGTCATTGCTTTCAGAATGGATTAAAGTATGAGATCCAAGATTCGGTCCTACCCTTGGGAATACAACGTTTCTGAGTGCTAGTAGAAAAGTGTAGAGAGGTGGAAGACATGAAGAACAGGAGGGCCAACAGAGGAGGGAACTTTAACTCTGGAGGGCCTAGTCGGGTACATAATCAGAACAATAAAGGGAAGCAAGTTGCCAAGCTATATAACCGGCCACCAAACAGCAAGAGGGGCCAGAATAGGCCGGGAAACCAGAACTTTGGACGGCAATTAGGACAAGGAGTCCGGTGTTATCGCTGTGGGAAGGAAGGACATATTGCAACTGCTTGTACCACGAGGGATTTGTTGTGCTTCAACTTCCACAAGCCAGGACACGCGGCGAGGGATTGCCGGGTTCCGAAGGTGGAGCCAACTGTGAACGCAACTAGGGCTACTCGTCCTACTGCTAGAGGCTGCGTTTATCACATGGGTGCTAAAGCTGGAAGACAAGCCCAAAATTTAATCCAGCAAGATTGTGAGATCGCAGGTAACACACTAACTGCACTTTTTGATTCGGGGGCAACCCATTCTTTCATTGCTATGGATTGTGTGCATCGTTTGAAGTTGTCTGTGTCTGCTTTGCCTTTTGATTTAGTTGTTTCGACACCTGCTAAGACTTTGACAGTAAACTCTGCATGTTTACACTGTACCATAACGATACAGAATAGAGATTTCTTGGTCAATTTAATCTGTTTACCCCTACAATCACTCGAGATCATTCTCGGCATGGATTGGATGACCTATAACTACGTAGTTTTGGATTGCGCTCGAAAATTGGTTCTTTTCCCCGAACCTGGATTCGCTCGGTATTTGGCTGCTAACCAACTCGGAGTATCACTGAGAGAGGGAACTCATGAATTTTTATCATTGGCTAACGTGGAGACCAAGATGGATGTGAACATAGAAGATGTGATGTTAGTCAAAGAGTATCCGGACGTATTTCCGACGGAAATTTCAGGATTACCCCCGGTAAGAGAGGTGGAATTCTTCATTGACTTACACCCAGGAACTGGACCTATTTCAATTGCGCCGTACCGGATGTCGCAATTGGAATTAAGCGAGCTGAAAGGTCAAATTGAAGGATTATTGGAGAAAGGATTTATCAGACCAAGTGTGTCGCCCTGGGAAGCTCCAGTGTTGTTGGTTAAGAAAAAGGACGGAAGTTCGCGTTTATGTGTGGATTATCGGCAACTGAACAAGGTGACTATCAAGAATCGTTATCCATTACCACGCATTGATGATTTGATGGACCAATTGAGGGGAGCAGCAGTGTTTTCAAAGATTGATTTGAAGTCGGGATACCATCAGATTCGAGTAAGAGAAGGAGATATTCAAAAGACTGCTTTCAGGACTCGTTACGGACACTATGAATATCCCGTTATGCCTTTTGGAGTTACGAATGCACCAGCAATATTTATGGATTATATAAATAGGATATTCAGCCCGTTTTTGGATAAGTTCGTGGTGGTATTCATCGATGATATTTTGATTTATTCAAAAGATGAAGAAGAACATGAAGAGCACTTACGCCAAGTTCTTGAAGTCTTACGCGAGAAGCAACTGTATGCCAATTTATCGAAGTGCGAGTTTTGGCTAAAGGAAGTGAACTTTTTGGGACATGTGATAACGAAAGAAGGAATCGCTATCGATCCGGCAAAGATTGAGACAATTCTTGCCTGGAAACAGCCCCAGACTGTCACAGACATAAGGAGTTTTGTCGGACTAGTAGGATACTACAGGAGATTTATTGAAGGATTTGCTAAGATTGTAACTCCTTTGACACAACTCACTAGGAAGAATCAGCCGTTTGCATGGACAGAGAAGTGTGAGGAGAGTTTTCAGTTGCTAAAGGAAAAGTTGACAACCTCACAAGTGTTGGTATTGCCACAGCCAGAGGAACCATATGAAGTTTACTGCGATGCATCTCACCAAGGTTTGGGATGTGTTTTGATGCAACACAAGAAAGCTGTAGCTTACGCCTCAAGACAGTTGAAAACTCATGAACGGAACTACCCCACTCATGATTTGGAACTGGCTGCAGTAGTATTTGCGTTAAAGGTTTGGAGACACTACTTATATGGATGCACATTCACGGTGTTCAGCGACCATAAAAGCTTGAAGTATCTGTTCGATCAGAAGGAATTGAACATGCGTCAGAGAAGATGGATGGAGACTCTCAAGGATTTTGACTTTTCATTGCAGTACCACCCTAGAAAAGCCAATGTGGTGGCTGACGCATTGAGTCGGAAGAGCGTGTCAGTATCTTCAATGATAATGGCCAGACAACAGGAGTTGTGGGAAGCATTTAGAGATCTACATTTGGACGTAAAGTTTGCACCAGGAATGATAAAGTGTGGAATGATAACAATTTTGAGTGGATTACTGGAGGAGATTGCAAACTTGAAAGATGACGCATTGATCCAAGAAAAGAGGAATCTGATAGCGCAAGGATAGACCACTGAATTCAGCATCGGAACAGATGATATTCTGAGATGTAACGGAAGGGTTTGTGTACCGGAAGCTGCAGAAATGAGAAGAGCAATTTTGGAAGAGGCTCATAAGAGTAAGTTGAGTATTCATCCTGGAGCAACCAAGATGTACTAGGACTTAAGGCAGAATTTCTGGTGGCCAGGAATGAAGAGAGATGTGGCAGAATATGTATCAACTTGTTTGACTTGTCAGAAAGCGAAAGTGGAACATCAACGACCTGCTGGAATGCTGCAACCTTTGGACATACCAGAGTGGAAGTGGGACAATATTTCCATGGACTTCATAACAGGACCGCCCAAGACAAGGAAAAAGAATGATTCTACTTGGGTAATAGTAGATCGATTGACGAAGTCCGCACATTTCCTACTGGTAAGGACCACTTATAAAGTAGATAAGCTGATAGAGATCTACATCGCTGAGATTATGAGGTTACACGGTGTTCCATCAAGTATAGTATCGGACCGTGACCCAAAGTTCACATCTCACTTTTGGGGAGCGTTGCATGAAGCTTTGGGAACCAAACTGAGATTGAGTTCAGCCTACCATCCACAAACAGACGGACAAACTGAGAGAACAAATCAGTCCTTGGAAGATCTATTGAGAGCATGCGTGTTGGATGACAGAGAAAACTGGGATGAAGTGCTGCCATTGATTGAATTCACTTACAACAACAATTTTCACGCAAGTATTGGAATGGCACCCTATGAGGCTTTGTATGGACGCAAGTGTCAGACGCCCTTATGCTGGTATAAGGACGGAGAGAGTATGATTGTTGGACCGGAGATGGTGGAACAAGCTACAGGGAAAATCAAAAGGATACAAGAGAAAATGAAGATTTCACAAGATCGCCAAAAGAGTTATGCGAACAAGCGTCGCAGACCTTTGGAATTTGAGCAGGGTGATCGTGTATTTCTAAGGGTTACGCCTACAACTGGTGTTGGCAGAGCTATTAAGTCAAGAAAGTTGACTCCGAAATTTATTGGGCCATACCAGATTACTGCACGTATTGGACCATTGACCTATCGGATTGCTTTACCCCCAATACTGTCCAATATTCATGACATATTTCATGTGTCGCAACTAAGGAAATACATTGCAGACCCGTCACATGTGATCGAGCCAGATACAATTCAGCTGAGGGATAACCTGTCTTTTGAAGTATTGCCTGTAAGGATTGAAGACAGGAAGATTAAACAGTTGAGGAACAAGGAAGTCCCACTAGTCAAAGTGATTTGGAATCCGACTACGGGAGACGCGACTTGGGAACTGGAGAGTAAGATGAGGGAACAATATCCTCAGTTGTTTACTGATATGTAGTTTCGAGGACGAAACTAATTTAAGGGGGGAGTAATGTAAGACCCTTAATTTTAAATTAAAATTATGGAATTAATTTTAATTGTATTTTTGAGGATATTTGTAAAATATTTAATATATGTATGTTTGAGTGAATATATATATATATAAATATTTATTTTGGAGGATGAATAAAAATTATTGGGTGAAGATTAAATTAATTTAATTATGAGTAATTAAATTAATTGGGCAATTAACTAAGGATTAGTGGCTAATTACAAGATAATTAAGTGCTGAAGGAACCAGCCTTATTTTAATATTATTTTGGGGTGAGGTGGCACCACAAAAGCCTATAAATAGGAGTGAGCATGATGGTGAAATCAGAACACCATCCCTCCTTCCTCACTGCCCATACTGCATGTAATAGTAACCCATTTTTCCCTTCCCATTCTGTCTCTGTTTTCTGCCTTCCCATTTCCAGTCACGATTATAAAAGAAGAAGAGAGGGAACTCTTCAAAGTATCATTACTGGAACATCCAAACACTGAAACACCAAAACCCCAGTACAAAAGTTATTCCCCATACCATTACGGAGTTAAAGAACCCAGTTTCGCAGCAGCAAACGCCAGTTGCAGTTTCAACGTTTTGACGCACACACTTGAGCAGAAGCAGAACACGCAACAAGGGTAAGGGCACCTTCCACTTTCTAGTTGCATTAGGGCTGTAAGTGCATAATTTTCATGGCATTACTAGTGTTTTCATGACTGTTTTGAAACTGGTTTGCCCGTGCTTGAAAGAAATGGAAAAAAATGCATTTTTGACGTTTTAAAAACTCTGTGATGATTTCTGTTTTGAGCTAATTGCACTGAGGTTGTGCTGTTTATGTGGGAAAGTGGAAAATGTCTTGAATATTATTTCAAACCTGATTTAAAAATGCATGTTCATAAAACTGTTTTGAAAATGGTTTTGAAATGCAAAAATGCATTCTGTTTGTGTGTTGCTGTTGTGATGCTGCATGTTATTCTGATGTGTTGTGAAAGTTGAAATGCTTGCATGTTCTTCTGATGTGTTGTGAAAGTTTAAATGCTTGCATGTTCTTCTGATGTGTTGTGAAAGTTGAAATGCTTGCATGTTCTTCTGGATGATTTGGTGTTGATGATTCTGATTCTGTTTCTTTTTGAGTGATTCTGGTAATGTTGATGATTTAAGAAGAAAAGGGATTTTGAATGAGGATGGTATTGTCTGGAAAAGTGCTGAATCTGTTTTTGGTTGTCTTTTTAAAAGGAAACAGTTTTGAAAGGTGTTGAATTTCACTGGTTTTCGAAGGTGTATTCGAATACAACATGTGTGTATTCGACTACAACCTGTAAAGGTTCTGTTTTACTGAAGTTTTCAAACTTGTATTCGAATACAAGCCCTTGTATTGGAATACAGAGAAAGGATTTTTGCTTCTGACTTAGCATCTGTATTCGACTACGACCATGTCGTATTCGAATACAGAAGTGGGATTTTAACACTGTATTCGCATCTGTATTCGACTACAGGCATGCTGTATTTGAATACATAATGCAAATTTTCACTTGTTTCAGTTTCTGTATTCGAAGACAGTGGGTCTATATTCGAATACAGATTCGTGTTTTTCCAGAAGCACTGTTTTTAGCTTCTGTATTCGAATACAAGGAAGCTGTATTCGAATACAGATTTGTGTTTTCCATAAAATCAAGTTTTAAGCACTGTGATATGCATTTTAAAGTGTTGGGAAACTTTGAGAAGGGTTAAAGTTATTTTAAAAGGAAGTCTTGAAATATTTTGAAGAGGAGAGGATGAAGTATTGAAAACCTTTAAGGAACTGGAAGAAAAGATTGAATTTTTCAAGGTTTTGTCTTCTAAATTCGACTACAGGCATGCTGTATTCGAATACAGAATGTTAAAATTACAGTTTCATATTTTTGTATTCGAATACAAGGGGTCTGTACTCGAATACAGATTCGAGTTTCCAGAAATTCCAAGTTTTCAAGAGTGTTTGTAAACCTTGAGTGTTTGGGGAATGTTGGGATTGTTGTGGTGAATTAAAAAGGAATTTTTGGTGATGTTTTGAAGTTGTAAAGATGAAGTTTTGAGACTTTACTGATGTAATGAAAGATGACGTTGTGTGCACAAAGACTGCCTCTGTATTTGAATACCAGAGGGCTGTATTCGAATACAAAGTGTCATTCTGCACTATTTTTAGCTTCTGTATTCGAATACAGAGGAGCTGTATTCGAATACAGATTCGTAAAATTCCAGAAAATCCCAGTTTTGAACACTGTAATTGAATTTTAAGAGTTTGGGAAAACATTTCAAAGTATTAATGATTAATTGACTGTTTAATCATGATTGTGGTGATGTTAATTCTGACTGTGCTGAGATATTCAAGAACATGATAAAAAGAATGAATTTTCTGATTTTGCATTCTGTTTCTAGAGAAGTGAAACACTGCATATTCATGCATTGCATAGTCAAGTGGTACCCGCGATGGGCCACAGAGTAATGCGCAACCACGTGCTGATCTATTGAGCGATTGCACGAGTGCTGGACTGTTGAGCGTCTGCACTAGGTACTGATCTATTGAGCGATTGTACCTTGGTATATAGGTACCGGTCTGTTGAGCGACTGCACTGGTACTGGACTGTTGAGCGTCTGTACCCTGAAATGTGCAGCCACGTGCTGATCTGTTGAGCGATTGCACGAGTGATGGTCTGTTGAGCGACTGCACTAGTACTGGACTCTTGAGCGTCTGTACCCTGGAATGCGCAACCATGTGCTGATCTGTTGAGCGATTGCACGAGTGCTGGACTGTTGAGCGTCTGCACTAAGTACTGATCTGTTGAGCGATTGTACTTTGGTATATAGATGCTGGTCTATTGAGCGACTGCACTGGTACTGGACTGTTGAGCGTCTGTACCCTGAAACACGCAGCCACGCGCTGATCTGTTGAGCGATTGCACGAGTGCTAGTCTGTTGAGCGACCGCACTAGGTAATGATCTGTTGAGCGATTGTACCTTGGTATATGTCAAACGTGCTGGACTGTTGAGCGTCCGCACTAGTGCTGATCTGTTGAGCGATTGCACCCAGGTCTTGAGGGCCGTTAATGTCAAACATAATGTGCTGGTCTGTTGAGCGACTGCACCTTGGTGATTCCAAGAAAATTGTGTACATGAGCATATACATATTGTATTGAAGTATTGACCGGTGGGTCACGTTTGATTATATGATGAATGAGTGGAAAATTGAATGTGAGTGAGTACTATCTAAAATCTCAAATTCTGATTTAATGATTGTGTTTGTTGAAGTGTTGTTTGTACTTACCACATACTTCATAATAATTGACTGCTGTTTTCAAAAAGACATGTATGTCATTAATTTTCAAATGAGCATTATTATTTTCCTCATCATCATATGTTATACCATGATTATAATTGTTGCTGTGCAATATATGCTATGTGAATATTTGTTAATTTCGGTCGGTGACCCTTGCTATTATATTGTGGACTTTGGGCTTTGCCCTCAGATGTTACCCAAACCCATGCCACCCGTGGGTACCCAAACGACGGAAACGTCGTTGAACTTCCTTGATCGCTATTCCCGTACTGCTTGGGTATTTGACCCCATCTCAAGCAGGGCGACTTACACGGGGTGGTTGAAGAGGACGAGCAGCACTGACGGCGTAGAGGATTTTGTGGAGCGCACTCATGCGAGTATAGAATTTCCCATGCCTTCCCGTCTGGTATTGGAGGCGCACGAAATTTTTGACAATGCTGAGGAGTCCGTTGGAAGGGTTGAGATGGAGGCCACCGTAGGTGTGGTGACTCCCAACCCGATGGTTGGAGGAGATGTACATGAGTCTGAGGCCGAAGGGAAGAATGATGAGCCGAGGCCAGTAGCAGCAGAGATTTCGGGTCCGTCCAGGACTCTGAGGATTGTTATGAGATTCCAGCGGCGCCGAAGCGACCGAGACTTGTTATTGATCTGACATCTGAGGAGGCCGGCCCCTCACTGTATGATGAGGAGGAGGAGGTCACGTCGAGGCAAGCGGCAGATTCGGAGAAGACTTGTTTAGGATGCGGAGGAAATACGTGCTACTGTACCTTTAGCGCATGATTAGTTAGACTTGATGTATTAGGATTTGAGCTGGAATTGTATTTTGTTTTATTTTGAAAAACAATTGTTGTACTATTTATTCCGCACTCTGATATTGACTTTTGGGAATGTTATGACATTATTATCTTCCAAAGATGTTTTATTATTTAACATTAAATTCCCAGAATTAAGTAATTATTTTAATTCCTTTCGAATTAATTTTGGAAAACTCATTTTAATTATTTAAAAAAAAAAATGCACCCGTGCTGTGTTTTAAACTCGGGGTGTTACAATTATCAAAAGCAAAAATTAGAGGATATAATCAGATGGAAGAAACAATGACATTATCAGAGGATATCATTCGTGGCCCAGACCAGAAGGAAACTTGGTCCAAAAGGAGACTTGGTCCAGACCAGAAGAACATTTGGTTTAGAAGGAGACTTGGTCCAGACCAGAAGAAAACATTGTCCAGAAGAAGACATGGTCCTGATTAGAACGAAACCTTGTCCAAAAGAAAACATGGTCCAAATCATAAGCAAACATGGTCCAGAAGGAGACTTGGTTAAAATCAGAAGAATACTTGGTCCAGAAAGAGTCATGGTCCAGACAAGAAGGAAACATTATCCAGAAGATAACATGGTCCAGATCAGAAGATAACTTGGTCCATAACAGAAGACATGGTCCATACTTGGTCCAGAACAGAAGAATTGGTCCAGACTTGGTCCAGATCAGAAGATCACATAGTCCACATCAAAAGATCACACTATCCAGATCAGGAAACAAAATGGTACAGATCATATCACATGGTCCAACCTTGGTCCAGATGAGCAAATCATACAGTTAGATTTTAAATCATGATGCAAATCAAGTGAAGACTTGATTAAAATTAGAAGAAGACTTGACTAAATTTTGAAAGAGATCTTATCGTAGGCTTAAGAAGATTTGATTCAAAAATCAAAGAAGACCTAAAGGAAATACGAAGGAAATCTGAGCAAAGAAGATATGGTTCAAAATTAAAAAGCAACAAGATTGGCCAACAAAATTTTCAAAAGAAATATGAGCAAGATTTATCTCGAATTTAAGCTTCGACAAAGCCCATATTTCAGCTATAAAAAGAGGATTCAGATAGCAGCAGTAAGCATCGAAAAGTAGAAGAACTCAAGCATCCAATCCAGATTCATCTTAGAGTTCAAATCAATCGAAAAGTAGAAGAACTCAAGTATAAAATCCAGATTCATCTTAGAGTTCAAATCAATCGAAAAGTAGAAGAACTCAAGCATAAAATCCAAATTTATCTTAGAGTTCAAATTAATCAAAAAACACAAGAATTTTGTCAAGCTTCAAATTCAAAGTTATCCGAGAGTTCCATAGTGAGAAATACTAGAGTTCAAAAGCAAAATTTTCTAAGTGCTTTCGAGAGTGAAACAATGCAACAATCAGCATATCTAGAAGCAACTTTGCAGAGTTCAAAACCTGTGTAATCAAACCCGTTAGAGGTGCAAATTCCTTCTTCAATCTGGGGTTGTCAGATTGGTAGGAGAAGACTTAACTTGTAGGGCCAAGGTGTTGTTATCGTTCCTCAAAAGTCTGGGGTTGTCAGACTGTTTGGGAAGACTAACTTGGAGGGTCAGTTGTTGTAATTCAAAGGTTTTGAATTAGTGGATTAAAGCCTTCAGGATGAAGGGATTGGATGTAGCCAAGTTAATGGTGAACTATGATAAATTGATGTGTTCTTATGTTGTTATTATCCGCTGCTTAATGTGATTATTTATTCAACAAGTAACTTACATCAACATTCATCAAAAACCGCAAAAAGAATTCGAGTTTGGCAAACACAATTCAACCCCTTTCTCGTGTTTGCAGCTTCAATTGGCATCAGAGCTCGGTCTCAAGACTGAGCATTTTCCAGTGTTTGGGAAAAGATCCAAGGGATCAGCATGTCCAAATTCAATGAAGAAGCTACTGGAGGAAACATCAACAGACCACCTCTGTTTGATGGGGATAAGTTCGAGTACTAGAAGAACAGGTTGAGGAGTTTCTTTATTTCACAAGATCCCGAACTTTGGGACTTTGTGGAAGATGGCTATACTGATCTAGAAGATGCTGATGGTGTTGAAATTCCCATAAAGGAGAAATATGCTAAGATGCATAACAAATCTAGAACGTTCATGATCAATGCAATCACATTCAAGGAATTCGACAAGTGCACCAACAAAGAGACAGCAAAGAGCATATATGAAGTATGACTCTAACTTATGAAGGCAGCAAACAAGTTTAAGAAGCAAAGGCCAACATTCTAGTCAAGAAGTACGAGCTGTTCAAGATGGAAGAAGATGAAGACATTGAAGCAATGTTTTCCAGATTCCAGACTTTCGTTTCGGGATTAAGGGTTCTCAAGAAGAGCTACACCACTATTGACCACGTGAAGAAAATTCTTAGAAGTCTGCCAACCAAGTGGAAACCAAAGATCACTGCCATACAAAAAGCTAAGGACCTGAACACTCTGAAGCTGGAAGAATTAATTAGCTCCCTCAAGTCACATGAAATTGAGCTGGAAGAAGATGAGCTTAAGAAGAAGAACAAGACCCTAGTTTTGAAATCCAAATAGAAGAAAACTCTAAAAGCAGAAGCATAATCAGAAGACAGTGATTCTGATGACAAGAATCAGAAACCAGAAGAAGAAGAAGAAATTGTCTTCATAACCAGGAAGGTTCTGAAGATGTGGCAGAACAGAAAGAAGAAGTTTCCCCAAAGGTATTCCAAGCATTCCAACAGAGGAAAGGATGAACATGACAAAAGTATCATCTGTTATGGATGCAATGAACCTGAGCACATCAAGTCAGAATGCCCAAACCTGGAGAAAGGAAAACACCAGAAGAAAGACACCAGACCCAAGAAGAAAAATCTGATGGCAACATGGGATGATTCTGATGAATCTTCTGATGATGAAGAAGCAGAATTAGCAATGATGGCTCACATCAATTTTGCCTCTAGATCCCACATAGAATTTGACTCTGGAAGTGAATCAGAAGAAGTAGAATTGGCTCTGATGACTCGCACTCATTCAGCCTCTGGATCCAACTCTAGAAGTGAATCAGAAGAAGAAGAATTGGCTCTGATGGCTCACATTCATTCTACCTCTAGATCCAACTCTGGAAGTGAATTAGAAGAAGCAGAATTGACTCTGATGGCTCACATTCATTCTGCCTCTGGATCCGACATAGATGCTGACTCTGGAAGAGAATCAAAAGATGAAGAACTAGAATTGGCTTAGATGGCTCACTCCAATACTGCCTCTAGATCTGATACAGACTCTGATTCTGGAAGTGAATCATCAGAAGAAGAAAAAGAGGTATTTTCTGAATTCACTCGATCTGATTTAATTACTACAATGAATGATATTTTAAATGTCAATAACAAACTGACTTTAAAACTGAAAATACTTATGGAAGAAAATAAAATTCTAACCAAAGAAATTGATGTTTTAAATAATCAAAATGCATAATGTAAAACAGAAAATGCAACTCTTAAAACTGATATTGATGAGCATAAGTTTGAAAACATAACTCTAAAAAGTAATCTCTGTTCAACATCAAGTAAAAATATTGTATGTAATTCTGATATGCATGAACAAGTTTTACAAGATTTTATTGTTAATGGTATGGAAAGAAGCAAATATGCTTATATGATCTATGGAGGTAGTAACAATGGTAAAAGAGGCTTAGGATTTGATGAATCTATAACTGTAATTAAACCTATTTCCTCTAATGTTTTGTGTGCTTTATGTGCTAAGAAAGGTCACTCAAAATTGTCTTGTCCCATGATAAATCAAGGAAAGACAAGAAACCTTTCAAGACTAACAAACCCGGACCCAACCAGATTTGGGTGCCAAAAGATAAAATTGTTTATGTTGCAGATGTTCTGAACAACCAAAGTGAAACACAAGTCATGGTGCCCGGTCAATGGATGCTAGCAACATATGAAGGGAAAAAGGTCTATGTTTCAAACATAAGCAAACTGACTCTGGTGGAAGAAGAACTGGTCAACAAAATAACTATCAGAACCAGAACCATATGAAGAATAAAAAATATCAAAGAAAGCACACATATCAACCAAATAAAAATAGGCAGAGGAATCACACATATCAACAAAACTGGAACTATCAGAAGAAACAAAATTACCATCAGTTCTAAAATTATCAGAGGAACCTGATATATCAGTAGAAAGAGAAGAATTAGAATCAAGAGATTTCTTCAAATTCTCTAGTGAAATTCATCAAGACTACAAATCTGGAAGGGAATTCAAAACCCTTCATCCAGACCCTCTAATCACAGAATATGCAGATTCAAAAAACCAGAACCAAGAGGATTTTCAGAGTGAAATTGAAACTGTTGACATAGAGGTTACATCTTGCTGTAAATACTATTATTATTTCGATATTACGTTTACTGTGATACCAAGAAGCTTGATCTTAAAAATCAAAGTTAGATAAGTATTCTACAGGTTCTCAAACTGTCAGAGGAATCAAGTGATCCACATAATATGAACACTTCAGCAGAAAGAACATTCCAGTGGTTTCAAAAACAAGCAGATACCACCAGAAGCAGAACTAATGTTCTGGTTGTATTAATTTCACTCTTAAATTATATGATTTTTATTATGTTATATGACAAATAGCTTGACCTTGAAAAGTCAAAGCTAGATGATAACAATGCAGGTTTACCAGAACCAGAGGAAGTTGATGCAGATTTACCAGAACCATAAGCTGATGCACATTTACCAAAACTAGAAGCTGATGCACATTTACCAGAAGCTGATGCATGCAAAAGAACTTGAAAAAGCAGAAGATACCAGAAAGAATACGACAAATCTTCAGAGGATAAATTTGAACATAAGTCAGAAGGAAGATATAGGTGGGTCCTAGCAATGCAAGAAGAGTTAAATGAATGATGTTTGGGATCTAGTACCAAGACCAGAAAAGAACATTATTGGAACCAAGTGGGTCTTCAGAAACAAGCTAAATGAAAAATGTGAAGTTGTCAGAAACAAGACACAACTTGTTGCACAAGATTACAGTCAGCAAGAAGGTATTAACTACACCGAGACTTTTGCTCCAGTGGCCAGGTTAGAAGCTATTCGTATCCTACTTTCCTTTGCTGCTAATAATAATATTACATTATTTCAAATGGATGTTAAAAGTGCATTTCTAAATGGTTATTTAAGTGAAGAAGTCTATGTTAAACAACCCCCAAGTTTTGAAAGCTCTAAATTTCCAAAACATGATTTTAAACTTAAAAAATCTTTGTATGGTTTAAAACAAGCACCTCAGGCATGGTATGATAGACTTAGTAACTTCTTGCTTAAAAATAACTTTGAAAGAGGACAAGTAGACAATACACTTTTTAGAAAATCAATAGAAGATGATATTCTTATCATTCAAGTATATGTTGATGATATTATCTTTGGATCTACTAATGGCACTCTCTGCCAAGAATTTTCTAAATTGATGCAGCAAGAATTTCAAATGAGCATGATGGGAGAACTTAAGTTTTTCCTAGGGATACAAATTCAACAAAGTCAAAAGGGTATATTCATCAAACGAAATATACAAAAGAGCTTCTCAAGAAGTTTAAGATGAGTGATTGCAAACCTATGGCTACCCCAAATGCACCCTACCTGCTCACTTGGAAAGGATGATTCAGGCCAAAAAGTTGATCAAACATCACTTCATCAGAGACTTTGTTCAAAAAAGGGTACTCAATATGTAGATTGTAGACACTGACCATCAATGGGCTGAAATATTCACCAAACCACTATCTGAAGATAGGTTTGACTTCATCAAGAAAAACCTAAATCTTACCATCATATCTAACTGATATTGTCATTACTTCAAAGTAGTGTAGTTTTAAATAAGTGTTTATATATTTTTTTGTAATCTGTTATGTTCATGTTATTCAAAATAAAATAAAAAGACCAGAAGATGAAAAAAAAAAGATACAAGGTGGAGCACGATTACTTCATTCCTTTTTGTCTGATAACAAAAGGGGGAGAAGATGTATTTGATAAAGTCTTAGAAAATCTAGGGCATTAGACTTAGGGGGAGAAAAATAATTGGAGCTTAATCTCAAGGGGAGTCAAAATCAAAAGAAAGAAAAATAGTTATAAAAAATACAAAGTTTTGTCATCATAAAAAAAAGGGAGATTGTTGGAACCAAGTTGGTTCTTTCAATTAAAATTTTGATGCTAACAAAAGTATTTTATGAAAATCACATTTTGACTTAGAAGAAGAATGAAAAATCAGAGGAAGTGAAAAATTAGAGGATGACGTCACCAGAGGATGACGTCACCAGAGGATGCCATCAAAGGATGACGTCACCAGAAGATACCTCTAGAAGATACAAATTAGAAGATATCACCAGAAGATATCAACGTCAGCAGATGATGTCATCAGAGGATGACGTCACCAAAAGATATAAATGTCACCAGAAGATACGGCCATAAGATATCACCAGAGGATACATCCAGAGGATGTCATGAGAGGATACCTCTAGAGGATACCAGAAGATACCTCTAGAGGATACCATAGGATATCACCAGAGGATCCCATCAGAAGCAAGAATCAGAGGATGTCATCAAAGGTAAAAATCAGAGGATATCATCAGAGGGAAGAAACAATGACATTATTAGAGGATATCATTCATGGCCCAGACCAGAAGGAAACTTGGTCCAGAAGGAGACTTGGTTACGACCAGAAGAAAACATTGTCCAAAAGAAGACATGGTCCAAATTTGAAGGAAACCTTGTCCAGAATAAGACATGGTCCAGATCAGAAGCCAACATGCTCCAGAAGGAGACTTGGTTCAAATCAAAAGAATACTTGGTGCAGAAGGAGTCATGGTCCAGACCAGAAGGAAACATTATCCAAAAGATAACATGGTCCAAATCAGAAGATAACTTGGTCCATAACAAAAGACATGGTCCAGACTTGGTCTAGACCAGAAGATAGCATGGTCCAGAACAGAAGAATTGATACAGATCGGAAGATCACGTAGTCCATATCAAAAGATCACACTGTCCAGATCAAGAAACGAAATGGTACATATCAGATCACATGGTTCAGATTTCGTCCAGAGCAGCAGATCATACGGTCCAAATTTTAAATCATGATGCAGATCAAGTGAAGACTTGATTAAAATTAGAAGAGGACTTAACTGAATTTTGAAAGAGATCTGATCGTAGGCTTAAGAAGATTTGATTCAAAAATCAAAGAAGACCTAAAGGAAATACGAAGGAAATCTGAGAAAAGAAGATATGGTTCGAAATTAAAAAGAAACAGGATTGGCCAACAGAATTTTCAAAGGAAATCTAAGCAAGATTGATCTCAAATTTAAGCTTGGACAAAGCCCATATTTCAGCTATAAAAGGAGGATTCAGGTAGCATTAGTAAGCATCGAAAAGTAGAAGAACTCAAGCATAAAATCCAGATTCATCTTAAAGTTCAAATCAAACGAAAAGTAGAAGAACTCAAGCATAAAATCCAGATTCATCTTAGAGTTCAAATCAATCAAAAAGTAGAAGAACTCAAGCATAAAATCCAGATTCATCTTAGAGTTCAAATCAATCGAAAATTAGAAGAACTCATGCATAAAATCCAGATTCATCTTGGTGTTCAAATCGATCGAAAAACACAAGAACTCAAGCTTCAAATTCAAAGTTATCTGAGAGTTCAATAGAGAGAAATACTTGAGTGCAAAAACAGAATTTTCTAAGTGTTTTCAAGAGTGAAACAGTGCAGCAATCAGATTATCCAGAAGCAACTTTGTAGAGTTCCAAACCCTTGTAATCAAACCCGTTAGAGGTGTAGATTCCTTCTTCAATCTGAGGTTGTCAGATTGGTAGGAAAAGACTTGACTTGTAGGGTCAAGGTGTTGTTATCGTTCCTCAAAAGTATGGGGTTGTTAGACTGTTTGGGAAGACTAACTTGGAGGGTCAGGTGCTGTAATTCAAAGGTTTTGAATTAGTGGATTAAAGCCTTCGGGATGAAGGGACTGGATGTAGCCAAGTTAATGGTGAACCAAGATAAATTGTTGTGTTCTTATGATGTTATTATCCGCTGCTTAATCTGATTATTTATTCAACAAGTAACTTACATCAACATTCATCAAAAATAACAAAAAGAATTTGAGTTTGGCAAACACAATTCAACCCCCCTTCTGGTGTTTGCACCTTCACCTGTTCCTAAAATTGTTTTGCAACATAGATACTAAAAAAATATATAAATAATTGATGCTTATAAACCAATCACCAAGTAAAACAAACTTCACTCAATTGTAACATAACACAAAACTCATATCATGGTTTATCAAATAACCCAAAAAACCATAACAACAAACTAGATCAATAAATAGTTTTTTTTAAGGATTAGAATTAATAGTCGCCGCCGCCGGATGAAATTCATCCTCGCTCACCATGCCGCATCACTCACCCCCTAGCCGTCACTGGCCTTTGTGTGGTAACAGATCCAACAACGCACGAGCAAATTCTTTAACATGCTGCATATTTTGTTTCGTCGTCGCGTCCATCTGTTTCGTTCACATACCGTCACATTACTGTTGTTTTTTCTAACAAGAACTAATTTTTCTTAACTCTAAAATCAAATAAAAAAATAAAATAAAAACAATCCATAAACAAACATCTCACCTCTTTTCTATTATTAGTATTACCTTATTTTTACATATATAATAATAATTATAGTAATAAAATAATTAAAATTGAGTTATAATAAAATCGGACAACACATAAATATTTTCTACCAAAGAACTACGTGTGTTTTGATTTTCCTATTGCACCTGGGGATACGTAGGAGCAAGGTTTTCTCCTTGTCAAACCAAATCAATAAAAAAAATATTTTTCTTTCTTTTATTAATGTAAATAAGTTATCTTCCTTTTTATTATTCTTTTAGGGGGAAAAATAAATAAATAAATAATTTGTATACAATTAACTATAAGGTAACCTTTTTAACGGACGATGTAGGGTAATATTACTTTCTCTACTCGTAATCGACTCCCGAATCCATTTTTTGGTTCAAGAACTTTATTTTAGGTTTTATCTAATTTTCACTTTTTAAAAAAAAAAATTGGTGGCGACTCATTTTTCGCGAACAAACCGGACACGACAGTTTCAACTCTTAAATGAGACTTATGGAAATAACACAAGTTAGATATTTCAACATGAATATTTGCAAACCTATCAAGCATATGAGGAAGAAACTTATCAAACAATTTAAGAGAAACATGAATTAAAGTAGTAGAAGAATTAAAGTTGTTAGGATTCAAACCAAGATTTTCTTTGCTACCATCCTTTTGAGAAACCTTTGGCCAATCACCTTTAACTTCAATAGATTGTGGGCATTACTCTTTTGGAGACCTATTTTCAAGCTTTTGAACATAAGAATCATCAAAGTTAGACAAATAGTTATATTCAATTTCTTGCTCTTTATCTCTCAAATTTTGTTCCATTTCATCTATCTTTTTTTTTTTTTTTTATTTTCACTTTCTCTCTCAAGGCTAACTTTTTTTTTTCCTCTTCCTCTTTCTTTTCTTTGATTTTATCTTTCTCTCTCAACCCTAGTTTATCTACTTTTCTTGCCTATTTTGCATATTCATTTTCATAAAAATATTTCACATACTCCGAATCCAATACAAAATCTCTAATGTATCCTTCATATGATATATTTTCCTTTTTATCTTGATCCTCCTTTTTATATTCTTTGTGTCTTTTCTCTTTTGTATATCTCATATCATCCTTCAAAATCTCTAAGTCTCCTTACTTTCTCTATTTCTCCTTTCAAACATCATTTCTTCCTCACCATCGTATTTATATCTTCTTTTGTTTTCTTTATTTCTCCTTTCATACATCTTTTCTTCCTCATCATAATCTTCACATCGCCTTTTTTGCCCTCTAAATCTCCTCTCATACTTCATTTCCTTCTCATCATAACTTTTATATCTTCTTTCTTTCTCAATTTCAAATCTATCTTTATTTTGAGAAGATCTTCTATGATGAGATCTTATATCTCTTTGATTCACAACCTCTTCTCTCAAGGCATGCATTTGGGTATTCAACGCATAGAAAGCCAATGGAAATTCCTCCTGGTTGGTTGGAATCTGATCCGAGCATTGGTCTTGAATGGTTCTACGTGTATCTTGGCCATTTTACACGTCCAAGATATATTGCACTCAACATTCGACCAAGTTTGGGAGATAACTCGCCAAATATAAGAAATTCTACTTCAAGGAATCATCTTGGGCACAACTTGAACACCACACCCATACTTAGCTAGTATTAGACAAACCCAAAGTTTGCCGGGACAAGCTACAAATTGCTATGCCAATTTCAACATGTATGCATCCCTGAGAACTCTTTCATATCCAAGAAACCAAGTAACATTTTCCGTGCCCCTAAGTACTTTCATATATGAAATTCTGACAAATCTTTTTCACTTGATCACATATAGACACAAGAATAATAGAGGTTTGCATGGTGTACCCAAGAATAGATAAAATACGATCTATAAAATTGAACCTCATTTAATATTTAACCTGTATCAAATACAATTTTTATTTTATTATTTTTGGGAAAAACAAATTTTGCATAACCGTTTTACACAAACAAAATCATGTATTTGATTAAATCACCCCCTTCATTCACTTTAATGATATATGATATATAACATAGAAAATAGATAATTCACCTCGTATATATTATTATAAAATTAATTTAGTCGAACATTACATATTCATATCCAATAAACTAAAAAGAAAAAAGAAATTGTTTTTCAGCACCAGTAAGTTATTTTCCTTCCTCTTGTTATCCTTTTTGGTGTGACTGAAACCTTTTTCCCTGTCCAAGTCCAGTCACTTAGAAATGGCGTCGTTTCGATCGTTTTGTGTGTTGCGGTAGTGCTGTTTATTTCTTTTCGATTCGTCCGGGACACGCTGTCATCCCAACACCTTCCTATTATTCATTTCTTTCTCTCGCGCGCGTGCTTTTCACCGCCAAGGTGGCTCTTTCTCAATCGGCCACCACCGCTGCCACGCCGTTACTGGATAATACTATTTAATGGATAATAAATCGGGTTTCAATGGAGATAGCCACTTTAACCGAACATTCTCCTCTTATTCTTCCGCTTCTCAAAGGGATGTCCGTTACAGGTGAATTCTTTGAATTCTCGATTATGTTTGATCAAATTCTTTGTTTTTTTTATTGGTTTCTTTTTTGTATAGTTACGAGGGTTTTTGAGGTGGTTTTCTGTGTTGTTGATCATGTTATATTGTGAATTACCAATTTAATTCCTTAAATTATTAATCTGATATCTGGAATTAACGAAATTTCAAAAAAATATATGAATTTGAAAATTCTCAGTTATATTAGGAACAGGGACGACAGACGCGGCACTGAAGTGTAGACACTGATAATAATTTAAGAAAATGTAAGTGATTGAACATGCATTGCTTGGTGCTGTGTGGTTGTGGGACACCAACACGGTTTCATTCAGAAGTGTATGTGGTACATTGAGAACTTTTACGATTGATGATTTTCAATTTTAAGATACTGAAAAATTTACAACACTATAATTTTAGGGACTAAGTTGGTGATTCACTTTACATATGAGAAACTACAAATTAGTTAGGATAATAGTAAATTGCATTATTAAGTGGGTAATTTTAAATTTTTTAACTGATTTAAGGAGTTTTTCATGATTGGTAATACAAACATTTAGATTGGGTACTCGGTCATTTTCACAACTTGGTTTTGTTTTATCTAGCATAGTGATACATGTTATGCTAAAGTATCTGTTTTTCTGCTTCTCGATTACTTTAGAAACTTCGTACACAATAAGGATTGCATTTCACATTTACACTTGAAAGTCTCATTGGTATTATCTTTGTTTTTCCATTTTCCTTTGTCCTTTGCTTGTAGTTGTTAGGAGATTTGTAGACATGTGTGCAGTGTCTTGTGTGCCATTTTTACTGGCCTTTAATCACAATTCAACTCACGGATTGTGTATTCGTCATAATCATAATATAAATAATTGTATTTTATTGGTAAACTGATAGAATTATTGGACCTAAAACTAGTGAAAGGCCTAAACCTGCTGTGTGGAGAACTTATGTCCGCAAGGGTAAAATGAGAAGAATCATTCTATTAATGACAGGGCAGAGAGAGTCTCTGAATTCTAGGGATTTTAGTTACACAAGGGGGAATAAATTAAGGAGGGTAGTGGAGCATTGCTCATGAATAATTATTGTTATCATGGAATTAGGAGAATATTATTTTCTCTAGAAGAGCTATGCTCTGGTTTATACACTGTATCAGAATTTTCCCTTCTTCTATAAATCAATAAATTCCCATTTCATCTATCATTTTACTGTTCACCGATTCCTATTTTTTTCTGTGACTCTATCATTGGTCCGACCTACTGGATCTTCGGGAAGTACCAGTGATTTTGTACATTGTACATGCCACCTAAGTTGTCAGATCAAATGGAAGCAGTTGAAGAAGGACTCTCAGCGGTTGAAGAATCTGTTCGCCAAGAGTTGAGGGAATTTCGCGAAACTATGATGAGCGAGTTCACGAGGTTGCTAGAGCAACGACAAATTGGAACGGGGGAACAATATGCACATTCTGATGACACAATGACAGAGTATAAGATGGCAGTTAAGAAAGTTGAGTTACCATCATTTGATGGTGACGATTCTGTGGCCTGGATCATACGAGCTGAAATGTATTTTGAAGTTCAAGGGACGTCGGAGGAGGTGAAGGTTAGATTGGCGAAGCTAAGCATGGAGGGCAACAATTCACTGGTTTAATTTGTTTTGTGAGACAGAGGACGATTTGAATTGGTTGAAGTTGAAACGAGCTTTAATTGAAAAGTATGGTGGAAGACAAAGTGATAACCCCTTTGAAGAGATGAAAGATTTGCAACAAACGAGAACGGTTGATGAATACATTACCACCTTCGAATATGTGTCGTCACAAGTAGCAAGGCTACCTGAGGAGCAGTACCTTGGGTACTTCATGGGAGGACTCAAGAACGACATTCACCTGAAGGTGCATACGTTGAATCCACAAACCAGAATGCAAGCGATGAAGATTGCTCGTGATGTCGAAACGGAATTACGTGGGTCTCTGATTTCAATAAGAGGTAATGTAGGTGGGCTTCGCAGTTGGAAGGGAAGTGGGCCAAGTGGATCGGGGCCCAATTGAAAGAAAGGATCTGGATTTCATTATAACCTGGGTTCAACCCGACCTGCAAGTGGGTTTAATAATAACTTAACCGGGTCAGTGCACAATAAAACCGGTTCGACTCAATCTACCTCAAATGCGAACTCGAGTGCTTCTCAAAATACAGTGAAATCTGGAAATGATGAAGGAGAAGAGTTAGTGGCAATCGCAAACGTGGCCTCAAGCATCTGCAGTATTCGGAACTGATGGAGCGGCGGACACGAGGGTTGTGTTTTCGTTGTGGGGTAAAATACCATCCTCTTCACCTATGTGCTGAAAAGCAGTTCAGATTGGTGATTTTGGGAGACGACGAGATGGTTAACGAAGAATGTGAGGTGATTGCCATAGAAGCTATAGAGGATGAGGATGAAGTTCTTGATTGCAATTCCTTGGGATTGTTTGATATTACTGAAGCTAAAAAAAAAAATTAGATAATACCTCCAACCACTTTGCGTCTCAAGGGAAGTCTAAAGGGGGTTTCCATTGTGATTTTAATCGATAGCGGCGCCAGTCACAATCTCGTTTCACCTCGTGTTGCTACTGCGTTGGGGTTAACAATGGAACAAGGAAGATCGATGGAGTAAGGTTGGGAGACGGCCACCGTGTGTCCACTAGGGGGAGGTGTAGAAAATTGCAAGTACAATTAGATGATTTCACCACTAATGTTGATGCTTTTGTTATGGAATTGAGTGATTTGGATATGATTTTGGGGGTGGCTTGGTTGCAAAGATTTGGGAAGGTGACTTTTGATTGGGAGAAAATAACCATCAATTTTGAATGGGAAGGAAAAATGGTGGAACTACATGGTCAGTTCTTTACCACAAAAGACTTGGCCAATTCTAAAGCACTTCAAGCACAAACTGAAACACTGTATAGTTTATTGGAAGAAGAATTGGTTCAAACATCAAATGAAGAATTACAGGAGCTAACTCAAGACCAACAACAAGAGCTTCAAGACTTGTTGGAGAATTTTAAGGGAGTTTTTGAAGAGAATACACGGCTGCCTCTGGAACGAGATATAACTCATGCAATTGAATTGAAGAAAGATGCAGGTCGTGTGAGTGTTAGACCATATCGTTATCCTCATCACCATAAGGAAGAGATTGAAAAACATGTTCAGAGCATGCTGACCCAAGGTATCATTCGAAACAGTTCTAGCGCCTTTTCTAGTCCTGTCATTTTAGTTAAAAAGAAAGATGGGTCATGGAGGATGTGTGTTGATTATAGAGAATTGAATAAGGTTACAATGCCAGATAATTATCCAATTCCTGTAGTTGACGAATTACTGGATGAACTACATGGAACGAAGTATTTCTCAAAATTTGATTTGAAATCTGGTTATCACCAAATAAAGGTGAAAGAAGGTGATGTGCATAAGACGACATTTTGAACTTATGAAGGACACTGTGAGTTTCTAGTGATGCAGTTTTAATTGACGAACGCACCAGCCACTTTCCAATCCACAATGAACTAGATTTTCAAGCCACACCTCCGTAAGTTTGTCTTGGTATTTTTTGATGATATCCTAGTATATAGTAAGGGATGCAAAGAACACTTAGCACATTTATATCAAGTGATGGAGATTTTGCAGTACCACTGTTTTGTCGTTAATAGAAAAAAAAATGCAATTTTGCTAGTAGAAAAGTGGAATATTTGGGTCATGTAATGTCGAAAAAGGGTGTGGCTGTGGATCCAGCTAAGATTAATAGCATTTTGGAGTGGCCAATCTCTCATAATGTCAAAGGAGTGAGGGGAATTTTGGGGTTGATTGGTTATTACTGGAAATTCATTGTTGGCTTTGGAAAGATAGCTAAGCCATTGACATAATTAACAAAGAAGGAAGGATTTTATTGGGGATTAGAACAGTTGAAGGCTTTTGAGAATCTGAAAAGGGTTATGGTGTAAGCCCCAATTTTAACACTACGAGATTTTTCACAACCTTTTGAGATTGAATGCGATACATCCGGACGAGGAATAGGTGCAATTTTAATGCAGAAAAAGAAGCCTATAGCCTATTTCAGCAAAGCTTTATCCAAGAATAATTTAAGCAAGTCTGCGTATGAGAAAGAATTAATGGCATTGGTGTTGGCCGTTCAACATTGACATCCGTATTTGTTGGGAAAAAGATTTGTGGTGTACTCCGACCAAAAGAGCTTACGACACTTGCTCGAACAACGCATCACTACGGCTGATCAGTAGAATTGGATAGCAAAATTATTGGGTTATCACTTCGAAGTGGTGTACAAACTAGGTCCAGATAATAAAGTTGTTGACGCTCTTTCAAGAATGCATGAGGAAGTGGAGTTGAAAGGGATGACTTCTTTTCCCATATGTATGCAAGAGCAACAAATTTAGCAGGAAGTTATGAATGATCCCCAATTGCAGAAGGTGATAACAGAGCTACAACAGGACCCTGCTTCCCAGCCAGACTTCCAATTAATCAAAGGGAGACTTTTCTACTGTAGCAAACTGGTGTTAACCTCAAATTCAGGTTGTATACCTTATTGTTGAAGGAATTTCACTCATCTCCAACCAGTGGCCACTCAGGTTTTCTGCGCACGTATCGAAGGATGGCAGGAAATCTTTATTGGGTAGGAATTAGAAAGTCAGTTCTGGAATTTCTGCAGAGTTGCGACGTGTGTCAACGTCAAAAGTACGCTGCGTCCTCTTCTATGGGTTTGTTATAGCTCCTCTCAATTCTGGAGAAAATTTGTGATGATATTTCGATGGATTTTATCATTGGTCTCCCAAAGTCGAAGGGATTTGAAGCTATTTTTGTAGTAGTGGATAGATTATCCAAGTATGGACATTTTATTCCCTTAAAACATCCATATACTGTGAAGAAAATGGCCGAAATTTTTATTAAAGAGGTGGTGCGTCTTCATGGGGTTCCACAATCCATTGTTAGTGATCATGATCCATTGTTTGTGAGTCTATTTTGGAAAATGTTGTTTCGCTTACAAGGAACGGTGTTGAGTATGAGTTCGTCATATCATCCGGAGACGGATGGGCAAATGGAGGTGGTAAATCGGTGCTTTGAAGCATATCTTCGTTGTTTTGCATCAGAGCAACCGAAGGAGTGGTCACAATGGATTCATTGGGCTGAATTGTGGTATAACTCCACATTCCATGTGTCTATAGGAACTACACCGTTTGAGGCAGTGTATGGAAGAAAACCACCCATCGTGGGTAGATATTTACAGGAAGAAACGAAAGTAGAAGCGGTAGCAGCTGAATTAGTTAATTGTGATGAGGCCTTATGTCAACTTAAGTATCATTTGAACAGGGCCCAAAAACAGATGAAGAGATATTCAGAAAAGAAAAGAAAAGCATATTCATTTGAAGTGGGTGAGTGGGTATTTTTGAAGCTCCGGTCCCATAGACAGCAGACGGTGGCTAGAAGGATTAATCAGAAACTGGCTCAACAGTACTTTGGACCATTTCCTATCCTAAAGAAAATAGGGACAATATCTTATAAGTTGAAGCTACCTGAAGGAAGTAGAGTGCATGCAGTGTTTCACACTGCACAACTTAAGAAAGCTATTGGAGACTA
Organism: Cicer cuneatum; assembly: GCA_037974295.1. Lineage (NCBI taxonomy): Eukaryota > Viridiplantae > Streptophyta > Magnoliopsida > Fabales > Fabaceae > Cicer > Cicer cuneatum. The sequence continues at coordinate 69,424,661 of JBBPBO010000001.1, read as the reverse complement.
TTCTACTAAACCTTGACTACCAAACGGGTTAGAAATGGAATCAAAAGAATGGGAAGAACCTGAAGAATTACTGGCTGCAAGGTCAGTGATGAAAGAAGGACAGTTGGTGCGACAATGGCTGGTGCGTTGGAAAGGAAGAGTTGTAGAAGACACAACTTGGGAGGATGAGTTATTACTAAAAAGTCATTTCCATCCCTCAGCCTTGAGGACAAGGCTGCATTTTCTGAGGGCGGTAATGATAGAACTATTGAGTCTAAGACTAGTGAAAAGTTCAAACCTGCTGTGTGGGGAACGTATGTCCGCAAGGGTAAAAAAGAGAAGAATTATTCTATTAATGATAGAGCAGAGAAATTCTTTGAATTCTAGGGATTTCAGTTACACATGAGGGAATAAATTGAGAAGGGGTAGTGGAACATTGCTCATGAATAATTATTGTTATCATTGAATTAGGAGAATATTATTTTCCCTTCTTTCATAAATCAATAAATTCTCATTTCATCTATTATTTTACTGTTCACCAATTCCTATTTTTTTCTGTGACTCTATCATAAACAGTACAAACAAAATTTATAGAACATCTAAGTTTTGTTCTTTTGAGAATTGGAGTCAAATGTAACAACTTTTGTACAATGTATTCAGTTTTGAATGATAACCAAAAAATGTAACAAGAGTTTTGTACAATGTATAATGAGCAATCTAATGAGCAACCAAAACATCTGCCATATAAACAAGCTATTGTGGCTTATGGTGCCGCCATTGCGGGCATCCTTTCTCAAATAGCCTATGGTGGTTGTAAAACAATCCGCCATGGCCACCATTTAACAACACTGGTTATAGGCTGCTTTACCGTACACTTATATGAGGTGGACTTTACCCCTTCAAATCAAACATCAGCTACTTAAACTGTTGGACTTTACCCCTTACACTTATTTTGAGTATGATCAAGCTCTGTTTGGAAGGGTTAAAGCACCGAGCAAGTTGCTTAGAGCAACGATACAACTTATAAATATAAAAAGGAAGGACTTAGTTACGTTAGGTTCTAAGTTTTTTTAGCTACGAAGGTTACTATTTCCCTTTCAGTGTAAGGGTGTTATCAGATACACGGCCAAATACATTTTCCATGATATGTTGTGATGATAATCTCGTTTTATTCCAAATGTTTTATATGCTCTGTCATTAATCATTATAATTATCAATATTCTTATATCAATAACAATGAATCATGCACTGAGCAATTGAGCATGTTATTTTGATTATGATTTCTCAAAGTGGTGGGTAGAACTGTTTTTTGTTTTCTTATCTTTATATTTTTCGCAGCTGTGGCGCTTGTGGTTATGAGCTTAACCTATCCTCCTCAAACCGGAACACCACATCCATCGGATCTAAATACGGAAAGTCCATAAAACGAGGTGTCATATCATTCTTCAATATTGATGACAGCAGATTTACCCAGGTTGATGAGATTCAGTGTGTGCCTCATTTTCATAAACATTCATGGGGCTTGTTTCGTCGAACAACTAAGCTTCTTTGTCGCAAGTGTGGTAACCATATTGGAAATGCATACAATGGTTTCACTTCATCCTTACCCCTCGTGTCAGATGGAGCAGAGTCATCCCCTGGCTCCAAAGTGTCCGGTAGTGTAAAATATGACATTCGCCTTCGGTCATTACAGCCTTCATCGTCCGAAGAATCTGGAATCCGTGCATTAGCTTGAAATACCTGGTAAAAATTGTACTCTGTTTCCTTCCTACATACCTTGATATATGCAGAGATCCGACCGGTTTAGCAAGGTCTTTTGTATTTTCCCTCATCAAAATGTGAATAATAGCTGTATGTGAAGGTTGCAATAATTTAGTTTGGAAAATACTAAAGGGGTGGCATTCTGTCAAGTTAATCATCAACTTGATAAATGCTATTATATTATTATATAAGTGCATACGTGTAAGCTGTTTTAACATTCAAAGAAAAACTTTAGTCAAATTGTAGTTATACGAATTATAGATTGTTTTAATAAGTTATTATGGAGATTTTATCTAAATCAGCTTTCTAGAAATGTGATAAGTTGTTTCTTTAAGGTTATCCAAACTCTTTAACAAACACTAACGTTCTAAATGACTTGTTTATAAGCTCATTTAAGTGATAAGAAATATGAACAGTTTGGAATTTTAAACACAAACAAACACCAGAATACAAAGGATGAATAAGAAATATAGTTACGAGTCAACAACTCAACATATATGTCAACATTGGCTGCATATTTAGCACCTCAATCCATATCCATTGTATTACCATTTTCTTATTTTGAATTAGTCAGACTTATGATTAGAATCGTGTCTTCGTTGCAAACGTTTAATTGGTGCAATATGACGCGTGTGGATTGAAAATGCACTTTTGAAAGTGAAGCTACCATCTATATTTTAGCTTTCCATTTTGGTTTTCAATATCAATCAATCAACCAACAAAGAATAAAAAATAAAAGTCGGCAAAAATATTGAAGTATATTCAAAAGCTGAAAATTCGAAACTTTAGAAATCCATGTCTTGGCATTGTTGAGTAAAAAACACGGGTGACCGTAGTGAAGACTGCTAGAGAATCACACTCTCTCTTCACTTTTATAAATTATATTACAATAATTAAATGCCGATAAAATGTAGAAATATATAATTATTGATGAAATTTATTTAATAACTTTTTTAAAGTGATTAGTTAGAAAAAATAATACTTATCAATAAAAAATTATACAATAAGTAATATGTATACACGAAACTCATTTAAATACTTAAATAGGAGAATTTTATTGTAATGTTTTTATCGACACTATAATATTTTATTTATTTAAATTAAGGATAAAAGTTAAAAGATGCATGAAGTGGATTATATATATATATATATATATATATATATATATATATATATATATATATATATATATATATATATATACTAAAGACGCCGCAGGATCCAAGGTTACAGATCTATAGTTCAGAGTAACAGGTTTTGAAGATAATCAATATGCATGTATGTATGAATGCATGATGAACAACTGGAAAATTAAAGTCTTGAATTTCTGATGCACAAGATCAATCTAAGCCGCATGTGCAAAGCATACTTATAATGTAAAACTATAAATATGCAAAAATAAAATAATTACATAATAGAAATACTTACAAGGTTTTTGATTTACAAGAAAGAAAAAAAAAATATATATATATATATCACTTTTAAATTATTTTTTCAAAATATTATATTATTTTTGAACTTTCAAGATATTGTATATCGGGAATGTAATCATATGAAACAAAAAAAAATTAGGTGTAGTAGTTGGTCGTATTAGGATGTGACCTTCTATATACATTTATTTTATTTTAATAAAAAAGAAAAATAATTAAAAATATTAATTAATAATAATATAAAATTAATTAAAATTAGTAAAAAAATAATAATAAAATTATAGAGATTTAGTAGAATTATCGATAACATTTAGATAATATTTTAGATTATGTTTAGGATGTCGTCCTGCATTTGATTCTTTACGTTTATTTTATTTTAAAGAAATTGAATTTAAATATATCATGTACCAAAAAAAAAACGTGCTATAATATTTTAACAACTCTCCTCCATCTTTCTTCCTATTGCAAAATTAAACTCTCTCCTATTTTGCATCTACTTGTTTCCTATTTTTCGTTAATTTTATTTATTAAAATATAAATTATTATATATATGATTTTTTAAACAATTTAACAATTGTCTCATGTTTTGTAGTTAATTTTATTTATTAAAATATAAATTAACATATATATGGTTGTTTAACAATTTAACCCATATTCTTTTTGTTTGTGATATATTATATTCAAATGTTGTTTTTTTTTTCTGAGAAAAAAAGGAAGATACATTTATTTTTACTATAAATAAAATATCTATTATTTTGTTCTTAGTTTCCTATTTATTTTTCAATTAGTCACTAGCTACAACCGCATAATACTATTTTCATTTAGTTGTTCATTTTTATTTATATTTAAAGTATATGTTTATCATCAAATAAAAAATAATTTTGCAACAATACTTTCACCGTTACTTTTCTTTCTCTACTATTTTTCAAAATAGAAGAACCACATTACTCATACTAAATTTCTATAATAGTTTTACTAATTTTAATTAATAATTAATATTTTTAATTATTTATTTATTATTTATTGTGGATGCTCATGTATGATGTATAGTGTGACTTAATAAGTCTTGAAAGGATACATTTGAAAAGTCTACCTTTCTAGTAGCATATAGACACTGATGTTGTATTTTCAAATGTTCTTCATAGACTTAATATGTTGTCCCAAATGGAGTTTGCAAGCATAAACAAGTTTCAAATCTCAAATGTGTCATTTTTTGTGTTTTTATTATATATAGCTACCATAGTGAATGGAAGCAGTAATACTAGTGAGTGCAATTTCCATGCAATCTTTAATTTTGGTGACTCGAATTCAGACACAGGTGGTTTGGCCGCTTCTCTTCTTGCACCAACATCGCCATATGGAGAGACATATTTTCAAAGACCAGCGGGGAGGTTCTCCGATGGCCGTCTGCTTGTTGATTTTATTGGTAATTAATATTTTATTTTTGACAAATAATCTAGTGGTAGTGGTTAAACTTACATTAGAGAATTTAACGTTCGAACCAAAACCTTGTATATTAACATTAATAAAATTTTATAGTTCTATATTTTTTAGATGTGCGTGCTTGATGTTGTTTTGTTTAGAAACTTACAACTTCTTTTAACAACCCATTCATCTTTGAAGTTGAAAATTTTTCGCTAGTTTAATTAATTCATGATTAGTGTAAAATTATGCGACTATATAATAAAAAAATCACTTATATAATAAAATATAATTAGATGTATATGTAAAAAATTACACAATATGTCATATAAATTAAATCCAATTTTCATTATGTTTCTAGAAGGAAAATATTTATTCCTTAATTACTTCGTAACATTGTGGAACAAGACTAACGAGTTTGAATAGATATTAAAATATATTACTCTATTTTTTTTTTATATCTCTATATTCTTTAAGAATTTTTTTTCTTTTCTATTTATTGTATTTAATCTTTGAAGTAAGATTAATTATTGTTTTGTAAAGTATATTTATTGTAGAGGGGAAGAAATATGTGGAATAAGATTGGGATGAAACAAATATCAATATCTTTAAACATGTCTCATCCTCAAATTTTAATTTCAGAGAAAATCAGCACCTAATCAAAAACGAATTTTTTCCATCAAAGTCGAGATAGGATTTGGTGGATAGTGAGTGGAGCTTGTGTTGCAATGTCCAAGTAGACAAAACCAACATACATTAGTCTAGTTATTAAGAAGTTGACTTATACACAACTCTACTTTACAGATGCAGATGCGTTAGTTCAACTTCCACTACTAGAATAAAGACTTCATTGATAGAGAATCTATAAATATATATTTCTATCAACACTTTTTAAAATCTTTAACATCTACAATAATGCTAGTAAGCCTCCAATACCCAACTTACCTGAATTTTCTTCCATAAAAAGAGAGGTAGACAATAATGCTAGTAAGCCTCCAATACTCAACTCCATGAACTTATTGACCTCAGTACTTTATTTTTTAAACTAAAACATCATTCATCCTTTTGGCCAGTACCAAATTAACTCTATAAGTCCGAATACTATTCCTCTTGCAGCAATATATTTCAATCAATTTAATTTTAAATAAAAAGGTTTTACGTTCCATTTTGTCAAAAAGAAAAGGTTTTACATTTTAATAAGGTATGAATTTGATTTTGATGTGACAATATAAAGATATTTTATATTATCAATTAATCATAACTGTTAGATTATTAAAGTTGTTTATATTTTATCTTAATTACTTTTAAATTCACGTATATAAATAATTGTGATGTGCTGATAATGTAAATTTTTTACCCCCGAAGTACACTTAAACTCTTTATTTTTTTGATGCTTTACATTATAATTTTTGATCCACAATATTGTAAATTTCAGCCGAGAGTTTTGGACTCCCCTATCTAAGCGCATATCTTGATTCTTTGGGGACCAATTTTTCATATGGTGCAAACTTTGCAACAGCTGCATCAACAATTAGACCACCACCTAGCATTATACCACAAGGGGGATACAGTCCTTTCTACCTTAATGTCCAATACACTCAATTTAAAGATTTCAAACCTAGAACACAATTCATTAGACAACAAGGTAACATAAAATCTTACATTAGATATTCATATATATATTTAGGTGGTTCTAAATAATAAGTACATACTTTACTTTAATTTTCTTTTTGTAGGAGGCATATTTGCAACTTTGATGCCAAAAGAAGAGTATTTTCCAAGGGCTTTGTACACATTTGATATTGGTCAAAATGATCTTGGTGTTGGATTTTTTGGAAACATGACTATGCAACAAGTAAATGCTTCTGTGCCGGAAATAATCAAGGGTTTCTCTAAAAATGTTAAGGTAGCTCAATAATCTTTATAGATATTAGGATTTAATGACAATCACTTTAAACATTTTTACTATGAAACAAATGTTGTTGATTGAGTGATTATTTGATGATGAAAGTTATAACTATGTAATGAAATTAATTATTATCATTCACTGTCAGTATAAAATTAGTTCACATTAACGATACATCTTTATTTTTCTCTAAATATTAAATATTATAGGGTAAATATTTTTTTTTACAAATAATAAATATATGTTTAGTCTTTATAAAATTTATAATTATTCAAAATTTGTCCAATTTTAGTTTTTATTTTGCTTTTACAAGGACTAAATGCACATACACTAAAAACACTCCTTTATTTATAACAAAAATAGAGATTAAACTTGAATAAATTAATATGTAGGTATTAAATTTAAAAGTCGTAATTTTATAGAGATTAAAAATATATTTAATATTTTAAAAAATATATATATTTAATCTAATATATAATCATTTAGTAAATTTATTAACTCTCATTTGATGAACATTTTGATCTAGGATATATATAATTTGGGGGCTAGATCATTTTGGATACACAACACATGACCTATTGGTTGCCTCCCTTATATTTTAGCCAATTTTGTATCAGCTGAAAGGGATAAATTTGGTTGTGCAAAACAATATAATGAAGTAGCTCAATATTTCAATCAGAAGTTGAAAGAAACTGTGGATCAAATTCGTGAGGAACTTCAACAGGTTGCAATCACATATGTAGATATCTACTCTGCTAAGTACTCTCTTTTCACCAACCCAATAAAATATGGTGAGCAAAATTCAAAATCAACATATTCATACATTCTTGTAGTCTACTATCATATAAAAAAATTAAAAATTGTTTATTTATTTTTATCTCAAATATAAGAAAATACAAGTTACTTTTACCTTGTAGTCAAAAGAAAATATTTGACTTAAAATATTTTTTTTATTAATATAAGTTTCATTTTTCAATGATTCCTTTATTCTTTAGTAACAAATTTTCAATAACGATATTTTAGAATTTACTTTTTTTTAAAGTAGTCTAATAATTATACTCACACACCTTAAGAATGGAGAAATGAAAATATGATATTTAAAATCAAACATCCGCAAATCAATATCTCTATAATTACCAATTGAATTGTATTAACGAGAGATTTTTATTAGACTTAACTTATATTTTTATGATATTAAAAGCTGTATTTAAATAAATTTCTTAATATATATGAGTAATTCATTGATGTGTGTAGGATTTGAGTATCCACTAGTTGCTTGTTGTGGTTATGGAGAGAAGTATAATTATAGTAGTATTGTTAGATGTGGAGAAACCATTGAGGTGAATGACACTCAAATTTTTGTGGGGTCATGCGAAAGACCATATGTAAGAGTGAATTGGGATGGTGTTCACTACACAGAAGCAGCTATCAAGTTCATCTTTCATCAAATTTCTACTGGGGCTTTTTCAGATCCACCAATTCCCTTAAATATGGCCTGCCATAGAAATTCCATCTAAATATAGTGAGCTTTAGTTGCTTACCTGGGCAACAATTTGTATTTAATAAAATAAAGTGTTATTCCATGTCATATTTGAATATTCCCTCTTGTAAGAAACACTTTAGATTGATGTATAATTTTAGTGTCAATTTTATACCCATAAATAAATGTTATAGTAAAAAAGAAAAAATATTATATTTCACCATTTCATTATAGTTACGTACTACAAATAAGTCAATAACCATAAAAAAGTTATAAACCTTTTTCATAGTATATTTATGTCAAACAATAAGATCATAAGTCAAAATCAAAATATAGACATTATATAAATAAAAAATCATAAATTATAAATTCATAAATAATTATTACTAAATATAAGTTTTTTTCTCTTCTCTCTAAATATGCTAATGACAAATGGAGATTATTTTGAACTTCACCCAATCTTATGCTATGTTAAATAGCAGGAATTTGACGAAGTGTCTCCAAACAATTTTGTTACTTGTGATTGTGGTATAATATTTTCTATTTTGTTCCACCTACCAATGACTATATAACTTTTTATAGATTTGGCCATGCATATTTAAATGTTATCAATTGTGCATCTTTTTAAAATAATCCAATTGAATTGTGTAATGATTGTTGTACGGGTAAATCCCACAAATTTCATGCTCCAATGTTCATACTGAACAATATTTATTTATCACATTGAGATCTTCTTTTGACCACCCTCCGTACCATCATATTATTGATGGCAACGTCAATAGTATTGATTAAGATAAACAAATTTAGTTTAAGCACCAGGAGTGCACGTAAAATCATTCAACAAAAAAAAAATTAATCATATAAAGAAGACTAGGATACAATTTATTAGTGACATATACAATTTTTAATTCTTGGTCAAAGAAACAGATATATATCATCTTATTTTCATTTTCTTTAATTTTATTCACCTCTAAAAAAATGTACTTTTATTTATTTTAATTTAACGGTAAATATTTAAATTGGTCAAAGAACAGTATTTAAGATAGTTAATTGAGTCTAATTTAACCAATATTTAAATTTGTATGAACAAATTTATATTTTTTATTGTCAAAGGACAATAGATCTCAATGTGTCAAAAAAAAATTAAATTATATGATTCAGATCTCTTATAATATTTTAATTAGAGGTCTAGGTTCGAATCTAACGGTATCAATGTAACCACATTAAAAGTTTTAAGGGAAAGTTTGTCATCCATTAATTGTAGTTTTATTCAACTCTTAAAAGATTAGTTTATGCAATTGCGCGCATCGTAAACTTTATTTACACAAAATAAATATATCTAAATGTTTTTATGGGACTAATTTAAATATTTACTCTAAATTTAAAGTTAGAGTAGGGATTCATTTTAATTTATGAAAAAAATGTTAAACCCAATCTACTTAATCCACCAGAAAAGTACATAAATAATCTCTCAAAATTACAAAATTAATCGAACAATTTTAATCCATCTATTATAAATTATTTTAATTGTTAATTTAAATTATTTTTTAACAATAAGAGTGCTTATATTATTGTCAAGAATTAATAGGCATCGATTTGACCTCCTATTTCAGATGTTTAAACTTTATAATTGATATATGTGTGGTAAGTTTAAATAACAATTTAAACTCTAATAGTAGTTTGGTATAGTAAAATAAAATAGATATTGGATCAATATATTTTATATTCGATTAGTGTTATTGAAGAAGGTAAATGTAAATTTTTTTATAAGTATTCTTTTACAAGTGAATTCAACACACTACATCTTTACTCAAAACCGTAAAACAATTAATGTATCTTCTATTTCAATTCTTCAACATATTTTGTTACCCAAAACCGTAAAACAATTAATGTATCTTCCATTTCAATTCTTCAACATATTTTGTTACCCATCTGTACGAAAGAGTCATGACCATACCAAAGTCAAGCATATTCCAACTCAATATAACCTAGCAAATTGTTTCATCAAACCAGTGTCTTCCTCTCAATTTGAAATCTTCGCAACAAATTCAAAGTGTTTTAACTCAATCCATCTTACAGAGTTTGAAGAGGGGTATTAGAGTATAATTTGAAATAAGAAGGTAGAAGTGGTTAAGTAAGAAATTAGTCAAGTTAATTGTTTTCTTTTTACTATACATTACTATGTATAAAAAAAATACACAGTGATATTTAATTACATTTACATTTCAAAAGTAAAAAAAATAAAATTTAAATAAAATTATTGTTATTAAAATTAAATAGTTTTCTATTCTTTTTAATCAAAATTATAGTTCGTTTTAAGCCTCAAGAAATATTAGATTGACTTTGCTTTATATATATATTATGTTGAAAGTAAGACATAAAATAAAGGTATCTATGGAGACCAATCGCTTGTCAAAAGCAATGCATGGTTCCTTAAAAACTATTTTATTAGATTGATTTTAATGATAAAATAAATTTTTAGTAGTTAAATGAGTTAAGATCCAATAACTAAGAATATATTGATAAAAAAAAAATAATTAATACTTCATAAAATAAACATTGTAAATCAAACATTTGATATAAGACTAAAGGAGTGTTACATATTTCAATTAAATTGTTAAAATATAAAATATTAAAATGATATTTAAAATTATTATTAATGACCACATAAAAAAAAAGGAACGCGGTACACTTTTAGGTGTATTTAGTTTAAATTATTATCAATGACCATATAAATTGAAGTCTTTCTTTTAAATTCTTTGACACAATCCATTTTTTTCTTTGTGTAAATTATTATCAATGGTAACATAAATTGAAGTCTTTCTTTTAAACACTTTGACATGGTATATTTTTTCTTTGTTTAAATTTATATTTCAATTTAGAGTTAAATAAGTTTTTTATTTTTATAAATACATTATATTTCGTTTACTTTCTCTAAAAGTTTTCTTCAAATAACAGTATCACAAATATTTTACGTTATTAATTTTGGTCTTTGTTTTTAGATCAATTTATGAGCATTATCTAAATTTTTGATTGATTTTTTGCATACATATTTAGAATATTATGATAATTTCTTCTACTAAAATTTAGAATTTTTTAACAAGAAATAAATTAAATATGATTTTTTAAGCTTTTAGGGTTTAAAAATTCATGTTCAATTTATTTATTTTTTTAAATTCTAAATTATTATATGGAAGATTCTTATAATGTTTTAAACGTGTTTTTAAAAAATCATTCGATTTTTTTAATGATACACATAAGTTGAATTAAAAGTAGGAGTCAAAATTGTTGATAGAAAATATTTGAGCGACAATTATTTGAAAGAAAAAAAATTTAGACGACTAAAAATGAAATATAATATATTTATTGAACTAAAAAATTTATTTAACTCTTAAATTTTTAATAAACTCAATTAAGTAATTGAGTTAATTAATTAATTAAATTTAAATAAAAAATAAAATGGTTTTGATGAAAGCATATTTTTTCAAGGGCGTTTTTGTACATTAAAAACAATCTAACACTTATATCTTCTCTATTTCTTGGTTTTTTTTAAAAAACTTTCCAAAATAGTCTATATTGAAATTTATATACCAAAATGTCTTACTTTTTTTTACCTTCAAGAGGTCGCATCCTCGTCTTACGACTACATGATAGATGATTTTTTTACTTTGCAATAGAAGATCGCATCCCCGGAATACGACCATATATAAACTTTTATTTTATTTTTTTATTTTTCAGTAGGAGGTCGTATCCCGAGATGTGATCATCTATAAACTTTAATACTTTTTATTGTTTAGTAGATGATCGCATTTTCGGGATTCAATATTCTACTAAAAGAAAAAAAATCATCTTTTAGGTAGTCGAAGGGTGGATATGCGACTTCTTGAAGGTTCAAAAAAATAAGACATTTTTGTATATATTTTAATGTAGTGTATTTTAGTTAATTTTAAAAAACAGGAATATAATAATAAAATAAAAAACCCTATTTCTCTTATACTAAATAATACATCAATTATATTCAACAAAAATATAAATAATAATAATAATAATATCAATTTTTTTTATTTATCACATACTTATCTCTTCCGAGAGTACATCTTACCTATTTTTTCTTTTCATTTTGTCTTCACAATCAATAGAGTATTAGAGTGGACAATAGTCCGTCACAATATTTTCTTTTTGGTAAAAGTACCATCACGTGCTTTTTAATAAAGCAGATTATTTTAACCACTTATTTGATGCAATGATTATTAAAATTCATAACCTTACTTATTTCTTTTTTCACGCGTTTTCCGATGAGAATACCTATTTGTCTTCCTTATTTTCACGACAAAAACCACTCTTTCCTTCCCACCCAATTTGATGGCAAAGTCAATGGCATATACTAGTATCGATTAAGACAAACAAATTTAGTTTAACCACTGATAGTGAATGTCAAGTCATTCAATAATAATAATAATAATAATAATAATAATAATAATAATAATAATAATAATAATATAAAAAAGACTAAGATACAATTATATGTATATAAATAATGATCATATATTATTAGTGTAAAATTATTTTACGTAAACTTTAAATTTAAGTGTTGATTATATAATTATTTTATAATGATATAATTGTTTGATAAGATAACAAATTTAATAATTTTTATCATACATTAATATATGTTGAAACAAAAGTGTGAATTTAAAAATTGTTGAAGTCCCACATTGTTAAACTCTCATTTTGAATAGTTTTAATCACTGTATAAATATTCTCAAAATTTTGTTGAAGTCCCACATTGGTTAGAAAACATATGTGGGTTTGCTTCCATCATTATATAAAGAGTGTCAATTTATTGTGAAAAGAACACCAAAGTTGGATGTTTTTCCCAACTTTTTCTTTTCTCCCTCCTATATTATGCTCGATTGTTACCAAGCCACTTCTCCTTTTTTTTTTGTCCTTTCGATATTTTAGAGCGGTATTGTACCGTAGTCCCTTTGATATTTTAAAGCGGTTGTTATACCGTAGTCCCTTCGATATTTTAAAGCGGTTGTTATACCGTAGTCCCTTCGATATTTTAGAGCGGTTGTTATGCCGTAGTTCTGTGCATGCTGCAGTCCTTTAGAGTGTAGTAATTTTGAGTTATGAGTGGTTATAGTACCATATTGCGAGGCTTTAATCGCCTTATTAAGAGTGACTTTAACCTTCATATTGAGAGTGGCTTTAATAGCCATATTGAGAGTGTAATTCTAGAACGGTTATCTACAGTGCAGTAGAACTCCGATACAGTGAATCTGGGCTGTTTTATCCTGGGGACGGCGTGGTTAATAGTCTGCCTTGCACAAAGTTTGTAAGTTAGATAAATCTTTGTGTGGTCTTAAACAAGCTCCTAAGCAATGGCATGAAAAATTTGATAACTTAATTATATCGAATGAGGTTAAAGTGAATGAAAGTGACAAATGTATTTATTACAAATTTGAAAATGCCATTTGCACTATCATATGTCTCTATGTAGACGACTTACTCATATTTGGTTCAAACATTCATGCTGTGAAATCATTGTTGAGTAACAACTTTGATATGAAAGACCTCGGAGAAACGAATGTAATCTTAGGAATCAAGATTACTAGGTTAGAAAAGGGAATTTCTTTGGATCAATCTCATTATGTTGAAAAGATCCTAAAGAAATATAAATACTTTGACTATAAACCTGCTTGCACACCATATGATCCAAGTATGAAACTTTTTAAGAATACTGGTGAAGGTGTTAAACAAACTGAATATGCGAGCATCATTGGCAGCCTCATGTATGCCACTGATTGTACTAGACCTGACATTGTCTACGTCGCGGGACTATTGTGCAGGTTTACCAGTAGACCTAGTATGGAGCATTGGCACGCTATCGAAAGAGTCACGGGAGACCTAAAAAGAACCATGAGTCTCGGATTACATTATCAAAGATTTCCTAGCGTTCTTGAAAGATACATTGATGTTGATTGGAACACCTTTTCAGATGTCTCCAAAGCAATCAGTGGCAATAATTTTAGTATAGCCGATGGTGATGTATCTTGGAAATCGAAGAACAGATGATATTGGCTCAGTCCACTATGGAGTCTGAAATGATAGCACTAGCTACTGCTAGTGATGAAGCGAGCTGGTTGAGATGCTTGCTAGCTGAGATCCCTTTATGGGAAAAACCTATGTCAGATGTGTTGATCCACTGCGATAGTACCGCGGCTATTGCAAAAATTGAGAATCGTTATTACAACGGTAAGAGACGACAAATACGTCGTAATCACCGCACAATTAGAGAGTTACTTACTAAAGGAGCTGTAATAATGAATCATGGACGCACTGACGATAATTTAGCAGATCATTTGACGAAAGGATTGGCTAGAGAGAAAATCATAAATACATCCAAAAGGATGAGACTAATGCCTATAGAGTCACTCATGATGGGAACCTGACCTAAAAGACTGGAGATCCCAAGAATTAGGTTCAATGGGTAATAACAAGTCATAGTGATATGAGATGAACATGTTATTATATTTAACAGAAGCATGATTCCTGAAGCGATGGAATGATGAGATAATAGAAACTCTTAATGAGATTTATACTCTATGTGGAGGGCGTACCTAGCTACAGGAGTACTCTTGATAGACTCACCTATGTGAATGTGGAAATGAGGCCATTTCCTATGGAATTTCGAAGAAAAAATTCCTAGAGCGTTCACTATACTGGGATAGACGTGTAGGGCCATAAATGCACGAGCTTTTTAGAATACATCCAATGAAAAGGTTGTGTGTGGGTTTGATGTCCGAGATAGAGTTCAAGACTACGAATCACTCTTGTTAAATCAGAATCTTACTTGCTATGCAAAAGTTCAAGTCATAGACACCTTTGCTTATGCACAATCTTATAGAAGCGTTTGACGCTATTTTAGAAAGATTTTTTTAATTCAAGTGGGAGATTGTTGGAACAAATGTGTGAATTTAAAAATTGTTGAAGTCCCACATTGTTAAACTCTCATTTTGAAAAGTTTTAATCACTATATAAATATTCTCAAAATTTTGTTGAAGTCCCACATTGGTTAGAAAACATATGTGGGTTTGCTTCCATCATTATATAAAGAGCGTCAATTTATTGTGAAAAGAACACTACTCGATTGTTACCGAGCCACTTCTCCCCTTTCTTTTTGTCCCTTCGATATTTTAGAGCGGTATTGTATCGTAGTCCCTTCGATATTTAAAGCGGTTGTTATACCGTAGTTCCTTCGATATTTTAGAGCGGTATTGTACCGTAGTCCCTTCGATTTTTAAAGCGGTTGTTATACCATAGTCCCTTCGATATTTTAGAGTGGTTGTTATATCGTAGTCCCTTCGATATTTTAAAGCGGTTGTTATACCGTAGTCCCTTCGATATTTTAAAGCGGTTGTTATACCGTAGTCCCTTCGATTTTTAAAGCGGTTGTTATACCGTAGTCCTTTCGATATTTTAGAGCAGTTGTTATGTCGTAGTTCCGTGCATACTGCAGTCCTTTAGAGTGTAGTAATTTTGAGTTATGAGTGGTTATAGTACCATATTGTGAGGCTTTAATCGCCTTATTAAGAGTGACTTTAACCGTCATATTGAGAGTAACTTTAATAGCTATATTGAGGGTGTAATTCTAGAACGGTTATCTACGGTGCAGTGGAACTCCGATATAGTGAATCATGGCTGTTTTATCTTGGGGACGGCGTGGTTGATAGTCTGTCTTGCACAATTTGGACAGTGTCGCGAAACGTCTTAAAGAGAGCGACCTAGTCCGCGACTCAACCCATTGTGATTTTTAAAGAGTTTTTTCAAACTAAAAAACAATATACAATTGATTGATTTACACTAACAACGCATTTTATTTATTTTTCCACGTATACATCATCTTATTTTTCTTCACCTCTAAAAAAATCTTATTTTTATTTATTTATTTTAATTTAACTTTTATTGTAACAATAAATATTTAAATTAGTCAAAAAACACTTGAATAATATGATTCAGATATCTTCTGATTTTTTAATTAAAGGTTTCGGGTTTAAATTCAACTCTACGTATGTATTTGTATTAAGGAAAAGTTCGTCATTTATTGTAGTTTTATCTAACTCGAAAGATTAATTTATACAATTGAACGCATCATAAATCTCAATGTTTTTTATGGGACTAATTTAAATATTTACTATAAATTTAATTTTAATTAGGGACTCATTCTAGTTTATGAGAATAAAAATGTTAAACCCAATTTTTTATGGGACTAATTTAAATATTTACTCTAAATTAAATAATACAATCAAACACTTTAGTCCATCTATCATGAACTATTTTGATTGTTAATATACGTAATTTTAATTACTTTTTCATAAGTGTGCTTAAATTAATGTTAAAAATTAATAGACATTGTTTTGATCTAGTGTTATTGGAGACACATAAATACAAATATCTTTATAGTGAATTAAACATCGCATAAACATCGCATCTTTATCCAAAATCTTATAACAATAGATATATAGGTCATTCCACTTATATATTGATCAACTTTTCGCTTCTTCAATGAATGTGAAACTTTTAAATTACATATGACACAAACACATTTCTCATCATAAATTTATTAATAAAAAAAATATTTTTTTCAGATTTATTTTTTTCTTAAAAAACTAAACAAAGTTTCATATTTTTATGGATGAAAATTATTTGAACTAAAAAAAAGATGGAATTTTTATTTATTTTAACATCAAATCTCACAAGGAGCACATGTATTTTTAACTATTTGTTCAACAATTTTTCTTTCTTCTTTTGTTCTAAAGAGAATTGCTGCAAAATTCTGATGCTAATATAGAAAAGCGTTATTCTGATCTTATATACAGAAGAACTTTTAAAGAAGTTTTTAGTTTTCTATATTAAAAATGTTACGATATTAAAGTGTATTTTTTATTTAAATTATTATTCTACTTTTATTTAAAACATTTATCTATATGATATTATTACTAAGTATTTAATATCTATAGTTTTCAATAAAAATATATAAATAAAAATAATTAAAACAATTAATGAGTATATTAATTTGAATAAATTTTTTTATTATTTTTTCTTATAATAAAATCAAAAGTAACATATCAAAATATACTATTATTTGAATTGCATTCATAGTATATATTATATAATATAGATGGATCGAAGAAAGACACGAGGTCACTAAACAAAGTAGCAGCAGTAATAATAATAATAATAATAATAATAATAATAATAATAATAATAATAATAATAATAATAATAATAATAATAATAATAATAATAATAATAATAATAATAGTAATAGTAATAATAATAATAATAATAATAATAATAATAATAATTTTTTTATTTGAGTTGGGTTGGGTTTACTTATCAACGCAAACTTACCAGATTATAAGCGGGTTGAGTTGAGTTCACGGGTAGTAAAAAAAAATATAATTATATTTAAATACTTGAATAGCTAAAAAATAGTTAAATTGTATTGCAACATATCATTTAATACTTAAAATACATTCACAAACACTACAAAACACTTAAATTAATTAAATTAGTATGAAATTCTCAATCATACTCCAACAACTAAAATTTAACTATACATATATATATATATATATATATATATATATATATATATATATATATATCACGTAAATGAGTTGAGTTTGTTGTTAATGGATTTAAAAAGTTAAATCAAATACTCTAACCAAACGAACATAATTGAGTTTAATTAATTGGTTTGTGCTAGACTTGAATTTGAATGAATTAGATCAAAATGAAAATTAAATTAAATTGAGTGATCGATTTCGAATTAATCCGTATCCATATACACCCCTAATAATAATAATTAAATTGGGATACCCCGTTAAACCGAAAAAGGCTTATCTTTGAATTGAGATCTCTAGATAGATTTTTTAGTCAAGTTTATTAATGTTACTAATAATCGATCGGCTATAAATTCAAGTTTATGATCATAGGTTCTATATATTGTGCATCCTTCATAAAAATGATGGCACTAACTGAGTTAGTTAGAAAGAAGCACAACCCAGTTGTGTCTTTGATTGTTGTTATTTTATTTACTGCCCCAATATATGCCAAAAATGAATGTAGTTTCCCAGCAATATTTAACTTTGGTGCTTCAAACTCAGATACTGGTGGGTTTTCTTCTGTATTTTTTGCAATACCTTTGCCATTTGGTGAGACTTATTTTCATAGATCAACTGGAAGATTCTCTGATGGCCGACTCATCCTTGATTTCATAGGTAACTTCGTCTCTTATCTTATCCATTTCATTTCATTTTCTATTAAAATATCTATATGTTTTTTTTGTTGTTAATTACTTTTCAAAGGTGATCAAAGGTAAAGTTTTTTTTTCTTCTCAGTCCTCGTGTTTTTAGAGGAATTAGGCTAGGAGATATAAATAAAATTTAATAAATAATTATTTATTTAGTTTCAAATAGTAATATTATTTGGAACATTAAATTTCTGCATCTATGTTATTTTCTAAATTTGTACTTTTGAGATTTTTTATATAACTAATTTAGAATTTTTTATTATGAATAAAGAATAATTAATTTAAAAAATATAATTTTATGAACTATCTTGACACTTCAACACTCGTTATGAATATATAAGTATTTAACGGAATTAAACAAAAATTCAAATAAAAGATTAAGTTGTGTATGATTTGAAACTTAAAGAACAAAGTCATGCACATTTTGAGACTTAAACAATCCGATCACAAAAAAAATTAAAAATTTAAATGAAAATTGAAATAAATTTAAAAAATTTAAAATGTATTTTAGCCTAATTTATAGTAATGTGTATTTTTTGATGTGTTTCTTTTTACGTCTCAAAATAAATTTTTATTTATTTTGTTATGCAATAGTACCTCCGTTCTTGCTACAATTAGCAATTAAATTATCAACGGATTACTGCTATAATTATGCAGGATTTTAATTCTAATTTTAATCTGCATTTTTGTAATTTCAGCACAGAACTTTGGACTTCCCTATCTTAGCTCATATCTTAATTCTCTTGGGTCCAACTTCACACATGGTGCAAATTTTGCAACAGTAGGATCAACAATCTTGACCCCAAATAGTATTATACCTCACGGAAAATTCAGTCCATTCTCTCTTGCAATTCAGTACATGCAATTTAGAGATAATTTCATACCCAAAACAAAATTCATTAGGGATCATGGTAAATTAATTAAGATTTTTTATTTTTATTTTTTAAATTAAAAATTGTTTAATTAAGGACATGAATTTACCGTTTTTTTCTTCTTAATTTATAATTTATATCGCTAGGAGGAGTATTTGCAACTTTGATGCCCAAAGAAGATTATTTTTCCAAAGCCTTATACACATTTGACATTGCTCAAAATGATCTTAATGCTGGATTTTTTAGTAATAAGACTTTAGAACAAGTCAATGCTACTGTACCCGATATGGTAGACACTTTCATGGAGAATATCAAGGTAATTAAATACCCTTTATTGATAAATTTATTTTGTTCGATACTTTCCAAATATTAAATGCTACGGCTAAATATACATGTAGAGAAATTTGGTGTAATTCCAATTATTCAAACATTAATTATAATTGAGGCACTTCTATGTGGAATCAATAGTATATGAAAATTATCTGAAACTTCAATCATGACTCACTATATCAGCTAAAAGTAGAAGAAGCTCACAACGATTATTGTTCTTGTGAATGAGATGTCGAACTGACCGGTGTTGATTCAATAAAAATAAAAATAAACAAATGAGTTGAATTTTGAACTACTCAATCAATTTTTCTTGTGTTATATTTGAAAAATTCATATTTAATTTATAACAAGTTCAAAAATTCTAAATTTTTGTGAATAAACTTTTTATAATGCTCTAAATATACTTACAAAATATTATTAAAAAAATTTAAACTTGAAGGATAATTAAACATATTTCGTTTCAGCAGAGACTAAATTAAACCTAATTTTATAAGACTAAAAGTTATATTTTTATTTTCCATACACTAAATAACCCTTGATACTATATCTTTTGGGGACTAATTTCATTCTCTTTTCATAAATTTCTAATGTGTTGGGTTTCTCATTTTGTTGTTCTAACTTGATGAAATACACTTGTTGGTGATCTAGAACATATACAAATTAGGGGCTAGATCATTTTGGATACACAACACAGGACCAATTGGTTGCACTCCAATAATTTTGAGTAATATTCCATCAGCTATAAAAGATAGATATGGTTGTGCAAAACAATACAATGAAGTATCTCAAAATTTCAATTTAAAGTTGAAGGAAGCCTTATCTCTACTTCGTAAGCATCTTCCTCAAGCTGCAATCACATACGTAGATATCTACTCTGCAAAGCTCAATCTTTTCATCAATCCAAAGAAATACGGTACACGAGCTAAATCAACATGATCCCATTTTCTAGTTAAATTATGTGTTTAATTTTTATGTACTATCATTGTAAAATAAATTTACATTGTCAATACATTATAATTAATCAAATACTTGACTTTAAAAATAATTGTTAGTAAAAGTTAAATATTTGTAATGATTTGATGATTGTAATTGATTGATAATCTAAAAACTTTTTATCGTGACGATGTACATAAATTAAATGGTTAAACAATATACAATATATATATGTTATTAATTAAAAGATTTATTAAAATGCAGGATTTGAGCGTCAACATGTGGCATGTTGTGGCTATGGAGGGAAATACAACTATAACGATAATGCAAGATGTGGAGAAACCATAAACAGAAATGGTGCAAACATATTGGTGGGTTCATGTAAAAAACCATCTACTAGAGTGATATGGGATGGGACTCATTATACAGAAGCAGCTAACAAGGCTGTCTTTGATCAAATTTCTACTGGAGTTTTCACAGATCCTCCCATTCCCCTAAATAGATCATGTCAAAGAAAGTAAACTTGAATTTAGTGGGGTTTGTATTTTAAAAATAAGGTGGACTCTATTATGTGTTCAAATTCTATTACCAATAATAAAAAGATAAATGAAAATACATGCGTCGTTCTTTTAGTTTCAACGTTGTGGCTAACTTAGAAATTATTCAAGTTAGTTGTTTTTTATTTACTATACAGTAGTATGTATAAAAAAACTATATTGATATATAATTACATTTACATCTCAAAAAGTAAAAAAAATAAAATTTAAATAAAATTATGATTATTAGCATTAAAAGATTCTTTGATTTTTTTAATCAAAATTATAATTCGTTTTATTTCTTAAGTTATAGGTTGACCATGCTCTATATTCAAGTTCAAAGTTTTGAAAGTAAGACATAAAATGTTGGAACATAGGGTATGTTAGTGTGTGAATTTAAAAATTGTTAAAATTTTAATTAGAAAATTTTCATATGTTGAGTAGTTTTCAACTCTATAAATACTAAAGTCTCACATTACATAAAAAATATATGTGAGTTTGCTTCCATCACTATATAAAGAGTGTGTCATTTTCTTCCATTTCTTTATGTCCTGTTTTAGCGGTTTTAACACCACTTTCTTTTAGAGCGGTGTCATTTTAGAGCGGTTTTTATGTTGTAGTTCATTCAATTTTGAGTGATCTTAATACCATAGTCTTTTTGGAGCGATTTTTATGTCGTAGTCTCTTCGATTTTAACCATATTGAGAGTAACTTTAACCGTCATATTGAGAGTGACTTTAACAACCATATTGAAGGTGTAATTCTAGAACAGTATTCTACGGTGCAGTGGAAGTCTGATACAGTGTATCTGAGCTGTTTTATCCTAGGGACTTCGTGGTTGATAGTCTATCTTGCACATTTAGGCAGTGCCACAAAACGTCTTATAGAGAGCGACTTAGTCCACGACTCAACCCAATAATATCTTTGGTGATATAAATTTATTAGATAGCTTTTCGAAACTTAAAAAACAACATAAAATGAAAGATATCTATGGAAACCAATCACTTGTCAAAAGCAATTCATGGTTCTTTAAAAAATAATTTGTAAAGTTGATTCTAATGATAAAATTAATTTTATTTATTAAAATATTCTTAATAATATTAGATAATGAAGTAGTTAGTTAAATGAGTTAAGATATATTAATCAAAATATATGAAAATCTAAAGCATAAGAAATTAGAGTATCACATATTTCAATTATATTGTTAAAATATAAAAATAATATTTAAAATTATTATTAATAACCACACGAAAAAAAAAAAGGGAAGTGGTTTTTCATATATAAGGAATTTCGGTTCTTCTAGTTATATATTCTTGGAAATTAAAAAAATAAATTCTTTAGCGAAAAACTCCCGGCAAGAAGATGTAGTCTTCTGGTTCAAAAAAATTGTTCTGGACGAAGAATCTAAGAGAATTCGTTCACTAAATCAAAGCAAAGTACTAAGACTACGTTAGAATGTTTCTTGTCTCAAGTAAAGAAGAGTTCATTCATAAAATAAAAGATGGTCATATTCTTCATTTTGAAAAAACCTAATAGGGTATTTTAGCTTCTATACAAAAATAATAGATGGTTAAGTGCATAAATTTATATTCTTTTTGGTCAATATTTTTATGGCGATGCAATTTCTTTTTAATTGATAAAATTTTGACTTTTAAAATTCTTTTTTGTTGATGTCTTTTCTCCACATTTCATTCTTGAAATTTTTCAAAATGAAAGTATAATAAATACATCATAACTTGCGGATGATATTAGATATATAAAAGTTAGTTAGTTAAATGTAAAAGTTAATTAAAGTTAGTTTGTAGGTGATTGTTAGCTGACTCTATAATCTATATATATAGAGTATATTCTTTAATAACTTTGTATTTTTTTGGATTATTTTTTTTATTATATCAATATAGAATTTATCTTCACAGTTTGATATTATCTTTTATCCATGATTTTTAACGAGTGAATAGATAAATTGATCCTTCAAATTGTAAGTGTCAGTTAAATTAATTTATAAATTTTGCAAATTGACAAATACATATGTGAATTTGTTAAATAGTAATAAAAAAAGTACATATTTAAACTCTTATCGATGTAGATTATAATGTTACATGTTAATTGAATATTTAACCTCTCTACATTGATCTCATATCAATGTCATCATCATAGAGATCAATTTATTATGGAATTAAAATATTTCATGAACTAATTTGTATAGAATTAGTCAATTTCAAATTATACCGACAAATTTATCCTTGACAAATTTATCATCGAAAAATTTATCATTGAGATGACTAAATTCCATCGGCAAATTTGTTCTTAAAAAGATAACATTGATGTGAAATCAACATAAACCACATATTCAATTACAATATCACATATTCAATTACAATGCAACATCAAAATATATAACGACAAAAGTTTACACATTGACTATTTTGGTTGATATTTTACAATATCAATAGTGTATTTGCAAAATGACAAAATATATAAATCGATTAAACCAACACTTACAATTTGAAAAATCAATTTGAATATTCAGTATTTGTTTTCCATTTAAACTTATTAACACCGTACAATTTTTTTTTGTTTGCCGTGAAGTACACTTTTTTGTTATGATGTTGTTTTTAAGTTACACATGTTTCCTTTTTAACAAGAGAAATGTTATTTGAACACATTTTTTGATACAAATACAATATAGTCTATATTTATGGAAGGAGAGAGAGAGAAAAAGGGAGTATGACCCACATTTATGTATGTATAAAAAATAAATATTATATTTATGTTTGTATTTATGTCTAAAAGTGTATTTAAATAACATTTCTCTTTTCACAGTGAGTATGTTTAATTAATAATGAAACTAGATACAATTTATAAGTGACAGTTTTTACTTCCTAGTTAACAGAAACATATATATGACTTTAATAATCATATATTATTAGTATATAATCATTTTACGTTAACATCAAATATAGTTATTGATTATGTAATTATTTTATGATGACATAATTGTGTAATAAGATAATAAAATCAATAATTTTTATTATTTGTTAGTGTAAAATTAATTGATTTATACTTAGAATGCACCTTACTTTTTCTGCACATATACGTTATCTTGTTTTTCTTTACCTCTAAAAAAAATCTTACTTTTAATTATTTATTTTAATTTAACTTTTATTGTACCAATAAATATTTAAATTGATTAAAAAACACTTGAATAATATGATTCAGATCTATTCTAATATTTTAATTAGAGGTTTTAGGTTTACATTCAGCTCTACCTATGTATTAGTATTAAAAGTCTTAAGGGAAAGTTTGTCATCTATTATAGTTTTATCTACTTCAAAAGATTAATTTATGCAATTGAGCCCATCATAAATCTAATTTACAAAAAATAAATACATCTCAATGTTTTTTTACAGGACTAATTTAAATATTTACTCTAAATTAACTACACAATCAAACACTTTAGTGCATCTATCATGAACTATTTTGATTTTTAGTATACTAAATTTTAATCAATTTTTCATAAGTGACATATAAATACAAATCTCTTTATAATGAGTTAGAACATCGTATCTTTATTTAAAATCTTATGACAATAAATATATAGGTCATTCTATTTGTATATTGATCAATTTTTATTTCTCCAATCAATGTAAGGCTTCAAAATTACACGTGACACAGACTCATCTTTCATCGTAAATTTATTTATATAAAAAAGGATTTTTTTAGATTTATTTTTTTCTTAAAAATCTAAACAAAGTTTCATATATTTTATGGATGAAAATTATTTGAACTAAAAAAAAGATGGAAATTATTTTTTTATTTTAACAACAAATCTCACGTGCTTTTTTAACTACGCTCGTTCAGATCGTGCGGAGCACCTCTCTTTAGAAAAATCAAATAGTTAAATACACAAGAAAGATAGGTAATAAACAGAATACTTTTCAATAAAAAAAGTATTTTTTACTTTCTATATATAATTTTTTTTGTTAAACAATTTTTCTTTCTTCTTTTGTTCTAAAGAGAATTGCTGCAAAATTCTGATGCTAATATAGAAAAGCGTTATTCCGATCTTATATACAGAAGAATTTTTAAAGAATTTTTTAGTTTTTTATATAAAAAAAGTTACGATATTAAAGTGTATTTTTTATTTAAATTATTATTATACTTTTATTTAAAACATTTATCTTTATGATATTATTAGTATTTAATGTCTATAATTTTGAATAAAAATATATAATTAAAAATAATTAAAAAATTAAAACAATTAATGAGTATATTAATTTTAATAATTTTTTATTATTTTTTCTATAAATAAAATCAAAAGTAACACATCAAAATATATTATTATTTGAATTGCACTTACAGGTATATATTATATAATATAGATGGATCGAAGAGGTCACCGAACATATAGTAAATAATTAAACCGCGATGCCCAGTCAAACCGAAAGACTTACTTTGAATTCAGATCTATAGATAGATATTTTAATCAAGTTTAATAATGATACTAATAATCGGCTATAAATTTAAGTTTATGATAGGATCTATTGTGCATCCTTCATAAAAATGATGGCACTAACTGAGTTAGTTAGAAAGAAGCACAACCCAGTTGTGTCTTTGATTGTTGTTATTTTATTTACTGCCCCAATATATGCCAAAAATGAATGTAGTTTTCCAGCAATATTTAACTTTGGTGCTTCAAACTCAGATACCGGTGGGTTTTCTTCTGCATTTTATGCATTATCTTTGCCAAATGGTGAGACTTATTTTAATAGATCAACTGGAAGATTTTCTGATGGTCGAATCATCCTTGATTTCATAGGTAACAACATCGTCTCTTATCTTATTTTATCTATTTCATTTTCGGGTAAAATATCTATATGTTTTTTTGTTGTTAATCACTTTTCAAATGTGGTCAAAGGTAAAGTTTTTGTTTCTTCTTAGTTCTCATGTTTTTCGAGAAGTCTTAAATAATATGAAATTTGGATGAAAAATAAATAAAATATAATAAAAAAATATTTTAATCAGAGTTTAAATTTAAATTCTCTCTAATGTATGATATTTTTTTAACTGAATTTTATTAACTTTTTGAAATAAATCACTTAATTTCAAAATTTTAAACCACAATTTTGCTATTATTTTATTAATATTTTAGAAAATAACAGTCAAACGAGACAACTGAAATTATAGCTTCACACACAATTATATTTTTATCGAATAGACATCAGAAAATTTAAGTTGCGTTCAGAAATATTAATAACTAATTAACTTGCCAATCCTATATTGTTTACACTACATAAAACTTGTTTTCACAGTTGTATTAATAAGTCTGATCATTAAATTAAATAAAATATAATGAAATTTATTAATATAATAATGGAAAATAAATATATACATAGTGCAAGACATATATAAATCCTCTTTATTTCTTAAAATAAATGGAGATCTTCATTAATATGATTTTAATGTATGAATATCTAAACAACATAACATATTTTAAATATGTGTGTATTTATATCATTTATTTATCAAAAATTATAATAATGAAAGAAATAAAAATCATAAAATATGAAAAGGATCTTAACCTGTGCAAGACTATTTTTCTTGCGCACTTAAACATAGCCTAACTTTAATGCTGTAGTGGTAAACTATAAAATACTTAAGTTAAAATTACGTTAGGCCACGACCCCAAGTTGGGTTTATTTTATTAAGGATGTTGTTATTGACGATATAATCCTCTCTTTGAGAACAAAATTATTTTATTTGAAAATAAAAAAAATGTGTTTTTATTAATTAATTAATTTATTTTTATACTTCCAAAGTGTTTGTAAAGTGAAAAAAATCTCTAACTCGAGTTATTTACATTTAATTTATAGGCTAAAGTACACTCAGTATTTTATGTTTAGGCCAATGTCTCGATAGGTTATTTATCTATCTTTTATTTATTTTTTAATTATTTTTTAAGTAGGTTCTTTGTTTTAGTTTTCGTTTATAAGTCAAACCTTGAAGTTTATCTCCATTAGCATTATTAGTCCTTATTTGGAGATCCCATTAAAACACCTGCATACGTGGCAATTTATAGATGATAATTGGGTATGATCCGGATGAACTATGACAAGTCAACATCATCTCTTCTATTTTGTTATTCCATAAATCTAAATTCCAAATTAGAGTTTTACGAAATTCAGAAAAATTTAATTTGAGATAAAAGAACCAATATATTGAAGAATCTTTGAATCCAAAAACCAAAAAGACAGTGAATAGATTGGTTCAAAGAGAGCTACCATTTATGATTGAAGAACAAATCTATCGAAGAATCCTTAAAATCCTAAAAAGAATTAGTTTAAGAAAATGTTAAAACCCAAAAAGCCCACTAAGAGTATGGAGATGATAACTTTTGGGGCTTATAGAAGGCTAATTTGAGGAACCTAGCTAGTTACTGATAGAGATAGTGAAAGACGTGTGAGAGGTGAGTTTGGATGGAGAATAATTAAACACATGTAACTCATCTTTTTTTTGTTTCCACTTCCTTTTTTCATTCATTAGTTTTCTTTCTTTAACTTCAGTTGAGCATTAATGGTGAGAGAGAGAAAGAGGGTTATGTGTTGTGGATTCTTTGGTTATGATAGATAGAAGATGAGTGAAGTTTCCATATTTCTTCTTTGCTTGAAGTTTGTTTTTGTTGTTGACATATGCAGAGAGAAATAATGGAAAGACACTGAAGTTCATCGCACTCATTTTCTTCTTCCTAATAACATTTCCCCAATTTCTTTATCGATGTTATTTTCTAAGTTTGAACACTTGAGACTTTTTATATAACTAATTTAACATTTCTATTATTAATAAAAAATAATTAATTTAAAAAATATAATTTTATGAATTGACTTGACACTTCAATATTAATGGACACATAAACATTTAACAATCACATATGTCTTTTTTTAACTGAGTTAAGTAGAAATTCAAATAAAGAAAAATCTAAGCGAAAATTCAACTAAATTTAAAAAACTAAATATATTTTAGCTTAATTTATATTCATGACCATTTTTTGATGTGTTTCTTTTTACACAAATTGTGGTCTGAAAGTAAATTTTTTATTTATTTTGTTATTCAATAGTACCTCGTTCTTTTTTTAATTCCCATTTCTTTTAAGATTTTTTTCTCATATTATTTATTTTTAATTTTTAAATTTCATGCTCTTATTTTTATTGTCGTCAATGACACTCTTACGTTATCGAATTTTTTATATTTATAGTAATAGAAGTTAAAAAAGTAAACTACTCTTTCCCCTTATTACGGTTGATGTTTACCTAAACTCTCAAATTTTCAACTTCTTACTAAATTTTAATTTTCAATAATATAAAATACACAATACTAACTTCTAATAATATATTTAGGAATGAGGAGACAACAACAAGTGCGGATGCTAATAATCATAATAATAGGGGCCCAACCGGCCAGACACAAGAAATGCCAAGGACCATATAAACTCATGTCCTAAGAGTAAATAACAACAACAAACCACAAAACATCACACTATATCACATTATTGCTACAATTAGCAATTAAATTATCAACTGATTACTGCTATAATTATGTAGGATTTTAATTTTAATTTTAATCTACAATTTTATAATTTCAGCACAGAACTTTGGACTTCCCTATCTTAGTTCATATCTTAATTCTCTTGGGTCCAACTTCACACATGGTGCAAATTTTGCAACAGCAGGATCAACAATTAGGATCCCAAATAGTATTATACCTCAGGGAAGATTCAGTCCATTCTCTCTTGCAATTCAGTACATGCAATTTAGAGATAATTTCATACCCAAAACAAAATTCATTAGAGATCATGGTAAATTAATTAAGAACTTTTTATTTTATTTTTTATATTAAAAATCGTTTAATTAAGGACATGAATTTACCTTTTTCTTCTTCGTTTCTAATTTTTATTGCCAGGAGGAGTATTTGCAACTTTGATGCCCAAAGAAGATTATTTTTCCAAAGCCTTATACACATTTGATATTGCTCAAAATGATCTTACCGCTGGATTTTTTAGTAAAGCGACTTTAGAACAAGTCAATGCTACTATACCCGATATGGTAAACACTTTCATAGAGAATATCAAGGTAATTAAATACCCTTCATTGATAAACTTATGAGAAATTTAGTGTAATTTTATTTATTCAAACATAAATTATAATTGAGGTAGTTCTACACTGAACCGGCCGTACTTGAAAATCACTCGAAATTTCAATCACGACTCACTATGTTAGCTGAAAGTAGAAAAAACTCACAACCATTATTGTTCTCGTGAATGAGATATCGACCTAATCGGTTGAAATTTCAATAACTACTCACTATATCAACTAAAATCACTTGAAATTTCACTCACAACACACTATTTCAATTTTTCTTGTGTTATTTTTGAACTGCAACATCATTTCATTGTCTACTTGTAGGATGAATAAGACCACAAGTTTGTCACTTATCAAAGTGGTCGGCTATAAAATAAAAGTTTAGTCTTATAAAATTTCAACATTTCTATTTTAGTTTTTGTAAAATAAAAATATAATTTAGTCTTTACAAAATTAACATGTATACAGTTTTAGCCACTATTGTTAAGTCAACACATAGTTTTTAATAAAAATTTTCACGTATGTTTACAATAATATAAAAATTTCTTCTACGAAAAATGAGTTTAAAATTCAATTTCTAATTTTATTTTCGTTCTTTTTATCTTAAGTTTTTTATATTTGAAAAATTCATATTTAATTTATAACAAGTTCAAAAATTCTAATTTTTTTGCGAAAAAACTTTTTATAATGCTCTAAATATACTTGCAAAATATTATTAAAAAAATTTAAACTTGAAGGACAATTAAACATATTTCGTTTCAGCAGAGACTAAATTAAACTTAATTTTATAAGGCTAAAAGTTTTATTTTTATTTTACCTACACTAAATAACCCTTGATACTATATCTTTGGGGACTAATTTCATTCTCTTTTCATAAATTTCTAATTTGTTGGTTTCTCATTTTTTTGTTCTAACTTGATGAAATACACTTGTTGGTGATTTAGAACTTATTCAAATTAGGAGCTAGATCATTTTGGATACACAACACAGGACCAATTGGTTGCACTCCTTTAATTTTGGGTAATATTCCATCAGCTATAAAAGATAGATATGGTTGTGCAAAACAATACAATGAAGTATCTCAAAATTTCAATTTAAAGTTGAAGGAAGCCTTATCTCTACTTCGTAAGGATCTTCCTCAAGCTGCAATCACATATGTAGATATCTACTCTGCAAAGCTCAATCTTTTCATCAATCCAAGGAAATACGGTACATGAGCTAATTCAACATGATCCCATTTTTCAATTAAATTATGTACTTAATTTTTATGTACGATCATTGTAAAATAAATTTATATTGTCAGTACATTATAATCAATCAACAACGTGACTTTAAAAATAATGTAAAAGTCAAATATTTTTAATGATTTGATGGTTGTGATTGATTAATAATCTAAATTTTGTTTACAATGAAGATGTATATAAATTGAATTGTTAAAATGCAGGATTTGAGCGTCCACATGTGGCATGTTGTGGTTATGGAGGGAAATACAACTATAATAATAATGCAAGATGCGGAGAAACCATAAGCAAAAATGGTGCAAACATATTGGTGGGTTTATGTAAAAAACCATCTACTAGAGTGATATGGGATGGAACTCATTACACAGAAGCTGCTAACAAGGCTGTCTTTGATCAAATTTCTACAGGAGCTTTCACAGATCCTCCCATTCCTCTAAATAGATCATGTCAAAGAACATAAACTTGAATTTAATGGACTTTGTATGTTAAAAATAAGGTGAACTCTATTATGTGATCAAATTCTGTTACCGATAATAAAGAGGTAAATGAAAATCTCTATATTTATTTGTGTTTTTTTAGTTCCAACGTCGTGGCTGACTTAGAAATTAGTCAAATTAGTTTTTTTCTATTTACTATGTAGTAGTGTGTATAAAAAAAACATATATTGATATATAATTACATTTACATCTCAAAAAGTAAAAAAAATAATTTAAATAAAATTATTACTATTAACATTAAAAAATTTCTAATTATTTTAATTAAAATTATAGTTCGTTTTATGTCTCAAGACTTGAAAGTAAGACATATAATGAAAGGTATCTATGGAAACCAGTCACTTGTCAAAAGCAATTGATGGTTCTTTAAAAAATAATTTGTAATGTTTGATTCTAATAATAAAATAAATTTTATTTATTATAATATTCTTAATAATATTAGATAGTGAAGTAGTTAATTAAATGAGTTAAGATATATTGGACCCATACACTTTAATAAAACAAAGGTAACTAATAATGAATAATAATTTAGAATCACTGCTGAAAACTATATTTATAAATATAGTTCACAACTTGATCAGTTGATTCATAAAATATTACATCTTGAAAATAAACTACGTTTTGTCTGATTACATCTAAAATAAAATAAACATCAAATTTTAATTCCCTTAGTTTGAAACTGATCTTCTGATGTTAAATTCATGTCTCAGGTTCCTCCAGCTGCTAAATATAAAAAAACGGGGTGAGATAAAAATATCAGCTCTGAGATAAAAATATCTCAGTGAGCTCTGAGATAAAAATATCTCAGTGAGCTCTGAAAATAAAAGGGGGAACAGTCTCAATGAGTTTCTTTCATAAATATGTATAAAACATGAGAACAATTATCAAGTTAAAACTCTCACTTTTAATTTTTATAAAAGTTTTAGTTATATTCTTCTTATTATTATTATTATTTTCTTAAATTTTGAAAAACATATGTATGACCTCAAATCTTTTCCTTTGGAATAAGGAAAAGTCACCCAATATCTTGATGTGTGTCACCAAGATAATTGAGTCCTGATTGGTAAAGGTGGTCAGGCCAAACCCCAATCAGCGTCATGATTGTTCTCCTTTACCTATTATTCGATAGAATAACATGAATGTCCCATCGTGAATAAGACCATGTATGATATGATTAATGAAGTTGTACTGAAATGTTTTGTATGAAATGTTTTTATTATGTTATATATGCAATATATCATTCATCCACAACAATCATAAATAACTTAGCGATACACTAAACCCATAATAATGTGATCATACGTTCTTAATTCAAACGGAAATCATAGGCAAAAAAAAAAAATAGAAACAACATTGGAGTCATGAAACTAGTAACAACATCAACGTCATGAAATTAATAACAACATAAGAGTCATGAAATTAATAGCAACACAAGAGTCATGAAAAATCATTTGGATGCAATTTTAAAACACCTGAAAATTTCATTTCCTCATACTCTAATTCTCCTAATCCGTAATAACCCAAGACAATTTATTTAGATAATTTCAGTTTCCAAAACCATTATACCAAAGTTAATGTAACAATGCTCAGTTTCACATATACATCAGAGGCAGCAGTAACGAGTAGAAATCGTGCTCGGCAAGCATCCTAACCTTAAATCTAGTTATGCACATTTAATTAAATTTTTCCTAACATATAATTCATTTACAACATCACAACCAGATACACACAACATGACATTCTAAATTAACAACAAAATTAACATAGATAAAACTTAAATTGTCAATCAAATCCCTATGGCTAAATTTACTTAGTAAAAAAAATTGTTTCACTCTCCTCAAATACAGTACGGTAATGAAGCTTACGCCAATCTTTTTTTTGTTATGATGATGGCCAACATGCGGAACCACTGTAAAATTGATTTCACAAGAAATTTTAAAACGAATAAATTATAAAAATTCATACACGATGATTTTCATTTTCTCAACAAATTATTTGCAGACATAGAAATTTAGACTAAACTTAAACATGTAAATCAAGATACTTATCAAAATCAAACAATATATGTCACAAAAGTTAAAAAACAAAGGGAGAAGGAAAAGTCTGTACTCACATGTGTTTGGATGATTGACTCAGAAAGATATTTGAGATAAATAGATGAACAGCGTAAGTTTAAGATGAGTAGATGAAGGATATGAGAAGATATTCAACATGCGAGTAGATGAGAGGGCGTTTTCCTTGTTTTGGCAGTTTTAGATGCAAGTGTTCCCATGTTTTGCCAATTTCAGATGCGGGTAAAATAAGAGTCAGTATCGCTTCGTAGATGAATAGTTTGATAAAAAAGAAAAAATATAGGAAACTTCCTTTTTAGCCTTCATTTATCTAAATATTACCTAGTGCCCATTCCTTAATTAATCAAATTTTAAACTACTTATTTTTATTTTTCTAAATTTACAGTTTTATTAATTAATTTCTAGACTTAACAAAATAGATAGGTTGTTACACCTATGAGAGTGGAGCTTCTCCCAACTTGAACTTCATGACTCATTGATCTGTAATAATTGGGATTTCGCAAACGCAGGGCCAAACCAGTCAGACACAAACAACGAAAGACGTGAGTTTCAAAATCATGTTGATAGTATAATATAAATAAGAAGAACACGCAAACAATCATAAGAAAACCATATCATAACACATCATAATATGTCAAAATATTCAAGAAAAATAATATTACATTATAATGTCAAAATTACTCAAGTAAAACCAATATATCGTCATATCATCACATCATTCAAAAGAAATTATTATCACTTTTAAAATACATAATTCACAACAAAACAATCACAAGAAAATGCAATGTTATGCATGAGTTTAGACTTTACTTCTTCACAATTTGGTACCACTCTAACTCTGAAGTACATGGTTAGAATGTTTGATACTGTGCCACCACACAAGTAGACAAACAATTCAAATTAGCCATGTCCTTATAGATCCCCTTTGTGACACCCTAAACCCCCAAATTAATGTTTTTGGATTTTATCATCTAGCAGAGGAATCTCTCGTAAGGAAAAATGTGAACTTTCAAAAACATTTACAAGGTAAAGAGCATCACATAATCACTTAACGCGCCACATTAATCCAGAAATATCCATCAAATTTAACCACTTGAAGTCATAATATTAGACAACAAAATTCTTTTGAAATAAACGTAAATAAGTTTAGTAATAAAAATAAATATAGTCCCAACCCAATGTCACTATCAGAGCGGGAATTCTCAAAATAAAAAGACTTTCGAAAATGACGTTAACAAAAGGCATATAATAAATGTCTTCAAGATAAGACGGCTTTTGACACTCTGAGGGTATTAGTCATCACCTGCAACTCGTCTGCGTCCATTGCAAACGCCAAATACAAACAACGAAGGGCGAATTTTGAAATCATGTAACCGTATAAGATAAGTGAGAAGATTGCGGAAGTAGTCAAATTGACACAAGCATGAAAAATACTCAAGAAGATAATATCAAAGGTTAATCCAAATCAATCACAATAAAACAGTCACAAGGATGAAATGCTATGCATGTCGTATACTCTATACTTCATCATTTGGTATCATTCTACTCTGAAGTACTTGGTTAGGAGGCCTGATATAATGCCAATACAAGAGTGGGCGGACAATTAATGAATGACCAAGTCCTCATAGATCCCCTCAACTCAACTTGAGACACATATACGCGACGGTCGGAGTACTCTTGTGTTGCACGGTAGCTCTTGACCTTTGGGAATAACCCACTAATCCACTTAGGAACTCTCCACAGAGATACCCCCAAGGTCTATTAGCCTTATTTTACAGTTTGATTGTAGTCCTCCACGATCAGGCTCATTCAGTTGTAGTTCCCCGAAATTATTCGGCTTGTCAGACCCTCCCTATATGGTGACATCATTATATATATCATTCAATCTCAATCAAATCCTAACATTCGGTCCACACCACTCACAATGAACAGTCTAGTTCTATCAATCATAAAATATGAAATCAAATAAGTGGTACATTCAAGTAAAATCATAATTCCAGTCAAGTAAATAAGAGCACTCAATTACACGTCATTCATACAATAATAGTTAGCATATGATTTCATAAAATTAATTATCATGCAATCTTGGCATAAATTAATTCACATCAATTCTATAGGTTTCTAAATCATATTTTAGTCTTCACTTTTACCATTCATATGTTATTAATTAATTATTATTACTCAATAAGGCTCGATTGTGCGTAGTAAGCCCCAGATGAATATATGAGAATTACATCATTCCTATTTACCCTATGTTATATTATACTCATAAAATCGAATCTCCTCTCACCCCTTACATCGGTTGAAGATTTTGCCCAATGAAATTGATCTGCTTATTTAATATGTCGTGTCTTCGTCAATCGCCGTCTCTAATTGTCCATGAGGAATAAAGCAACACAACAACTAAATACAAATTAATTATCTACTATTTGTAATATAATCGAGAAATATATTAATACTAAACATACTTATAAATATACTAACATAAAATAAATATCTAGTCTTAATTAAAATAAAACAGAATCACATATTGCTAAATAAATATAGCGTATATATAGTCTGGATATTAAAATAGGTAAACAATATGCATATGTAATGAAACTAATCTGCTGGTGTGTTGTGCTTTAGTCCAGTTTTGTGGCTTGATAGAAACTTGGGATGCATCTATAGGCCTGTTGAGCAGCTGGTGCGAGGGGAGGGTTGTTATTTTGTAGATTTATGAATTAATTCATTATCATAACCAAGTATGTCTTACGCTTTGTGTCATGTGTACTACTTTAATGTATATTAATATACCATTTTGTTTATTGTAAGTTTTGAGAAAATAAATTGGAACTATTTTGGAAGTGTTGATTTATTGAAAACTTTCCTATCTATCAATATATATAGTTAAAATTTTCTTTCAAAATATAAGTTAAAAATAATAATATTTATAATGCTTAATTGTTTAGAAATGTGTTTTTGATTATTAAAGTACGAGTGAAATTTTAGGAATGTTATAGATTTTTAAAATACACATGATTTATTTTATTTTGAAAAGTGATTTATTTTATTTATTCTTATTTAGTCATATGATGTACTTAAAAGTAATTCAAGAAAAAGTTTTGAATTTTCATTGATTTTTTTTTTATGATGGTAAATGGTTAGTGACACTTTATATAATAATTTAAGTCTAGAAATCAATTTTTATAATGTTGTGTAACCTTGAAAGTGGTTTATGCACTACGTGATACAATTCAATTTTGTAACATGTTATATCTTCAAGTAAATAATTATTTATTTTATCTGCTACTTGAAAAATGTTGGCTCACAATATCATAAATTTAGAATGATTGGACTGCTGGAAGAATATGTTACGAGTTTAGAATTAGTGTTTGATTTGTTAAATAAATGTAGAATCACAGTGTTCAGTGACCATAAGAGTTTGAAATATTTGTTTGATCAGAAAGAATTGAACATGCGCCAGAGGAGATGGATGGAGACTCTAAAAGAATTTTGATTTCACATTGCAGTACCACCCTGGGAAGGCTAATGTGATGGCTGATGCGTTGAGTAGAAGAAGTGTGTCTGTGTCTTCAATAGTAATGGCTTGACAACAAGAGTTGTGGGAAGCATTTAGAGACCTATACTTGGACGTAGAGTTTGCACCGGGAATTTTAAAATGTGGAATGATAAAGATTTTGAGCGGTCTACTTGAACACATTGAGAATTTTCAAGATGACGCATTAATCCAAGAGAAGAGGAACCTGATAGTGCAAGGAAAGACGACTGAGTTTAAGATTGGACCAGATAATATTTTGAGATGTAATGGAAGGATTTGTGTACCGGCAGTTGCATATCTGAGGAGAACAATTTTAGAAGAGGCTCATAAGAGCAAATTGAGTATCCATCCCGGAGCAACAAAGATGTATCAGGACTTGAGGCAGAATTACTGGTGACCAGGAATGGAGAGGCATGTAGCGGAGTATGTCTCAACTTGTTTAACTTGTCAGAAAGCGAAAGTGGAACATCAACGGCCAGCTGGAATGTTACAACCTTTAGATATACCTGAATGGAAGTGGGATAACATTTCCATGGACTTTATAACTGGATTGCCAAATACAAGGAGAAAGAATGATTCTATTTGGGTGATAGTGGATCGATTAACTGAATATGCACACTTTTTACCAGTAAATACCATCTATAAGGTAGATAAGCTAACAGAGATCTACATTGCTGAGATTGTGATATTACACAGAGTACCGTCGAGTATCGTATCAAACCGTGACCCGAACTTCACGTCGCACTTTTGGGGGACATTGCATGGAGCGTTGGGAACGAAATTAAGATTGAGTTCAGCATACCATCCGCAAACAGACGAACAGACTGAGAGAACGAATCAGTCCTTGGAAGATTTATTGAGAGCATGTGTATTAGATGATAGAGGAAGCTGGGATGATGTATTGCCATTGATTGAGTTTACCTATAACAATAGTTTCCACGCAAGTATTGGAATGGCACCATATGAGGCTTTGTATGGACGCAAGTGCTAGATGCCTTTATGCTGGTATAAGGACAGAGAAAGTATGATTGTAGGACCTGAGATGGTGCAACAGACTACAGAGAAGGTCAAGAAGATAAAAGAGAAAATGAAGATCTCGCAGGACCGTCAGAGGAGTTATGCGGACAAGCGTCACAGACCTTTAGAATTCGAGCAGTGTGATCATGTATTTCTAAGAGTCACACCTACAATTGGAGTTGGCAAAGCCATTAAATCAAGGAAATTAACCCCAAAATTTATTGGACCATACCAAATTACTGCACGAATTGGACCAATGGCTTCTCGAATTGCGTTGCCTCCGATACTGTCCAATATTCACGAAGTATTTCACGTGTCGCAATTAAGGAAATACATTTCGAATCCGTCACATGTGATTGAACCAGACACAATTCAACTAAAGGATAACTTGTCATTTGAAGTACTACCTGTAAGAATTGAGGACATGAAGATTAAGCGGTTAAGGAACAAGGAAGTTTCGTTGGTCAAAGTGATTTGGAACCCAACTACGGGAGATGCGACTTGGGAACTGGAGAGTAAGATGAGGGAACAAAACCTTGATTTATTTATCAACATGTAGTTTCGAGGACAAAACTAATTTTAGGGGGGTAGTAATTTAAGACCCTGAATTTTCTAAACTCTAATTTATGCAATTTTAGTGTATTTTGTGTTGAATTGTTTAATCTATTAGCCAATTTTTATTTTATGAAATTAAGTACCAAAATATAATTTTGTTAGAGTTAGTAATATATTTTTGGAGAACCGAATAAAATTATTTATTAGAGTATAATTTAATTACGTCACAAAAAATATTATTACCGAATAAAATTTTAAAATATCACTTGTTGCTGATAAATTCACCTGTCAAGTGAGTTGCGATGAAAGTAGATATTTCTATTATATTAGATTAAAAAGTGAGTGATGTAATGTGTGTAAGAGTGATTAGATATTATAATGATTATTTTAGTTAAACCTTAAATATTTAATTATAATTCTTTTTTTATTGTTTGTAAGTTAATTAAAAAAAAGAAGAAAAAGAAAAAGAAAGAAGGACCAGCTTATAAAAAAAGCCAGCGACCCTCACTTTCTTTTTCTCATTCGGTTATGTTTCCTCCCCATCCCTTCCGATTCGTCTTTTTGGAAAAAAAATGTTGGTGCTTTATTAAAAAAATACAAATCCTCTATGTTGGTGCCAAGATCAAAACCTTATTTGAAGAAACTATTTGAAGACAAAACCTTCCCCTCCTCATTGTGAAGCTTTCAAGCAAACTCACTTGAGGTGTTGCTACGAGCGATATTTTTTGAAAAAGCTATAATTGAGGTAAGGGCTCCTTCCACATTTTTAGTTTGCACATAGAGACCTTATATGTGTGTTGGATGTGTGAATATGTGATAATTAATATTGATGTGGTTATGCGTTCTTGAGTGATAATACGTGTTGTTACATGTTATGAATTTTATTGATGAAAACATGTCTTGAGTATGCTCTGTGATAACTATAAAAAAATTGTTAGTGTTTAATGAGTATTAAAAGGGAAGTATTTTAATAGCTACATTTACATAATGATTGTTGCGAAAGAGTCGGAGTATGCTCATGCGTTTCATAGTTAATGGTGACCATGATGAGCCACGGTATTAGTGGTGACCGCGATGGGCCACAAGATGGTTCCATGAGTTGATTGGTCCATCCTATCCTTACGAGGATTTTTAGTCGTGTAGGTGTGTGATAGACTGCACTCTGGTAAATTGTGCTGATCTTTGATAGGTGGCTTCTCGGTAATCAATTCTGGTCTGTGAGAGACAGTACATTTATGATTTACACCCATCGAGGAGGGTTTGGAATTCCGGAATCATGTGCACTGACATATAAGCATTGCATTAGGGTGCTTGGCACGCGAGTCATGTTTGTTATGATATGATATATGTGTATACTTGTTCTGTCACTGTTTGTTATCTTGCTGAAACTGCTAAGTGTTTTCTGTTTGTCTTTTTAACATAATTGTTAATTGTTAACTGTTAATTTCGATCGGTGACCCTTTACATTATTGTGGAAATTGGGCTTTGCCCTCAGATGATACCCGAGTTCGTTCCACCGACTGTTATCCTAACGATGGAGACATCGTTAGACTTCCCTGACTGACATTCGTCGACTGCATGGGTATACGACTCCATCTCAAGCAGGGCTACATATACGGGGAGGGTGGTGAGGACAAGTAGGAGAGCTAGGGCATTGTCACATGTGGAATTCACGCACAAGAGGATAAACTTTCTTGTACCTTCAGAATTAGTACTCGAGGCGAATGAGGTATGGCAGATGCAGAGAGTACTTCGGTCGTAGGTGAGACGGAGGCCACCATAGGTGTGGTGACTCCCACTGTAGTAGCAGGGGGTGTAATGCTTGGACCAGGAACAGGAGAGAAGGGTAAGGGGCCGATGCCAGCGGGAGAAGATATTCCAGGTCCGTCTAGTTTGGTCGGGGACCAGGGTTTTGCTGATGGATCGCCGGTACCTTGGTTGGTGTCACCGCTGATCGAGTCCGAGCTTCCACTCCCGGTGAACAATCCCCTACCGACTGTCACTGAAGTAGTGGACTGTTTTGAGATTTCAGCACTGCCGAAGCCACCTATATCGTGGGTGGATTTGACTTATGAGGAAACTGATCCTTCTATGGCTGATGAGGAGGATGAAGTTACTACGAGGAGAGATATTGGGTCAAATGGGACTTGTGTAGAGTGTGGAGGTCACCCTTGCTACTATAATTGTTAGTGGATGATCAGATTAGTTTTTTGTTGTATATGGCCTTAGTGTTCTTTTTGTGGTTGTACTTATTTTGTTTTGGGATGACTGTACCTATGACATTCTTTGACAGTTGACTTTTGTTGGTGGGTCCATGTTCCATTTTTTTTACGTGACCATGGGTGGATAATATTCCTGGAGCAGAACTTCTATGCAGGTGTCTGCCGAGAATACCCC
The DNA here is from genome assembly GCA_037974295.1 of Cicer cuneatum. Lineage (NCBI taxonomy): Eukaryota > Viridiplantae > Streptophyta > Magnoliopsida > Fabales > Fabaceae > Cicer > Cicer cuneatum. The sequence continues at coordinate 69,384,239 of JBBPBO010000001.1, read as the reverse complement.
AGGGGTATGAGTGATGTTTGATAGGTCTCATAGCCCCGATGTATTTTCTATTTGTATATTTTGGATTATTGTCCCAAAAACTATTTTAGCTTATTTGTACATATGATGTATTTATTTACTACTCTTGTCATTTTGGTTACGAAATATTATTTTATTAAGTGGTTTTAAATATAAAAATGCACTCGCGCTGTTAAAAATCGGGGTGTTACATTTAGTGTTTAGAGTAGTTTGAAGTGTTTAAAAGTTTGATAATTCAATTTTTTATTTATTTTAATTGTTGATTTATATTTATGTAAATGTCATTCCTTTTGTTGTTGTAACTGTTGGAACCAAGTTGGTTCTAAATACTTAGGATTTTGATGTTTACAAAAGCACTCCGTGTAATCTTATTTTGTACCTTGAATTATTACATTAAATACCACCATAAATTGAAGATTGCAGAAGCAGAAAATGCATCCAGAATGCATTCTAGAATGCATTCTAGAATTACCAGAGGATACACCAGGATATCAAAACACTACCAAAGGATATCTTTGTTGGCCCAGATCAGAAGGAAGCAAAGTTAGAAGGAGACCTGGACCAGACCAGAAGGAATCCTACCATAGGGAGAGTTGTTCCAGATCAGAAGATGTCAAATGTCAGATTTATTCCAGAAGTTATTCTGACTAGAAGATGGTCTGGCAGTGAAATGATAAACAGCCCAGACTTGATCCAGACTTAATCAGAGGGTAAATTAATGGGTCCAGAACAAAGGAATTAATCCAGATTTGACCCAGACTAGAAGATAGCATGGTTCAGGGTATGAAACTAAGTCCAGACTAGAAGAAATGATTTCTAGAATTGATCCAGACCTGATCCAAAATCAAAGGTAAAATGTCCAGACTGAAATATTACTTGTCCAGATTTAATTTCAGTTTAATCCAGACCAAGTCCAGAATTGGTCCAGATCAGAGGGAAGATTTTCAGATCAATGGTTCAGATTTAATTATTTGGCATAGTGTTGGCCGAGATCAGAAGATCAGACCATGGCCCAGTGTTGGCCGAAATCAGAAGGTCAGAATGAGTGGACCAGCAGTGGCCGAGATTAAGGATCACAACAGATCAGTTTGCTGGACCAGGATGGCCTAGATCAGAAGATCAGAAGGTTAGGAAGTGTGGTCCAGGGATGGCCGAAATCAGAGGATCGCAGCATATCAATTAGTATGGTCCAGATGTGGACTAGCGCAGAAGATCAAATGGTCCATAATTAATCATGAGGATTAACAGTGAAGATTTTAATTTATTTTGATCAAAGTATTAAAAAGATTTGTTACAAAAATAAAGTGAAGTATTGTGGAACTCAGGAGCTGTTGGCGGGAAGGAACTAAAGACTTGATTTGCCAGTTATTTTGAAAGAAAATCTGAAGCTTAATAAAAGATATGTTTTTTATTTAAATAAAGCCCAATTGGTCAAGTTATTTTTGCAAGAGAATCCAGCAAGATTCAACTCGAAATTAAGCTTGGAAGAGGCCCAAATCTGCATCTATAAATGGAGGCTCAAGGCAGAATACTTTGCATCGAAAATCACAAAAGAGTCATACACTTCCAAAGCAAACACTTAAGTTTTCAGTGAGGTTAATTGTGAGTTCCAGCTTTCAAGAAGCAAGCACTCGTGTTATTTTCTTTCCCTTGTGTGAGATCTAAGTTGTTGAAGTAGAGTCTACAATATGAGGGAGTCAGAAGGGGTAGCAGATTACTTGGCAATTAGATTCAAGGCGTTGTAGTTCCTTCTACAATCTGGGGTTGTCAGATTGGTAAGAGAAGACTTGACTTAGGAAGTCAAGGTGTTGTATTCCTCAAGAGTCTAGGATTGTTAGACTGTTTGAGAAGACTGACTTGGATGGTCAGTGGAACTGTTGTAATTCAAGGTTTGAATTAGTGAAATCCTTCAAGGTGAAGGGACTGGACGTAGCCTCGTTAACGGTGAACCAGTATAAAAATTTTGTGTTTTATTTTTATTTTATATCCGCTGTTAACTCTGTTTTTATTCATCAAGTTTTGTTTTAAAAGTATAAAAACAAGAAAAGTAATCAAGTTAGCCAAACACAATTCAACCCCCTTCTCGTGTTTGCACCTTCAGTAACTAGTTATAAATTACAAATAAATTATTGCAAATGTTTAATGAAGTTAATTTTTAACTTGAAGTAAGGAGTAGGAGTTGTGCAGCCGTCGTCGCACTCCTGAACTGAATTAAAGATGCTTTTAATTACCCATGTTTGAATTTGAATGACTACGGTTATGGTTAGCTTAAGTAGTTGACTACATGAGTAAGAGAGACTAGCTACCCCGATGACTCATTATCTATAAGAGGCAACAATAACCCGTTGTTATTATTATTTGAAATACGTGTCAATTCTATTTTAGAAATAGTTAAAAACCATATTCATCTCTTACTTAATTTTGAGCCATTATAAGTCCTATGTGACATCAATGTTAATGCTAATAGCTGTTTTATGTGGCGTAAATTGATATGGAGGTGTGTACATAAATTAAATATTCAATTAAATATGTTAGATTTTCTAAGTAACGTGCTTAAAATAAATAAGTGCATTGTATTAGTATCTTATATTTTTGACGCAGTCAGAATCGCAAAGGATTAGCAAACGCTAAATCCGAAAGAACAAGCAAGTTCTGGAATCCACTAGAGAAGAGAAAACTCTCGAAATTAATTATTCAAATTGAAAGATACATTTCGTTACAGCATAGAAAGTCTTTAAATAACTAAACGAAACCCTTGTGCGAAAATTAAGCAAAACAGTAAAAGTTCGAAATTAAGGGAAAAACTAAAAATGTTGTTTTGAGGCCCAAGACGAGCCCAAAACGGTTCTGGAGCCCATGCATCATGGCAAAGCAATGTGTTGTGATTGTGGCGCGATTCCCTTTCCAGAAAGGTATAATAATAGGCAATCTGTCTCCTGACGATCGTTTTCCGCATTTCCCGCTGCGTTTGTCTGCAAAGCCGTTTCTTCCTCGATTCTGGCCGCGAACCTTCCTACATCAATTTTCTATATTGTTTTTTTGAAGGACCTAAACCTATTATGGGAATTCTATAAATGAATTTTGTCTATTGGACTTTGAAATTAATCTAGACTTTGATTGCGTTTGAAACTATATGTGAAAATATTTGTCTTATTTCACTATGATTATACACATTAGTTTTTTCTTTTTAAAGAAATAACATTAAGTGATTGAATGTCATTCAGTTGTTATTTACATTTCTATTTGTAATTCTTGAAGGTGTGAAATATTTTAAATGTTTCTCTATATTCCTAACTTTTGTGAAACTGATAAAGTAATTGTTGTTAGGATTTAAACAATGTTTTAAGAGAGAGAAACTAGTAGAATATTGTTTGAGAAATTAGTTGAACTCGAGGCGTATCTGATATATGTGTTATTTGATTCAACTTAATGTAGTAAGTTGTTGTTGATTAAATTCACATGATTGGTTTTATCGTTAAACAATAATGATCAATCATGATATTAGTTTCGTATTTGAGTTGTTGAATTTGATGTGTTTAATTAATTTTGTGTGTGTCATGTTAGCTTATTATGCTAGAATTCTTGACATATTATGCTTAAATGAATTGTTAATGCCTTAAATATGTTTATTATGTCCTTGGAGACTAAGTTCGAACCTTAAGAGTGATTAACTAGATATTAGTTCGCTTATTGTTCACCACAAATTTCAAGAACGAAATTTCTCTAACGAGGCGAGAATTGTAACACCCCAAGTGTTATAATAAACTATTTTACTAATCAAATATGATTTTAAATAATTAATTTGATGTTATAATTATTTTAGAATATATGTTGATAAATTTGTGTTATATGCGGGCTTTCTATGACATGTTAATTTTATAGATATTTGACTTGATGAGTAATATAAGAAACAAATATTATATTTAATTATTTTATATATTTTTCTAAAAATAATTGGATTTTAGTTTAATATTTTAGGCGATTTTACGTGTATATCCATGTACGTAATTAATGTGATATTTTCCTATTTTTTTTACTGATATTAAGTGTGCACATAGTTATATTTCAATTATTTCTAACTATATTCTATTTTTAGTTATTTATTGTATGAATAATTAGCTTGATATATTAGTAATACTGTGAATGATTTTCTTTGATTTTATATACTTCATATAAAATGGTGATTTTATATACTTTTATTGTTATTTAATAATTAATATAAATTATTGATGTTATATTTATTTATTTTATTGTTTTGACTATTATATAAAGATGATAGTATTCTTATGCGAATATTTGAAAAATATTATAGTAATAATTATAGTTATTATTTTGCATATGAGTGTTTTGGTTATTAATATATTTTAAAAGATTAATTACTTTATTGTATAAAATATTAGTAATGTTTTATTAATGAAATCGTGTTTAAAAAAAGTGTTAAAAAATTAGTTTTGATAATTCTTGATTTTATTTTAAAAAATAAAAGAAAGAAGTAAAATATGTTTTATGGGTTAGGCCCATATGCAAGAGTAAAACTTAATTAAACAATAATAAAAAAATATTAATTAAAAAAATACCAAAGAAAAGTATGAGAAAGAGAGAGTACGAGACATAGGGATGACAATTAGACCCAGATCAAGTGGGTACCCGCAAAAAAAATACGCAATGGGTAGGGTAAAAACCCGCATAATAGGTATGGGGACAGGTAATTACCGCAAAATTAAATGGTATGGGTGCGGGTATGGGTACTATAGTACCCACCCCGAACTTATATATTATTATTTCTATTATTATTATTGTTGTTATTATTATTATTATTATTATTATTATTATTATTATTATTCGATGTGTTTATTTGAGCTTAAATAAAAATAATTTTTGTTTTAAATAATTTAGAGATTATTTTTTTGAGATTTTTGTAAAATGATTTTTAACTTGTTTGTATATAATTTTATAAAAATGATTTTTTTAGAACTACAAAATTACCATAAAAGACATAAAAATGATTTTCAAGAAAACATGTTTGTTTGAAAAAATATTTTATAAATACATGATTTTCCTAAATACATATATGTCCCTCTACTCTGTTATGCATCTTTATCTCCCTTCCAATCTCTATCTACTATTTCTCTCACTCTCTATTATCTCATGTCTCTCTACCTCTCCTTTTTATTCCAAGCAAATCAATGAATTTAAGTCTTCTATTTCATAATTTTCGGATCCTTCTAAAAAATAAACATATAAATAAATCATCACGAAAATATGATAGTAATAGATTTTGGAGGTTCTATTTTAATCTTAAAAATTGAGCCCTTAATAAAAAGAATGTAATTTTAATAATTAAAAAATTGAAAAATAAATAAATTTTAGTCCCTATACACATATCAAGCTACATGATGTCCATACGAATTTACATATGCTCTAGACATACCAATTTTTTAAATTTAATCACAATAATAGCAATAATTTATCGATATATTTTTGTTAAAGTGCGGGTAATGAGTATGGGTACGGGCATTTAAGTACCCAAATGGCAAGGGTACGAGTATTAAAGTTGATACCCACAAGGGTACAGGGTATTTTTTTAAACTGCGGGTACGAAGATGAGTACGATACTACCCTACCCAAATCCTATCCATTGTAACGAGACAAATAATAGAGAAGGTCAGCCACACCTACACCTTGAGAAAAAAGAGAATTGGTTTTGACGATCGATAATTTTCCAGAAGAACTTCCTCTATTTTTGTCCATATTTTAGAGTGTTGTTTGATTCATTGAGATAGTCAATTAAATATACTTTCTCAGATTTTTAACTATCTCAATTTCTCTCTAAAATACTTAACTTCTCTGTTTGTGGAATTTGTTATTTTGCACCGTTCTTCTTCACCATAAGTCTGATTTGAGTGAAACCAATGCCAAAATGACTGTGTGAACAAAAGCTATATTATCCACTAATTATTTCCCGAATTAAGGTAAGTTTACTTCACTCAATTTTAAATTTGACATTTTTAGAGTATGCTCTCATAATTTATTTTTGACGTTTACCCATAAACTATCGAGTTAGATCAATTGAAGGACAAAGAGTCGAAGAACAAAGGCTATTTGCCCATAGACTTGTATTCGTGTGAGAAAGCTTCGAAATAAGGTAAGGGGTGAGAGAGCGTTTGAATTGATGAGTATAGTATATTGTGAGATGAACGGGAAAACCGTATCTCCCAACGATTCATTCAAGGCTCGCTATGTTCGGTAGTAGCCATATGAGTGATAAATTAATTAATGTGTAAATATCAAAATTGTGAGATTAAAATGTGGAATAGAAACATTTATAAGGTGTTGATTGATTTTTAATTTTGTTGAATGTGAGTATTTGATATTATTGTGAGATTGGATGTCGAATGAATTTGGTCCATATGTTTGATTAGACGAGTTTATGTGAAATGATAATAAAATATGGATGCATTGTAAGATATAACTTTATGTGATGATGATGATTTATGATTGAAGATAGTGATGTTATATATTTGTGATAAGTTTATGTGATAATGATGATGTATGATTGATGATGGTGATGTTATAAATTTGCGATGAGTTTATATGATGATCATGATAATGTATGATTAATAATGTTATAAAATTGTGATGAGAATATTGAAGTACCCCATAATTGATGAGAATATCACCTATTAGAGCGGGACTTCTCTCAAACTTGAACTTCCAGACTCAGTAACCTGTAATTACCGCGATCTCATAAACGCAGGGCCAAACCAGTCAAACAAAAACAACAAAGGAGATGAGTTTTGAAATCATGTTGATAGTGTAATATAAGTAAGAGGAACGCGCAAATAATCATAATAGACCGTATCATAATACATCATGATATATCAAAACACTCAAGAAAAATAATAACATATTATAATGTGAAAATCACTCAAGTAAAATCAATATATCGTCACATCATCCAAGGGAAATTATTATCACTTTTGAAACACATTAATCACAACAAAACAATCACAAAAAAATGCAATATTATGCATGAGCTTATACTCTACTTCACAATTTGGTACCATTCTAAATCTGAAGTACTTGGTTTTGGGGCGATACTATGCCATTATCCTGGTGGATAGAGAATTCAAATTGGCACTGTCCTTATAGATCCTCCAACTCAACCTAAGACACATATATGCGACAGTCAAGGTAAACGTGTGTTGCATGGTAGCTCCCGACATTTGGAGTGCTACCTCAAAGTCACCCGAATTCTCCACCCGACATTTTGCACTTGTATTTTCAAAATTTGACATGAAATCAGGATTTTGGCAAATACAAATTCATCCAAAAGACCGATAAAAAATTGCATTCACTGTTCCCTTTGGTCAATACGAATGGACAGTCATGCCCTTCGGATTAAAAAATGCCCCATCAAAATTCCAAAGAATTATGAATGACATTTTTAATCAATTTTCAAAATTTTGCATTGTCTATATTGATGATGTCTTAATTTTTTCGGCAACTATTGAAGAACATTTCAAACACCTCAAAACATTCTTCATGATCGCCAAGAAAAACGGACTGGTTGTTTCAAAATAAAAAATTTCTCTTTTCCAAACAAAAATTCGATTTTTAGGACACTATATATCTCAAGGAAGGATCACTCCTATTGAAAGATCACTAGCCTTCGCAGATAAGTTTCCTGACAAAATCATTGATAAAACACAATTACAAAGATTCTTGGGAAGTCTAAACTATGTGTTAGATTTCTGTCCAAATATTAATAGAATTGCAAAACCTCTCCATGATAGGCTTAGAAAAAAACCTGTCACATAGACAGAAGAACATACTACAATAGTCAAAATAATCAAAATGCGAGTTAAAGAAATACCTTGCCTTCATTTAGCTGACCCATCAGCTCAAAAAATTGTAGAAACAGATGCATCTGACATAGGATATGGTGGTATTCTTAAACAAAAAACCAATGGCAAAGAACGTATTGTCTAATATACATCTGCACATTGGAATGATTGTCAAAAGAATTACTCTACCATCAAAAAACAAATTCTTTCCATAGTCATATGCATAACAAAATTTCAAAGTGATTTACTCAATCAAAAATTTTTACTTCGAATAGATTGTAAATCTGCAAAAGAAGTTTTACAAAAAGATGTTCAAAATATTGCATCAAAACAAATTTTTGCCAGATGGCAAGCCATCCTTAGTATATTTGATTTTGATATTGAATTTATAAAAGGAGATCAAAACTCAATTTCGGATTTTCTAACCAGAGAATTCCTTCAAAACAGGACCTGACTAATGCCTAGAAAGCCAAAAGAAAATACGGTCCAAAAGGACCAGACTCAAAAAACCCCAAAACCTATTTCATCGGCAAAGCCAATCAGATCTTGGGCTGAAGCAGTAGAAGAGGATGATATCAAAACCAATACCCAAAACCAAGTTCAACAATGGCTCAACAGCCAACAAATCTCACAGCCTCAAAAATACCTTGATGATCTTGAAGCTTCAATCCTCAAAGAAAAGCTTCAATTACAAAAGTTTACGGAACTCCATGAGCTCCAAGAGAAAATCAAAAGTCTCTCTAAGGGACTTACTATTTTTCAAAACCCAGAGAAGGGAGAATGTTCTTCTTCAAAAACCCCTTCTCAAAATATTCTTTCAAAACCCCTACAGGAGGGATCATCCTGCAAAATCATTTTAAAACCCCCACAAAAAGAGTTTTCAAAAATTGTTTTAAAACAAGATGAATCTCAGATTATCTTCAAACAAAAATCTGAGTATTTTGTCAAAAATGATTTTCAAAACATTATAACCATATAGGATGGTTTTTATAATAAAAACCCTCTATCAGTCATTTCAAAACACTTCCCAGAAGGCTGGTTTTTCAAACCATGGGATTTATCAAAACCCCAAAATTATTACAGGTCTATTCTTGAAATTACCGGTTCGGTAACATTCCAAGATAACCCAAAAGAAGGCCCAGTAGCTTATTCAACAGCAAAAATCCACAAAATCATCTCACCGTCAGAATGGGGAACAAAACTCCACACAACAAAAGTTTTCCCTCTTGACTTCAAAACTACAATAAACCGTTGTAGAACCTTTTCATATTGGGACTACCAACAAGCATGGTTTAATGCTTTTCTCATTCAAAACCAAAAATTTAGCCATACTTGGTTATTTTTCTTCAACCTTACTATGGACCCGTCAAAAATTCCTTATTGGTTTGCCGATTGGTGGAAACTATATGGTTCCATTCCAGATATCCTCAAACCAGAGGTCCAAGAAAGTTTTAACCTCTTTAAAAACAATTACAATCCCAATGACAAAGAACGTACATTTCATCCTCTGTTACTTTTCTCAACCAAATTCTTCTTGCCCTGGGTTGCAGCTTGGTACTTTGAGTTTGAGCAAAAACAATCTCAAACCATCCTAGTAAGAAGATTCAAAATCAAATGGTGGACTAAATTCAATATTCCACCAAGCATCAAAATTCAAGTTGTGAAAACATGGCTACAAAAACAGGGATTCAAGAAGCCTGATCAAAAGGCAACACAATTCCTGGCACAAAAAGCATTCGCTCAGACACAGCTTGCAGCTGCCAAAAGCGAAGAAGAGTATTTTGAAATCATGACTCAACTTATTAGAAGCAAGGAAGAGTCATCCAAAACTTGTTCAAACAATGGTTCGATCAAATCTGATCCCTTCATCAACCTAGACGAAGACAACGAAGAAGAATGTTTCTACTTGTCATCATCAGCAAAATAGTTGGCCAAGTTTTGGGCCTATCCAAAAATTGGTTACTTATTGTAATTATTGTAATTTTTATTTAGATTGTATATTGTAATAGGCCTAGCCCAATATATTAAAAAAATTAATAATAATTTATTTTCTACGATTCCTTTTTCTTGGATTCCTTTTCAAGTCAGGCTCTTTTCCTATAAATAGGGGCCTCCCCTCACTTCACAAAACAAGTCTTGTTTACACAATCCTTCCACACATAGAATTCTCTTCTTTCTTCTCTTAGAAATCTTGAGCTCTTATCTCTAAGATTTTCCAAAGCTTGTAATTTTATTTCATATTCAAAATATTGTAAGTATTTCTCTAAGTTTTTCTTTATGTTTAATTTTTGTAATCAAAATCTATAAGTATGCTCTGCACATGCGGCTTAGGCTGATCTTGTGCATCAGAAATTCAAACATGTTCATTTTGCATTCATGCATCCATGATCCTTGAAAATCTTTGATCTTTCATTCTTATCTTTTGATCTGTACCCTGATATCTTGCGGCGTCTTTGGTATCAGATCAAAAGGGAATCATTTACTCCAACAGGATCATTTACAGAATCAAATATATATATATATATATATATATATTTGATTCTAACTTATTTTGCTTCAGTATTTTGACAACTTCAACCCAACATACTCTGAAAATGATCTCAAAGAAATGAAAGAAGAATGGTGCCAGTTTGTCATCGAAATGAAAGTTATATAATTTGTAATTAATTTGTTGATATACTGTCATGATGTAATTTGTTCTGTGAATATGTAATTCATATTGTGAATATCTTGCTATTGTCATGATGTAATTTGTTCTGTGAATATGTAATTCATACTGTGAATATCTTGTTACTGTCATGATGTAATTTGTTATGTGAATATGTAATTCATACTGTGAATATGTTGAATGTAATTTGTTCTGATAATATATGTAATTCATACTATAATTTATTGTAATTTATTGTAATTTATTGCTGTGAAACACTTGTAATTGATATTGTTGAATGTGAATATGAATTTGTTGTTGTGATGTGAATTTTAATGTTGAAAAGAATAATCTGAATGTGATATTTGATGTTCATAATATGTAATAAAAAAGACAGCGCTTCTTTAAAAAATGTCATAAAAAATTCTTTTACAGAGCTTTTTTAAACGTTTTACAGCGCTTTGTTTAAGTCCTTTTACAACGCTTTTTTGAACAAACGCTGTAAATCTAAGTTAAATAACTATATATGGGACCAATTACAACGCTTTTTTGAAAAAACGCTGTAAATCAAAATGAGAAGCGCGCTATATATGGGACCTATTACAGCGCTTGTTTGAAAAAATACTGTAAATCTATTATAAGAAGCGCACTATATATGGGACCTATTACAACGCTTTTTTGAAAAAACACTGTAAATCTAATATAAGAAGTGCGCTATATATGGGACCTATTACATCGCTTGTTTGAAAAAGGGCTGTAAATCTATTATAAGAAGCGCACTATATATGAGACCTATTACAGCGCTGCTGTAAATCGAATATAAGAAGCGTGCTATATATGAGACATATTACAGCGCTTTTTTGTATTTTCAATAGCGCTGTTGTATCCTTTTATAGCACTAGATACTAGAGCGCTATAAAGGGCTTTAAAAAAGCGCTTTAAAATGATCTTTTTGGCGTAGTGATGATTTTTAGCGAATGAATAGACAAATTAACCGTTCAAATTGTAAGCGTTAGTTAAATTAATCTATGAAATTTGCAAATTGACAAATAAATATCTAAATTTGTAAAATAGTAATCAAAACAATATATATTTAAACTCTTATCAATGGAGATTTTAATGTTACATGTTAATTGATAATTAGACATCTCTACATTGATCATCACGACGCAGATTAATTTTCCTATGAAATTAAAATCTTTTATGAACAAATTTGTTCATAATTAGTCAAATTTACAATTATATCGGCAAATTTATCCTCGAAAAATTTATCTTTGATATAACTAAATTTCATCAATAAATTTATCCTAAAAAAATAACATTGACACCACATGTTCAAATTTTACCTATTTTCTGCTATCAACATAAGCCACATGCTCAAATTTTACCTATTTTGTCGTTTTCACTTTATCTTCACAATCAACACAGTAGATAATGGACCACAAAAGCTTTTTTTGTTTTTTTTTTTGGTAAAAAGACCATCACGTGATTTTTAATAAAGTAGATTATTTTAACGCAATGATGTTCATTTCATGTCTCACAATAAAATTCTATTTTGAATTGCATTGCATAAAATAAATAAAAACAAACAAATCAATTAAATTATTCATAAATTAAATGACATTTTTAAAATAAATTAGTTAATCAAATTTAATTTAAAAATCAGTTTAATAGTTTTAAAATTTTTTAATTTTAATTAAGATTTTTTTCATAGAAAATTTTTAAAATTTATTTTTTTCAAAAAAAATATAAAAAAAATATCAATTTAGTCCATGGTAAATCACTTATCAAACTGGTCGGCTATAGAATTTGCCTATAATTAATATTACAATTAAATATGATTTTAGTCTTTATAAAATTTCAACATTTTAATTTTAGTCTATGTAAAATAAAAATATAATTTTTAGTCTTTACAAAATTAACACAGATACAGTTTTAGTCATTGTTGTCAAGTCAACATATAGTTTTAATAAAAAAATTCAAACATGTTTACAACACCATAAAAAATTCCTCGACAAAAAATGAGTTTAAAATTTAATTTTTAACTTCATATTTTCGTTCATTTTATCTTAAGTTTTTTATATTTGAAAAATTCATATTTAACTTATAACAAGTTCAAAAATTCTAAATTTTTGTGCTGAAATATTTTACAATACTCTTAACATTCTTGCAAAATTATTATTAAATATTTTTAAAAATTTAAGGACAATTAAATATGTTTCGATACTGTATAAACTAAAACTTAATTTTGTAAAGGTTAAAAATTGTATTTTTGTTTTACAGAAACTAAATATCCATTTGTACTATATCTTTTGGAGACTAATTTCATTTTCATTTCATAAATTTCTAATGTGTTTTATTGCTCATTTTGTTGTTTTAACTTGATGAAATACACATGTTGGTGATCTAGAACATATACAAATTAGGGGCTAGGTCATTTTGGATACACAATACAAAACCAATTGGTTGCCCTCCAATAATTTTGGGTAATATTCCATCAACTAAAATAGATAGATACAGTTGTGCAAAACGATACAATGAACTATCTCAACATTTCAATTTAAAGTTCAAATACATACAATACTCTGCTAAGCTCAATCTTTCCATCAATCCAAAGAAATACGGTATATAACCTAAATGAACATGATCCCATTTTCCAGTTAAATCATATATTTAATTTTCTTGTACTATCATTATAAAATAAAATTATATTATCATTACATTATAACTAATCACGGATGTGATTTTAAAATAATCATAGTAAAAGTCAAATATTTATAATGATCGAATAATTATAATTAATCAATAATATAATTTTTTTTACACCAATGATGTAGAATCAACATAAACCACATATTCAAATTTTACCTATTTTTCTGCTATCAACAAAAGCCACATATTCAAATTTTACCTATTTTGTTGCTTCAGTCTTCCTTCACTATCAACACAGTAGACAATGGACCACATAAGATGTTTTTGGTAAAAAGATCATCACGTGATTTTTGATAAAGTAGATTATTTTAACGCAATCACGTTCATTTCATGTCTCATAGTAAAATGTCACTTAGTGATCATTTGCTATATATATTGGTTGGTGTGAAAATATATGGTTAATAAAAAATTAATTAAATGATTTATAAATTAAATAATATATATAAAATAAATCAGTTAACTAATTTTTAAAAATTAATTTAACAATTTTAAAACTTTTTTAATTTTTTTCTTAAAAAGTTTTTGAAATTTGTTTTTTTCGAAAAAAATATCAAAAATTATTTTTTTGAAAAACATTTGTTTTCCGAAACATAATAGAAACACTTTTTCTTGAATTTTTTTTATCTATGTTTTTTCAAAAGAAAATCGAAAAAATTTTGTCAAAAGAATTTTAAAATTTTTTATTGAAAAATACTCGAACATTTTTTTGTCAGGAAAAAAAATGAAAGACTTTTTTCTTGAAAAAATAGTTTTTTGTCAAAAAAATTTCAAAGTTACTTTTTCGAAGAACTAGTTTTAAATCAATTTTAACTAAACACTTATTCAAAATATTAAAGTGATTTATATTTATAAATCAATTTCAAATAGGTTCAGAATTGTATTGAATTTGTTTCGAAAATGATTTTTAAAAACTGAAACAACCTTTTAATGTGGTTCAATTCAATTGAGTTTTGCGCCATAAAGACCATAGCTATATATCATTTCTCCTAATTATCAAAATTCATAAATCTTACTTATTTGATTTTTCATGTGTTTTCTTATGAGAATGAGAATACGTATTTGTGTTCCTTATTTTCACAACAAAACAAACCACTTTGTCCTTCCCTCCCAATTTGTTGTCGACGTCAATGGCATATATACTGGTATTAGTTAAGACAAACAAATTTAGTTTAAGCACCAATAATGTACGTAAAATCATTCAAAAAAAAATTTAATCATATAAAAAAGACAAATTTAGTTTAACCACAAATAATCTATGTAAAATCATTCAAAAATAAAAAAATTAATCATATAAAAAATACTAGGATACAGTTTATTAGTGACATATACAATTTTTACTTTCTTGTCAAAGAAACATGTATAAGAGTTTAACGATCATACACTATTAGTGTAAAATTATTTTATGTTAACATTAAATACAAATTGTTGATTATGTAATTATTTTATATTGACATAATTGTGTGATGAGATAATAAAATCAATTATTTTTATTGTTTGTCAGTATAAAATTTATTGATATATACTGACAGTGCACCTTGCTTTTTCTCCACATATACATCATCTTATTTTTATTCACCTTTAAAAAAATCTTACTTTTATTTATTTATTTTAATTTAACTTTTTTTTAACAGTAAATATTTAAATTGGTCAAAAAATACTTGAATAATATGATTTAGATCTCTTCTAATATTTTGTTAGCGGTCTCAGAGTTTGAATTCAGCTCTACAAATGTATCAACATTAAAAGTATTAAGAAAAAGTTTGTCATCTACTGTAATTTTATCCAACTTAAAACATTAATTTTTACAATTGTGTGCATCATAAATATAATTTATAGAAAATAAATAGATCTCAATGTTTTTATGGGACTAATTCAAAATATTTAATCTAAACTTAATTTTAATTAGGGACTCATTCTAGTCCTCATGATTTTAGAGGAACTAAGCTTAGGTAATATAGAGATATACTAAGAGATAAATAAAATTTGATAAAAAGTTATCCATTTAGTTTCAAATAGTAATATAATTGAAACACTAAATTTGACATAAATAGAATGCATTAAGAGTCATATTTTATTTTTCATAAAATATTAAAGTATTACATTTGTATTCTATTTTGTGTTCTAATACCATTAATCGTTTCAAAAGTAAAGATTTTAAAAAACAATTTGCTACTATTTTATTGATATTTTAGAGTATTTAGGTCATCCAAGACCAGCAAAATTATAGCCTCACGCATAATCATATTTTGTCGCATACACATCAAGGTTTAAGTTGCATTGCAGAAATATTAATAACTAACTTGTCAATTCTACGTGTTTACACTATATACAAATTTATTTTGAAAATTGAATTAATAAGTCTATCGTTAAATCAAATGAGATACAATGAAATTTATTGATATAATAGTGCAAGACATATATAAATCCTCTATATTTTTTAAAATAAATGGAGATATCCATTAACATGATTTTTAGTTTATGTGATAGATTATGTTGGTTTTTTTTAATTAAATATAAAGCAAATGTTTAATTGGTTCTAATATAGGGTTTTTTGTCGGAATTTTAATATTATACGGTTTAAAAGTCCTTTATATGGTTATTTTTTGCAATGAATCTCTATATTTATCGGTTATATTTTGTTCTTTCTATTTTCTATGTGATTGTTGTTTGCTAAAGATAAGTCGGTTCATCTTCTTTGCATGTGTTTATATATGAGTTTTTTTATTGATCGCAATCCTACAACCTCTCATACTTTAGTTATGCGGAAGCTCTAAATTTGTCTTTAACTACCCATGTATTTCTTGAATTATTTAAGATTTCTCACAACAAATGCTTCGTTCTTCAATTATTGTTGTGTCTCTATTACTTTTAAATTCCATTATGTTAGATTGGTGAATTTTGTGTATTTGAAAATAATAGTTTTTATTGTAGGTTTGACGGCTAGTGATTATGAGATTATGAAATATTATTCTGAGATTCAAAACTTCTGATATTACATTATTTAACGGCTATTGTTTATTAAAAAATTTGTTTATGTTATTAAAATTTATACTACAAGCGATTTTGAGAATTTTAGTATGTTGTGATTAAGTTAATCCCTTAATAAATCAAATTTTATGTTGTGTTTTTAGATGTCCAAAATTAGTATTTTTCATGTGTTACCTATGTGTTTGCATATTTTTTTTGTTATAATAGATGATTGTGAATCAATTATTAAATCATCAATGATTTAAAATAAAAATAAAAATGATTGAACCATCTCTCTAGCGAGGAATTGCTATTGCAAAAGAAAACTTCAATTCTTTAACTTTGTATTTCTATTGGTTTGTCCCACTCAGATCAATATCCATTAGTATAAGTTTTTTTGATAAAACGTCAATTGGTATAAGTTATTACACAATAATCGCGTAAATATTAAAGTTTTCTTATTTGCTAATTGAAATCATTTTAAGGTTAGTTAGATTGACTTATTTGTGAATTTTATTAATCTTTTAATTAATAACATGAAATTTATTTATTTTCTTAAATTTATATATTTCAATAATAGCTCCTTTTTTATTAGAAAGAACACTTAATGTAGAAATGTAATGCTTTGTACTAGTGTTAAAAAATATTGATAACGAATCAATCGTAAGTTTTCCATTTTTTAATAGTCTACACTATATATAAGGATTCCTTTTATTAAAAAATATTTCAGATGCTAGTAGATTTAATTATTTCTTGTAAATAATTCATATCTTCTTGTTGATCATATCTTCTTTAAATATTGACCATATCTTTTTTTCAACTTTGTCAAAGATTTTCTTCAATTATAAATTTGAATCAAATTTTATTTTAGATTGTCTTCAAAAACATAAATCTTCTTTCATTCTCTCTAAAGTCAAATATATTGTTCTTATAAAATACAATTGTTAAGATCTAAACTCTAAATATAAAATCAATTGTGTTCCAAAAAATAGAAGTGGTTAAGTTTTTAAAAGTAGTATGTATAAAAAAATACATACAAATATTGATATATAATTACATTTATATCTCAAAAAGTAAAAAAAATAAAATTTAAATAAAATTATTATTATTTGCATTAAAAAATTCTCTACTTTTTTTAATCAAAATTATAGTTCATTTTATGCTTCAAGAAGTGTTAAATTGACCATGCTCTATATTTAGGTTCCAAGTCTCGAAAGTAAGACATAAAATGAAAGGTATGTATGGAAACCAATCACTTTGTCAAAAGCAATTCACCGTTATTTAAAAAATAATTTGTAATGTTGATTCTAATGATATAATCAATTTTATTTATTAAAATATTTTTTATAATATTAGATAATGAAGTAGTAAATTAAATGAGTTAAGATATATTAATCAAAATACATGAAAATCTAAAGCATAATAAGAAATTAGATTGTTACATATTTCAATTAAATCATTAAAATATAAAATATTAAAATAATATTTAAAATTATTATTAATGACCAAGTGAAAAAAAAAAAGACGAAAAATGGTTCTACATATATAAGGAATTTCGGTTCTTCTAGTTATATAATGCCATCTAGGGGTGTACGTGGATTAGGTTGGGCTGATTTTGACAAAATCTGATACCCGACCTAATAAATTATCTTTTGATTGGATTAAGTTCAAAACATATATTTTTTCATTTAACCTGAATCAAACCGACCCGATCAAAAACGGGTTGGATTGACGGGTTATACGGAAAAATATATATAATACTTAATGTCTCAAAATAAAATTTCAATCAAATCATTTAATTCTTTAAAAAAACCAACAACTTCTCACACACAAAAATAAATCCAACAATCTTTAAATACATAAATAAATTCAACAACAGTAAATCAATAAAATATGAAAATTCATCAATTCTAAGCAATGTCAACTTCAAGTCTAAACACTTAACAATTAAGTGCTTGAACTTGAAGTTGACATTACTTAAAATTAATGAATTTTCATATTTTTAGCGGTGTATGCGGGTTGGGTTGGGCGGATTTTGACAAAATCCGATACCCCATCTGATCAATTATCTTTGGGTTGGGTTAAGTTCTAAAACCGTATTTTTTCCATTTAATCCGAACCGACTCGACCCGATCAAGAACAGATTGGGTTAGGTGAGCAGATCGACCTGCGCCCATGTACACTCCTACCCTAATGCCATAAATTGTAAATAAGTTATAGATTTTCATGAAAATTAAAAATAAATAAAAAATAAAAATCTTTGGCAAAAACACCCGGTGAGAAGTTGTAGTCCACTGGTTAAAAAAACTGTTATGGGTGAAGAATCCAAGAGAATTCATTCACAAAATCAAAGCAAAGTACTAAGACTACGTTAGAATGTTTCTTGTCTCAAGTAAAGAAGAGTTCATTCATAAAAAAAATATGGTCATATTCTTCATTTTGAAAATGTCTATTGGGATTTTAGCTTCTATCCAAAAATGATGGATTGTTAAGTGCACAAATTTATATTTTTTTGGGTCAATGTATTTACATCTGATGCAATTTCTTTTTAATTGATAAATTTTCAGCATTTCAAATTCTTTTTTGGTCGATGTTTTTTCTCGACATTTCATTCTTGATATTTTTTAAATTGAAAATATAATAAATACATCCTAACTTGTGGATGATATTAGATATATAAAAGTTAGTTAGTTAAATGTAAAAATTAATTAAAGTTAGTTTGAAGGTGAATGTTAGTTAAGTTATAATCCATATATAGAGTATATTCTTTAATAATTTTGGATCTTTTGGATTTTTTTTTCAATATATTAATATAGAATTTATCTGCAGTTTAATATTATCTCTTATCTATGATTTTTAACAAGTGAATAAATAAATTGATCCCTCAAATTGTAAGGGTTTAAATTAATCTACGAATTTTGTAAATTAACAAATACATATATGAATTTGTAAAATAATAATAAAAAAATACATATTTAAATTCTGATCGATAGAGATTATAATGTTACATGTTAATTGAATATTTGACATTTGTTCTGACACAACGCCTATAAATTCAAGTTTATGATCATAGGTTCTATATATTGTGCATCCTTCATAAAAATGATGGCACTAACTGAGTTAGTTAGAAAGAAGCACAACCCAGTTGTGTCTTTGATTGTTGTTATTTTATTTACTGCCCCAATATATGCCAAAAATGAATGTAGTTTCCCAGCAATATTTAACTTTGGTGCTTCAAACTCAGATACTGGTGGGTTTTCTTCTGTATTTTTTGCAATACCTTTGCCATTTGGTGAGACTTATTTTCATAGATCAACTGGAAGATTCTCTGATGGCCGACTCATCCTTGATTTCATAGGTAACTTCGTCTCTTATCTTATCCATTTCATTTCATTTTCTATTAAAATATCTATATGTTTTTTTTGTTGTTAATTACTTTTCAAAGGTGATCAAAGGTAAAGTTTTTTTTTCTTCTCAGTCCTCGTGTTTTTAGAGGAATTAGGCTAGGAGATATAAATAAAATTTAATAAATAATTATTTATTTAGTTTCAAATAGTAATATTATTTGGAACATTAAATTTCTGCATCTATGTTATTTTCTAAATTTGTACTTTTGAGATTTTTTATATAACTAATTTAGAATTTTTTATTATGAATAAAGAATAATTAATTTAAAAAATATAATTTTATGAACTATCTTGACACTTCAACACTCGTTATGAATATATAAGTATTTAACGGAATTAAACAAAAATTCAAATAAAAGATTAAGTTGTGTATGATTTGAAACTTAAAGAACAAAGTCATGCACATTTTGAGACTTAAACAATCCGATCACAAAAAAAATTAAAAATTTAAATGAAAATTGAAATAAATTTAAAAAATTTAAAATGTATTTTAGCCTAATTTATAGTAATGTGTATTTTTTGATGTGTTTCTTTTTACGTCTCAAAATAAATTTTTATTTATTTTGTTATGCAATAGTACCTCCGTTCTTGCTACAATTAGCAATTAAATTATCAACGGATTACTGCTATAATTATGCAGGATTTTAATTCTAATTTTAATCTGCATTTTTGTAATTTCAGCACAGAACTTTGGACTTCCCTATCTTAGCTCATATCTTAATTCTCTTGGGTCCAACTTCACACATGGTGCAAATTTTGCAACAGTAGGATCAACAATCTTGACCCCAAATAGTATTATACCTCACGGAAAATTCAGTCCATTCTCTCTTGCAATTCAGTACATGCAATTTAGAGATAATTTCATACCCAAAACAAAATTCATTAGGGATCATGGTAAATTAATTAAGATTTTTTATTTTTATTTTTTAAATTAAAAATTGTTTAATTAAGGACATGAATTTACCGTTTTTTTCTTCTTAATTTATAATTTATATCGCTAGGAGGAGTATTTGCAACTTTGATGCCCAAAGAAGATTATTTTTCCAAAGCCTTATACACATTTGACATTGCTCAAAATGATCTTAATGCTGGATTTTTTAGTAATAAGACTTTAGAACAAGTCAATGCTACTGTACCCGATATGGTAGACACTTTCATGGAGAATATCAAGGTAATTAAATACCCTTTATTGATAAATTTATTTTGTTCGATACTTTCCAAATATTAAATGCTACGGCTAAATATACATGTAGAGAAATTTGGTGTAATTCCAATTATTCAAACATTAATTATAATTGAGGCACTTCTATGTGGAATCAATAGTATATGAAAATTATCTGAAACTTCAATCATGACTCACTATATCAGCTAAAAGTAGAAGAAGCTCACAACGATTATTGTTCTTGTGAATGAGATGTCGAACTGACCGGTGTTGATTCAATAAAAATAAAAATAAACAAATGAGTTGAATTTTGAACTACTCAATCAATTTTTCTTGTGTTATATTTGAAAAATTCATATTTAATTTATAACAAGTTCAAAAATTCTAAATTTTTGTGAATAAACTTTTTATAATGCTCTAAATATACTTACAAAATATTATTAAAAAAATTTAAACTTGAAGGATAATTAAACATATTTCGTTTCAGCAGAGACTAAATTAAACCTAATTTTATAAGACTAAAAGTTATATTTTTATTTTCCATACACTAAATAACCCTTGATACTATATCTTTTGGGGACTAATTTCATTCTCTTTTCATAAATTTCTAATGTGTTGGGTTTCTCATTTTGTTGTTCTAACTTGATGAAATACACTTGTTGGTGATCTAGAACATATACAAATTAGGGGCTAGATCATTTTGGATACACAACACAGGACCAATTGGTTGCACTCCAATAATTTTGAGTAATATTCCATCAGCTATAAAAGATAGATATGGTTGTGCAAAACAATACAATGAAGTATCTCAAAATTTCAATTTAAAGTTGAAGGAAGCCTTATCTCTACTTCGTAAGCATCTTCCTCAAGCTGCAATCACATACGTAGATATCTACTCTGCAAAGCTCAATCTTTTCATCAATCCAAAGAAATACGGTACACGAGCTAAATCAACATGATCCCATTTTCTAGTTAAATTATGTGTTTAATTTTTATGTACTATCATTGTAAAATAAATTTACATTGTCAATACATTATAATTAATCAAATACTTGACTTTAAAAATAATTGTTAGTAAAAGTTAAATATTTGTAATGATTTGATGATTGTAATTGATTGATAATCTAAAAACTTTTTATCGTGACGATGTACATAAATTAAATGGTTAAACAATATACAATATATATATGTTATTAATTAAAAGATTTATTAAAATGCAGGATTTGAGCGTCAACATGTGGCATGTTGTGGCTATGGAGGGAAATACAACTATAACGATAATGCAAGATGTGGAGAAACCATAAACAGAAATGGTGCAAACATATTGGTGGGTTCATGTAAAAAACCATCTACTAGAGTGATATGGGATGGGACTCATTATACAGAAGCAGCTAACAAGGCTGTCTTTGATCAAATTTCTACTGGAGTTTTCACAGATCCTCCCATTCCCCTAAATAGATCATGTCAAAGAAAGTAAACTTGAATTTAGTGGGGTTTGTATTTTAAAAATAAGGTGGACTCTATTATGTGTTCAAATTCTATTACCAATAATAAAAAGATAAATGAAAATACATGCGTCGTTCTTTTAGTTTCAACGTTGTGGCTAACTTAGAAATTATTCAAGTTAGTTGTTTTTTATTTACTATACAGTAGTATGTATAAAAAAACTATATTGATATATAATTACATTTACATCTCAAAAAGTAAAAAAAATAAAATTTAAATAAAATTATGATTATTAGCATTAAAAGATTCTTTGATTTTTTTAATCAAAATTATAATTCGTTTTATTTCTTAAGTTATAGGTTGACCATGCTCTATATTCAAGTTCAAAGTTTTGAAAGTAAGACATAAAATGTTGGAACATAGGGTATGTTAGTGTGTGAATTTAAAAATTGTTAAAATTTTAATTAGAAAATTTTCATATGTTGAGTAGTTTTCAACTCTATAAATACTAAAGTCTCACATTACATAAAAAATATATGTGAGTTTGCTTCCATCACTATATAAAGAGTGTGTCATTTTCTTCCATTTCTTTATGTCCTGTTTTAGCGGTTTTAACACCACTTTCTTTTAGAGCGGTGTCATTTTAGAGCGGTTTTTATGTTGTAGTTCATTCAATTTTGAGTGATCTTAATACCATAGTCTTTTTGGAGCGATTTTTATGTCGTAGTCTCTTCGATTTTAACCATATTGAGAGTAACTTTAACCGTCATATTGAGAGTGACTTTAACAACCATATTGAAGGTGTAATTCTAGAACAGTATTCTACGGTGCAGTGGAAGTCTGATACAGTGTATCTGAGCTGTTTTATCCTAGGGACTTCGTGGTTGAAAATAAACTTGAATTTAATGTGCTTTGTATTTTAAAAATAAGGTGGACTCTATTATGTGTTCAAATTCTATTACCAATAATAAAAAGGTAAATGAAAATTTCTATGTTTATTCTAAGTGTTCTTTTAGTTCCATCGTCGTGGTTAACTTAGACCAGATTAATATATTATAATACATTATCTTAAATTTATATATAAAAAAAATTATTGATTTTTTTCTTTAAAGAACTAAACAAAGTTTTATTTTATTCGAGAGAGAGTTCGAGTTCAAATCCTGACGAGAATAATTTTTAGTCTGACTTTGCTTACTTTTCCGTCAAACTATGAATTACTAGGACCTAATTTATTTGGGATCAAAGGATTAAAAAAAAAAATTCAAAGATTCATATTTTTATGGACGAAAATTATTTTAACAAAATAAAAGATGGAAATTATTATTTTTATTTTAACAACAAATATCATAAGAAGCACATATCTTTAATTTGTGCTAGTCCAAATCATGCGGAACACCTCTCTTAGAAAAATAGGATACCCAGTCAAACAAAAAATGCTTATCTTTAAATTCAGATCTAGTTTGATATCTTAATTAGTCAAGTTTAATAATAGTAAAAATAATAATAATCAGCTACAAATTCAAGTTTATGATAGGTACATTGATATTATGATGATGTTATATAATTCAATTCAATTCAATAGGTTCCATTGTGCATCCTTCATAAAAATCATGACATTAATTGAGTTTGTTAGACAGAAGCACAACCCAGTTGTGTCTTTGATTGTTATTTTATTTACTGCCCCAATATATGCCAAAAATGAATGTAGTTTCCCAGCAATATTTAACTTTGGTGCTTCAAACTCAGATACTGGTGGTTTTGCTTCTGCCTTTTTTACACTACCTTACCCATATGGTGAAACTTATTTTCATAGATCAACTGGAAGATTCTCTGATGGTCGAATCATCCTTGATTTCATAGGTAACAAACATCATCTCTATATGCTTTATATTTATCATACTCATTTGGTTAACGAGTTTCAATAGTTTGAATTTTGGTTAAAAAATTTTTTTATCATATCCCTATTCCCATAGAAATAAATAAGAAGATTAAAACAATAAAAAAAATGTTATTAATTAATCACTATTGAAAAGTGTGTCATAAGCATCACAGTTTTCTTAATAAAAAAAGTAACCAAGACTCAACAATACAAATAAAAAAATCAAGATGATAAATTACAAAACGAATATGATGCGTTTTACCGGAATTGCTACCAAATATTAAAGTCATTATCAAAACTTTTAACATTTGCTTTGAGTCATCGTCAAGAAAAGATCTTAACACAATCTAGTAACATAATAGAACCAATATTATTTTGTTTAAATATCACTTCATTACGAGTCTTCTATATAGTTCATATACACGCCAACTAGATTATTTAAAGTTTTTGACTCATTGACGTATCACAAAAAATTAAAATTTCAAATTGTCTAACATGTAAAGATGTTTTTTTTTCTTTCTTCAATTCCTCCGTATAACACCCACCAACACACTGCAATTGAGTATTGCTTAAACATTTCACGAGAAGTCAAATCATCTTTTGTTGTTATTCTATTATTCAAAAATTTCCACGAAAAACATAGAGACTTTAAGTGGATCCACTTTATTCCAAATAAAATCACACAATGAATCATTTGCCACACTCAAAGCATCTGCTATTATATCATAAGTTGGTTTGACAGAGTAAGTATCATCAAGTTTATGTTTCCAAGTCCACCTATCTGGTACATTTTCCTGCAAAACAACGGTTTGCAACAAAGCAATGCATTTTAGTACAAGATTCTTCTTCCAAACAAATAAATTGCGTCTCCACCTCCACCCTACCCCATCAACACCTCACTCAAGCCTACTTATCTCTGCTACTAAAATCGATTTATTATCCAATAAACTAGTTAGCCTACTAAAACGCTCACGCAAAGCTCTGCCCTCAAAAAAAGTAAGACACTTGTCACCCACATTTCTTAACAAACCATCACTAAACCAATTTGACTTTTACATTCATTATTGGGAAAACTATACAAATCCAACACCGAATAAAAATAGATCACGCAATGTTAGTGTAAACTAATTTTATATTGACATTAAACAAGAGTCATTGATTTTGATATGTCATTGTCTTATGCAAGTGCATGATAGGATAACTACACAAATCAATAGTTGTGGTTGAATGTCACTGTAAAATTATTTTACACTGACAATACACATCCATTAAACTCATAAAAATAAAATATGAAATGAGTTTATACTAATGAAAAGAGAATACAACATCTATTAGGTATTTATAGAATTATTCTACTGCTGATTAAGAGGTTTTTATAGTGGTAATTTTTAAATCAAAGAAAAAGAATATGCTAAAAATCAAAGCTCAGTTATATAATACTCATTTAAAGGTTAGAAAATCTACTTAATTTGTAGATTTTTTTTTTCTTCTTGAGTTAAACTTATGTTCTTCAGTTTTTTCTTTTTCTTAATAAATTTTTAACTTCAAAAATATTATTTTATACAATTAATCTTTGTAATAGATTAGATTTAAAAAAAATGCCTTGTACCTATTTAAATGAAATGTAATAGATTAGGTTTTAAACAAAAAAAAGACCATGTAACTTATTAAAAAAGTTTCAATGTGAAATTGATTTTTAGACAAACTAGCAAACCTTAAATTTTCAAAAAAGCTAGACCTGTTTAACTACAGTTTTTTCACCTGATCTATATACATCCTTAAATATACTCCATTTTTTAGTTAGAACCATATAAAGTCCAAAGCCCTTACTGCATGTACCTATATTTTTCTTTTTCTTTTTTATGGCAAAGACAGAGAATTTCTATTTTAAAGAATACATACAAACAACAAACTACATCACATTACAATATATAGCAGCTCCCATTATTGCTGCAATTAGCAATTAATTTCTTTTATTAGAAAAAACGATGTTCATTTATTCAAATTTAAAAATATATTAATGTCATACAAATTTAAATTTGGTAAAAACAAAAACATGAATTTGTGAACAAACTTACAACACGCAAGTTAATAGCATAAACGACAGCATAATACAAAATGACAATATGCCTACAAATATGACAAAATACAAATGTCTAAAATACCTATGTATCTGAATATGTAATGTTGGCGACGCCAAAGCTATTTATTGAAATATGTAATCGATTAAATCTACTATGTCAATCCGAATAACATCGCATCAAGACGGGAAAACAAAAAGTGTCATATTGAAACTAATAGATCACAGCAGAAAAATATAAAAGACAAACTAAAATTTTGTAGAAACCATTGATTTAAATAAAATGAAAGAAAAAATGATTTGAAGGTGTGATTGTAAAGGAGGATTATGTATGAGATTTTAAACCACCCCAATCAAATGGAGGAAGAAGAAGAGAATTTACGGTTTTATTTTAATAGTTAGCAATTACATTATCAATCGGATTACTGGTATATTTATGTATGATTTTAATTCTAATTTGAATCTGTAATTTTGTAATTTCAGCACAAAACTTTGGACTTCCCTATCTGAGTTCGTATCTTAATTCAGTTGGGTCCAACTTCACACATGGTGCAACTTTTTCAACAGCATCATCAACAATGAGAATCCCAGATAGTATTTTACCTCGCGGTAGATTCAGTCCATTCTCCCTTGAAGTTCAGTACGGCCAATTCAGAGATTTCATACCCAAAACAAAATTCATTAGAGATCAAGGTAAAATAATTACAAAGAAATTTGATTTTCGACTTAATTACAATTTTAGTTTCTTATTTTTACCGATTCATGAAATTGATCCACTTATTTTAAAATATGACGGTTTTGGTTCTTCATTGTGTTTTTTAATTAAAAAATGAAAATATAGTATGCTTTAAATAACACGTGACAAATGATATAATGATATAGAATATTTAACACTCATTAATTGGTAATAAAGATTTCATACCCAAAACAAAATTCATTAGAGATCAAGGTAAAATAATTATAACAAAAAAAATTGATTTTCGACTTAACTACAATTTTAGCTCTCTATTTTTTTTACCAATTCATGAAATTGGTCCCCATATTTTAAAATCTGACGGTTTTGGTCTTTCATTGTGTTTTTTAACTAAAAAATGATAATATAGTATGTTTTAAATAACGCGACAAATGATACAATGATGTAGAATGTTTAACACTCATGAATTCGTAATAAAGACTTCTACAAACTTAACTTTCAACTTCTTAAATTTTTCATTTTTGTAATTTAATTAATGACGTATATATAAATAACAAATGCATCTAAATGATTCTATATCATTCAATTGTCTGTCACATCATTTAAAATATGTCAAATTGTTATTTTTTTAGTTCAATAATATGAGGGAATAACCATATCTGTCGAATTTTAAAATAGAGAACCAATTCCGTGAATTGATGAAAATAGAATATCAAAACTGCAACTAAACTTTTAATTTTTTTAATAAAAATTGTTGAATTTATTTGCCTTTTTTCTTCTTCTTAATTTCTAATTTTTATTGCCAGGAGGTGTATTAGCAACTTTGATGCCCAAAGAAGATTATTTTTCTAAAGCCTTATACACATTTGACATTGCTCAAAATGATCTTACTGCTGGATTTTTTAGTAAAGCGACTTTAGAACAAGTCAATGCTACTATACCCGATATGGTAAACACTTTCATAGCGAATATCAAGGTAGTTAAACACACCCTTCTTTGATAAATTTATTTTGTCAAATAGTTTCCAAATATTAAATGTCAGGGCTAAATATAAATTTAGAGAAATTTAGTATAATTTCAATTATTCAAATATTATAATTGAAGCGATTTTACAGGGAAATATTTTGATAAACGGTCTATAATAAATCGATACTTGAAAATCACTTGAAATTTCAACACAGTGTTTGTCTAAAGTATAAATTCACAGTCATTAAGTGTTGGTTTAACAAAAACAAATAAAAACAATTATGACTTGATTTTCGAAGCACTAATAGTAATTTTTTTTTTTTTGTGTTATTTTGAACTTGTACAAAAAGATAATTGTCTACTTGTTAGGATGAGGAAGACCATAAATATCTACTTTTAAGAAGTATGATGAGATAGTTGTTGAAGTTACAAGTGATTTTTAAGTTCATAAATTTCTAATTTGTTGAAGTATTATGAATTGGCTACTTTTAGGGACTAATTTCTTTATCTTTTCATAAATTTCTTCTTATTTGTTGGTTTTTCATTTTCATATTATAAATTGATGAAATTAACTTTCTGGTGATACAGAACATATACAATTTAGGGGCCAGATCATTTTGGATACACAACACAGGACCAATTGGTTGCACTCCTATAATTTTGGATAGATTTCCAGAAGCTATACTAGATAGCTATGGTTGTGCAATACAATACAATGAAGTATCTCAAAATTTCAATTTAAAGTTGAAGAAAACCTTAGGTCTACTTCGTAAAGTTCTTCCTCTTGCTGCAATCACATATGTAAATATCTACTCAGCTAAGCTCAATCTTTTCATCGATCCAAAGAAATACGGTACATGAGCCAAATCAAGATGAGTTTAACTTTCATTCAGTATTATTATAAAAATTATATTGTCAACACATCACAATCAATCATATGTGTAACTTTAAAAGTAGTTATAATAAAAAATCAAATATTTCTAATGAAAGTGATTAATTGATAGTGAAATTTTTTATACACTGATCATGTATATAAATTGAACCATTAAACAATATACAACATATATATTAATAATTGAAAGACCATGTATATAAATTGAACCATTAAACAATATACAACATATATATTAATAATTGAAAGATTTATTACGTAGGATTTGAGCTTCCACATGTGGCATGTTGCGGCTATGGAGGAAAGTACAACTACGATAATGTTGCAAGTTGTGGAGCTCCCATATACAGAAATGGTGTATTCAAAATTGTAGGTTCATGTAAAACACCATCTACTAGAGTGATATGGGATGGGACTCATTACACAGAAGCAGCTA
The DNA here is from genome assembly GCA_037974295.1 of Cicer cuneatum. Taxonomy (NCBI): domain Eukaryota; kingdom Viridiplantae; phylum Streptophyta; class Magnoliopsida; order Fabales; family Fabaceae; genus Cicer; species Cicer cuneatum. Next base: position 69,355,086 of record JBBPBO010000001.1, on the reverse strand, counting down.
ACAAGGTTGTCTTTGATCAAATTTCTACATGAGCTTTCACAGATCCTCCTATTCCCCTAAATAGGTCATGTCAAAGAAAATAAACTTTAATGAGATCTGTATCTTATAAATAAGGTGAACCTTTTTTTTTTTGAGATAGAGAGAAATAAGGTGAACCCTATTATTATCATTTTGACAAGAAACTAAAAACATCCATTCTTCAAAATAATTCTCCTTTCATAAAGTTCACCTTAGAATACTGGAGTTGTCTGTGGGAATAATGATTTTCAAAAATCTCTCTCAAGCTTAAAGTAGGTGAAAGGAAGTTTGATAGTCTCCTCAAATAACATTATTTATTAGGGGTGTTCATATCTAAAAAATAAATGTAAACCAAAAAAAAATTAAAAACTGAAATAAAACTGATTTTTATTGGATATTTTTTAATCATAAAAACCGAATAAATAAACATACCTCTAAATCATCTATTTATAATACAAATTCAAATCTCACTTGGAATGGTTGTAAAATGACCATCCGTGTTAACATTTGCACGGATATGAAAAAAATGTATAGAATATAGGTCGAAATTTCATTTCATGTCATTATATAAAGATTTTTCTCAAGATGAATAGATTCTTATTACTTTGCTTATCCTATTATTTTATGCATGATTTTCAAAATTTCTAGAAGGTCTCTCTTCTTTTCGATATAGAAAAACATGAACCTTAATATATCCATCAAAAAACCTAGTTAGCCTATGAAGCGTATAACTTGAGAAGTTCTTCCTGGAAAGTCTTTCTGATGACATCTCTCTTGAGCTTGAGAGCAGCAGTGACTAGGCCAGACTCAGGTGTCCATGGATCAGAAAGCAATTTGATTTTTGCTGGAATCTCAAATTTTTCCAAACGAGCTTTCTTTGCTTCCTGCAAATAGATTAATCATAATAATGATTATAATAGAGGCAACAAACACACAGGGGATTGTAGTTTCTGGGGGTCAAATGTAAAAATAAGTGGGATAAAAAGGTTATGCTTTTCATTCAGACTTGGTTGGTAAAGGGTAAAAAGTCACTTTAAATCAAGTCTCACACCCTAAATATGGAGAAAAGGGTATCCCGAGTTTGAACTTCTGTCACATCATATCAAATGTCTCATAACTGCCATATAAGCTAAAATTACAGGGACATGACGATTGCTTGTTTGAAACAATCCGTCCTTTAAAACATGATTGTAAATTGTGGAACCTATCATCAAGGTTATTATTAAAATTGTAAATTTGTACGAATTTACGTATTTTAGGTGAAAAAAACACATTAACTCGCCGGTAGTTTCGAAAATTAGTAAATTCATTCTGAAGACCGAAGTAACACGGGTGAATTCGCAAAGTTACAATAAATTTGGGTGAAGATATCCATTTTACCCTAATTTTAAAAAGAGATCCAATTTTTCAAGCCCAATTCAAAAAATTCCTCTTTTTCCACTCTTTTCCAACACGTGTCGGACTAACGTATAAGCTTCTCAAACTCAAACGAACCATTCACTTCTTCTTTATTTGAACTCGCGCACGACCTCATCTTTACCATCACCGTGAACGGCTGATAAGTGGCAAACAACTGAGGAGTCTTGAATGGTGGTATAATTTACTTAGTTTAATTTGATACTAATTTATGAGTATGAAACTTTAAGGTGATTTTTTATATTTTTGTTTTATAATTAAGTTGAAAGTTTGAATTTTTGATGAATTTATGGTATTATAAAAGTATATATGTCCTTTATATATTAATTTTAATATAATTCTTTAGTAAAAAAAAAGTTTGAGGTAATTCTGATTTCTAATTTTACTCTTGTTCATACAACCTATGATAATTTTGGATGTCACTCTGATGTTGAAAACTGACTGTATATGTACCTAAAAACTAGAAAATTGATTTCTAAAAACATTACCACTATGTTGTTAGAGGATTTTGATATGAAGACATACCTTTACTAGTGACGCATGAACCTCTTTCGCGCTTTCTTCTTTAGAACAGAGTTCTGAAAAACCAGAATAAGGAATTCCTTGCTTTGAAGCCCATTCTTCCAATGTGGACTGAGAAGCCACAACAAGTGCCACACAGTAACTGTGGAAAGGATCAGCATGCAACATAATATTGTCCACAAAGGAGCTCACAATAAGAGCTGCCTCAACCTGTATTTAATAAATTAGTTGCAGCAGAGGAAAATTAAAAGGGAATCACAATTTTGATCTTCGAAATTGTAAGGATTGGACATTTTTAATCTCTTAAAATAATTGAGAATGGTACATTCTAGAAATTAATATACATACCTTTCCCAAGGAGACATACTCTCCATGCTGCAGTTTAACAATGTCCTTTTTACGATCAATGATTTCAAGGCAACCATCTGGGTGAAACCTCCCTATGTCACCAGTGTAGAACCATCTCATTCCTCTTTCATCAACCTGGACTCATCAAGCAATAATAATAATACTAGTGCAGAAAATTCAACTTTTAGATTCATTCAGCGGAATCATTACAGCAATTTAGGCAGAAAAAACATGCTTCCTTTGTCTTATATTATCTATCATTTAATGTTATACATTTTAAACAAATTATTGAGTATGCTAATTCCTATGGTAAAATAATCTTGTTCGATATTTATCCCGCGTTATAGTAGAATTAACAGATATTTATTCCGTCTTATCTTTTTCTTGGAAAATGAAAGAAAATACATGGTTACCTTGTATGACTCTTTTGTCTTCTCTTCATTCTTGAAGTACCCAAGAGTGACATTTGGACCACCAATTACAATTTCACCACGGGGAATCGGTGCGTCATTAGTTAAATATCCACCTTCAGGCCAGTTGATTAGCTACGAAAACAAATTGTCATATAAGAAATATTATTTCTATATACAGCAAGAAAATGTGCATGACTTAATTAGCACGGGTAGAATCGTGATAGAAAAATGCATGATTTAGTCTTGAAGCCTTCCTTACATTTCACTGCTATATAAGTAGCAAGACAAGGTGATAGAAAAAAAAAGTAGCAAGACAATAATAATGGTTTCAATTCTACCAAAATATATAAAAAGTGAGAGTTATAAATGCCCATTAACTGCTATTGTTGTAACTTGCAGTTTTCACTTTATTCTCTAAAATGCATCCCTAGCTTTAGAAGAGCTAGATCCTTGCACATAAAAAAAAGGTCCTTCGAGTAAAGATTTATGAAAGTCAAGTTGATCCGGTCGATGATTACCTTAATAAATGAGCAAGGAAGAGGTGGTCCAACACGGCCAACAGATGTATCATCAAAATCAGAGAATGTCCCACCGGCACAAGTCTCTGTAAGACCATATCCTTGACCTATTGGAGCACTGGAAATGACTATACAATATAAATATGACAAATTATAACTAAAAAAATGGTGTAATAACGAGAATAAAATCTAATAATATTGTTTATAGAAGTAGGAAAAGCCTTGGTGCAACGTTAAAGTTGTTGCGTTGTGACCTTGACTAAATATGAAGATCCACAATAAAGTTTCAATTGTATTTGTTGATATTGACTATCAAGCCCAATTGTAGCATATAATTCATAGGTCATAACATTGAAGAGCAGTTAATAATTGAACCTTTTGTAGCAAGACTTCCTATATGTTGACTTCTAGCATTGTTACAATTACCCAACTTCAGAAGCTGCCACACTCAATACTTAATTTGGTTACAAAATCCAAAACCTATAGTACTACACCAACACTTTAGATTAAAGGTATGTTTGGTGTCTGACAGTATCCATATCCGACACCGACGCAACACTGACACGTGCATTACATACTTAAATTTAATCACTTTCATTTTCTCAAATTATTGGTGTCTACATGTCAGTATTGTGTCCGGTGTTAATATATGTATTAGTGCTCCATAGCTACCAAGTCATCATAAAAAAATGATAAAACAGACGCTGAGTATTTCTTAGTCTTCTTAAGCTGGTCCTCAGGGTTTGGTACTCTAATGCTCAATGGGCATAATAGAGTAAAATAGCTGAACTTACACTAGTGTAACAGTAACAGTAACAATTTTTGAAGAGCTACAATCTTTAAATACCAAAAATTGCACTCCTAACTCCCGAGTTAATGACAGGCTATTAAAGTTTGACATATTTATGCATGCTGTCTTTTATCAGTGCTTATGGTTGAAGAGGATATCAAGGATGATCCTTTGTTGTTTGACATATTAGCATTTTGAGTTAATATGTCTTTCTTGTCTAGTATAGCTTTTGTGATGTTGATTTCTTTTAGGAGGATATCTTTCTTCACTCATTTTTTTCTTCTATAATCATATTACTTCTTCCAAATGAAAAATAATATATATATTGGCAAGACTGACCCAAGACAAATATTGATGAACTGTTGAGTATCACCAGAAAGGGGAGCACCACCAGACAGTATAAAACGGATACGACCACCCAGAATTGCTCGGACCTTTCTAAACACAAGAAAATCCCAGAGAACCTTTTCCAAGCCCCAAGCTCCAAACCAGCTCCCATTAATTGCTTGCAACCTCCTCTCATATGCTAAATAAAACAACTTCTTTGACAATCCTCCTGTTGCATTTACCTGCATTGGCAAGTCTTTCAGTCTTACTCTACTGATTGAAGAAAGTGAATCACTATTTTAACCGTAAAAATCGTTGGAACGAACAATTTAATTTGATTCTCTAAGTTCACAAAAATGACAAATTAGTTTTAAAATTTAAGTCATCGATCAATTTAGTCCATATGTCATCTAGAAGGGTTAGAAATACTGAGTTGAAATGTTGTTTATGGAATGCTCATTTGATACATGCTTCTAAAATTTGTTTAAGGTTTATGTTTATTTCTATTTTACAGTCCAGATTCATCAGAATTGATTGACGGATGAACCCAATTGATTGAAGACCAACAATTTTAAGGACTAATTTGTTATTTCTCGGGATTAAATTTCTCAACCCTACAATATCGAGGAACAAACTAGTGATTCACTTGTTTGAAAGTGAGGTTTGATGAAACAAACTTACCAACAACACACACATGAAGCATAAGATATAGGTGGGGGTATTCACATGAGTCACAAATCAAAGTACCTTCTTGAACACTCCATCGCGAACTCGATCAAGAATTGCTGGTACAGCTGCCAATAAAGTTGGCATCAACATAGTAGCATCCCCCTTTGTACCTTTCTTTATCTTGTTTGATGTATCTGTTAGGGTCAAAGGAGATCCATATCCTATAGCAATCCCAACAGCTGCCATCAAATTCTAAAATGTATTCGAGTTTGTCAATACACAAAATAAATGGAAACAGAATGCAATGATAAACTGAAACATTTACTCAATCTATTCAAAAAAGTGTGTATATCCCCTTGCATACCTCAGCTGCTAGCTCAAGGATATGAGCCATTGGCAAGTATGCTAAATATATATCCTTTTTCCCAAGTTTGGGAACAATTGTCATAACAGCAGAGAGTGTAGCTAAAACATTTCCATGTGTCATCATCACACCCTGTGCAAAAGAACGAAAGAAAAATTTACTATACAAGAGAAAGCGAAATGGAAAAAAGTAATCACCATTTCTCTATTTGAAATTGTAAGGTTTGGACAAATGTAGTCCCAAATTTATAAAATGACAAATTGGTCACTGAAATTGAAGATCGTCAATCGGTTTAGCCCGACTATCATCTAAAAAATTGTGAAAGACTCTTCGATCTCTATTTTATAATCCAGATTCATCAAAATTGATTGAATTGATCAACAGAGGAACTGAGTTGATTGACGACCTTCGATTTGAATGACTAATTTACTATTTTGTAAAGAAATGGCATTAATATTTCCAACACAAAATACTACTTTGGACTGTCAATCAAGTGAAAGAAATTAAAAAAAAACTGATATTGGAAGAGTACATATCTCAGATGTTTCTAACCTTAGGTAATCCTGTACTTCCACTTGTATACATTATAACTGCAACATCTGCTGAGAGAGGTAAATCAGCATCAACGGGATTTTGTTTACCAACTCTCTTAACATCTGAAAAGGATATGATTGTCCATCCATGTCCAACAGATGAGGCATCAGATGGGATATCATCATCCATGCATATCACACGTTTCACTGAGTCAAGTTGTCCACTAACATTTACAAGTGTTTTCAATTCTTTCTGCCCACAAATTACTGTTGTAACCTCTGTCTGGAACAAAAGAATTTGAGAGTGAGTTCACAAAACAAAGCAGCAAAAAACTTTGTAGCATTGACACTTCTAATTGAAGGCATGTCTCAGTTTCCGACACGTGTCGACACATTAACTACATTCAGTAAGTTTATTTTTTTCAAATAATTTCCAGTTTGTGTTAGTGTTCATCCAAATTGTACATGCAGTTGAATGAATAACATAATGGCTAAGGCATAAACATTTCAGTAAACCATAGCAGACAGTAAACAAGTAACTGAAATAAACAAGTGACAAGGGAAAAACAAATAACCTCATTCAGTGAGTGACATAAAGCTTCCTCTCCCAATGATGCATACATAGTTACAACTGTCACATTTCGCCTGAAACAACCCTGAAGGAGAAAACATAAGTATAAAAGGAAAGGAAAACAAAAAACAAATCAAATTCTTTGTCACTACAGTTAGACAGTAATTTATTATTTTGAAGCCGGGTAATTTTAAGAATCAACATAGGGAGGTTATATTTGCTGTGGGGGACTATTTGTGTTAATTAAAAGGGTATAAGCACTGTGTTTACAATGAAATTAAACATTGTTTCTGATGTATTTTTTGCCTAATCCTAACATAACTTAGCTTTTTTTGTTAGAAACATAACTTATGCTTTGTTAGTGCTCGTTAATACAATTTTTCCTTTCAAAAAATAAAAAAATAAACTCAAATAACTAAGTGTTGAACCTAAGTTCCAAAATAGTTTTATTTAAGGTATGTTCGGTTTCAACTGAATGAGAAGAATAGAGAAGAGATTTTAAAGGAGGAGATAAGATAGATTTTAAATAATATGGTGTGTTTTTTGGTGAGAGAAGAGAGATTTTAATAGAGAAAAATAATAAAACTAACTTTTATAATATTGTAAAAGTTAAATTCAATGTCATGTTTAATGGAATTTGAAAACTAATTTTCTTCTAAATAAACTGAACAAATAAATTTTTGAAATGACTTATCGCAATGGGTGCTCTTCCATGGACACTAATCAGGATCAAACCTTAAAGAATCCTACCAACTATGTCCCGCAAAATATTGGTTATACTAATTAATTATTGATTAACACTGCATTAACAATTAAACTCTTAATTATATATTTCTTAAAAAGTACTCTATCTATTTTTTTGTTGAAACTCCCTTTATTTCATATTATAAGTTATTTTAGAAGAAAAAATTATCTCATTTTATATTTTATATGTCTCTATCTCATATTTTAAGTTATTTTAAAAGAAAAAATCATCTCAATTTAAACGTCAGTTTTACAATTTCAATAAAACATTAATTATATATTTCTCTTAACTATTATTAATATATTATCAACATAGTTTTTTCTTTCCATTAATTAATATAAAATATAATGAAAGATGAATTTGAAAACTATATAATATTTTTTGTTCACCATAAAAAGAAAACTATATAATATTTTTAATAAAACGTATATACTAATTAATCTGATTTCTTAATTTATGTATCCACACTTATACTAATAATATTTCCTCAAAAAAAAAAAACTTATAGTAATAATATTGTAATGAGACAATATCAAATACATTATTTTTAAAATTGACTGACACAATTAATTACATATGTCTTATAATAATCATCAAATTTGCAAAAATAAAAATTATTTTAAAATAATTATCATTTTTTAATTTTCAATATAATATTAATTATTTTTCTTTTATATCACCTAATTAATATTATTTGTATTACTCTTAAAGTATTATTATTTTCTATTTTGCTTAACGGAAATCGACCAATGGTTAAAAAAGTTAATCATTCTTGTTGTGAGAGAATATAATAATTAATGAAAAATTGATGAATTAAGAATGTGAGCAACCTGCAGAGCAAGGAACCACTCTTCTCTAGTATCAGCAAAGATAGCAGCACGGTGTTCCCTTTCATGCCCCAAAGCAGCCAATCCAGAAGCAAAGCTTGAAACAGCTTCAAAAGCTTCACCATAAGTTACCCACTCATAATCTCCCAATTCAACCTTCTCGAATCTTCTACTACCATCCTCACTCGTCTCCACTTCCTTCGATATAATCAATCGCGTTCCCAGCAATAGTCTCTCCCCGTGTTTCCTGCACGCTTCTTCGAATAGCTCCGCCAGCGTGTTCACTCCTTCCCATGCCGTCTCCACCGGCGATTCGAATCGGCTGTTCCGAATTGTTAGATCCGTGCCGGTGGAGTTTGTTGGAATGCCGCGGCGTTTGGGATTGTTGGAGCGGAAGATGAGAGTGGCGAGAATGGGGAGTATTACGGTTACAATGTAGGGATTCATTGTTGTGGTAGTTGAAGAAGTGGTTATGGTTATTGACAAGTTATAAAAGTTACTCAAGAGTTGGAATTTTGTGTTGAAGTGAGTTTCCTTCTTTATTCTTTACTTTGCTCATTTTGGTATTTGTGGTTACTGTTGAAATGATTGGTTAGTTTGGTTACATGAGATGAGATGATGAGATGAGAGTGTTGATTTGTTGGCTATCTTCTTTTACCTTTTTTAGGGGGTTGCTTTTGGTTGGATTGGGTTGCCTACAAAAATAAAGGGGAGGATAAAAAATAAATAATTGAAAAATGTTCAGCGGACACACTATAATTGTATACATCTTAGGAGAAAAAGAGCGATAAAATAGATTAATAAGAAGATAGATAAAAATTAAATTAAATTAAATTAAATTAAATTGATTTTGGAAATTTAAAATGTTCCTGTATTCTTGTTGTAAATAATTTTGTGACTTGCTCCTATATTTCTTGCTGGTTCATATCTTGAGTGAGTTAGATCACCATTTTCTATATTATATATTTTGTCAAATGAACTAGTTGCTAATTTTTATTTTTATTTTTAATATGGTTTTCACGTTAGAATATGTCGATATTATTTCTGGTTTTGTTACTGTTGTATTCTTTCTCAAATATTTTTAGTTTTTGTTTATTTTATGTTTTCTCCTTTTGTTGTTTGGGGCTTATATATATTGAAAATCCTTTCTAAAATTTGACATTTGTATTGATCAAGTTTTTGGCTAAACGAAGTTTCAAAATTGTTCATGATTATATCAAAAGTTGATTAAAAGAGTTGAGGTGTCACTTTAATTGTCTAACATAAAAGTCAATGAACAAATTGTAATTTTATATATAAAAGTTGATATCAATTTTAAATAATATTTTTATTCCAAAAAAATGGTTAACTTAGTCAACTATTTTTATTATAAAAAATAAAAACATGTTGATTGTCTTTATATCTTACATATAAAAGTTAGATTTCAATTTTAAATAACATTTTTCTTCAAAAAGCAGGATCAACTTAGTCATTGAATTTTTGAAAATTCTAGGTGAAGATAATTTTTGAAAACAGGATCAACTTAGTCATTCATTTATTATTTTAATAAAAAAATTATATTTTAAAATAAAATGGTGTTTTTTTCTTATTTTTCAATATTTTTAAATACACAAAAATATATGTTTAGATGAGCCAATATAAACGTGTAAAATACAATTCCAAATTAGTTGGATAAAATTTAGAGGTTTTTGAGAAGATTTGAGATGAGAAAATAAAACATAGTAATACAATATAAAAAAATAAAAACATTATACAAACTGAACTTATAAAATCATATTCTGAACCTGATTTAGTTAAATTAAAAAAAAAAATTATTGTCTCAACAAAATTATACTATAAAGAACATTATGCAAATCAATACATTAGTCATTCAATTATCATCTAAAAAAAATCATTATTTTGAACATGAAAATAGTTGATGTCATTACTTAGTTGATTGTTAGATTTATTTAATATGAATGCTTAATTATTTTTCTTTGATAAAGATAAATTATATTATTATTACTATTTCATTATCCCAATTACTTAAATATTATGACTTCTTTATAATATGTATATTGTTTTTATAATGAATGATATTATAATTTTATAACTAAAAATATTAGTTATTTAAAATTTTATAATAGCCTATTTTATTTTACGGGCAAAAGTGAGGTAAGAGATCATAATTACATAGAATTTGAATTAGACAGGTCTCCAACATCTATTCTCCATACTTTATCTTCTCAATTGTTGTTTTCCGACAAGAATAAAGGTAAAAATTCTAAGCACGAGAAACTTTGTTCTTCAGATTTAAGTAATAATATTAATGTGAACAAACAAAACAGATATATTTAAAATTAGAAAAAATTACGATTTACATCAAATTTCTATTATGTTCTTTCATTATTTTTTGTTTTCAAGACAATTAATATTTATTCTTTTTAAGTAAGACTAGACTTGATTTGGGCGTGACCTAGCCTTGCATGTTTGAGCTTTTAGATTGTTTGTGTTTGTCTTGTAGTCAAGGTCTTTTTGCTAAGTGGACTTTTACAAAGAAAAAAAAACTACTTTTGCTAATCACTATTTGACTCAATTGTTATTGAAAGATCCAACAATGTGTGTTTTATTAACATATGTCACTAATCAAAACTACTTAACTGAGTATGCCAAAGTCATAATTTAATCACAAGTTTAGCAAATAATGTAAACTAATTGTCAAATATAATCTATTTTGACGTTAAGACAAGCGCTCAAACGTACGTTTCCCCACAAAAACAATTTTTGAGTCAATATTTATCATTGAATTAATGAGGTGATGTAGCAACATTTCACCTTGATTTGTAACAACAGATGACAATAATAACAACATTCTCGGGAGGACTCCTAGTAAGTATATATGTAAAGCAGATTATAAAAACAAGAAATGAATTAATATAATATATTACAGACCTTTTCTAAACCCTTTATCAATAGCTAGCATATCTGTAGTTTCTTCCTTGTGCATAATAAGCTAAGCCCAGATGACTGTATGCCTTACTGTAGTTCATATCAATCTCGATAGATCTAAGACAATCTTGGATTGCTTCGGTATGTTTGTTAATTTGAGTGTAAGCAACTGCATGCCCTGATATATGTCAAAAAAATTGTCCACTACAGAAAGTGTTAAATATATTTATACACAAAAGAGCATACTCTATCAGAAGATGAAGTGATGTCCATCTCGAGGATGATGAATAAACAATATAGTATCCGAAGATGAAGATGAACTAAGTGACGTTGATCCTGTAGTCAACCCCACGTAGTGGCTAACGGCAGTATGACTGATGTACAATTGAACATAAAGAATAGAGAGAAATCACATACAATAACATGCATATTTTTTAGAAAGGTTAAGATGATGATAGAAAAGTTAATTCATTGAATATTCATTTATGATACAAAGGATTGTTTAGATTATACACAAGTGATTAGAGAAGAGTTTGTCAGTTACAGTTAACTAACAAACTAAACTAATATCCCTATAACTAACTAACTGCTGAATTGACCAAGTCATTGGTGCTGACTTTGACTTTATTGTTAGACTCCTTTTATACCCCCTGCAAACTCAAAGGGGAATTCAGGGACCCTGAGTTTGGTGCGACATTGAATGAAGAAGTTAGTGGAAGTAGCCTTGGTAAGTACATATGCAGTTTGATCAAGTGCAGAAATATGATAAACCAGCAGTTCCTTGTTGTCGATTTTTTCTCTGAAGTATAGGTCAAGCTCAAAATGTTTTGTCCTTGAATGAAGAATTGGGTTCAAAGCCAACATGACAGCACTTAAGTTATCACAATAAACAACTGGAGGTGATGAAGAAGAGATATGCATTTCAGACAACGTTTTAAGCCATAAAATTTCAAAGGTTACAGCAGCTAAGCTCCTATATTTTGCTTCTGTATTACTTGATCTGGACACAACAGGATGCTTCTTTGAGGACCAAGAAATTAAATTGTTTCCCAAGTAAACACAATAGCCCGTGGTGGATCTTCTATCATCCACGTGTGAGCCCCAGCCAGCATCACAGAGCTGATAGATTAGGAGAAGTGGAGCGGGTAAAGGTTAGACCAAACTGGGAGTGCCTTGAAAGTATCTTATAATGTGCTTGACTGCTGGCTAGTGTGACTGTTTTGGGGAATGCATCAATTGGCAGACTTTATTGACTGCATAAGAGAGGTCGGTTCTGGTGATTGTGAGGTATTGCAGGGCACCAACAGTAGATCTGTACATTGCTGGATCATCAGTATTATAGGATCATAAGCAGATAATTTGACAGTTGAAACCATGGGAGTCATCATAGGGTTGGTAGTGGTCATTTTAGCTTTATGTAGGAGATCTTGAATATACTTTGTTTGAGTAAGGTGCAGATTTCCAGCAACAATTTTATGTACTTGAATTCTGATAAAATAATGTAGGTTGCCAAGTTGCTTTAAGAGAAACTGAGAATGAAGGGAGTCAATGAGTGACTGAATTGCATGAAAGGAGTTCCCTATGATGACTACATCATCCACATAAACCAACATGTAAAGGGTAATGGTAGGGATTACTTTGGTAAAGAGGGAAATGTCACTTTTGGTGGAATGAAAGCCTAGCTTGGTATGAAAAGAGTGTAATTTTTGAAACCAAGCTATTGGTGCTTGTTTCAAGCCATAGAGGGATCTGTTCAATTTACAAACAATGTTGTTGTTACCTTGTACAAAACCAGGGGGTTGGGCCATATATATATAGTTTCAAAGAGGTCTCCATTCAAGAAAGCATTGTTGATGTCTATTTGTAGAATGGGCCAATTATTGTTGAGGGCAATGGTAAGGATGACTCTAATGGTGGTTGGTTTGACAACAGGGCTAAATGTTTTAGAGAAATCCAACCCTTCCTGTTGATGGTATCCAATCCCATTTGCATCAGGTGTGAGAGACACAAGTGACCAGGTCTTGGTTTGTTGAAGTGTTGAAAGTCATGTTCCATAGCTGACTTCCACTATGGACAATTTGATATTGTCTTGATTGATTTAGGCTTAGTGTGAAGGAGGGGATGCTGACTTGATTTAGTTGTTGTAGACAAATAGATTTCTTGAATTTCGCATTTGATTATTGACTAACATGTCCCCTAGTTTGAGAAAGGGTTAGATGATGATAGGAAAGATAATTCACTAATATTCATCTATGATTTCATTAATTGAATGAATGATACAAAAGATTGTTTAGATACACTCATTGTAATAACATCGTATATTAAACTCATTGGGCGTAAGTTGAAGAAATGAAACACAAAGGATGAAATGCAGTTCGTTCATTTCTTCTCATTTAACTTCACAGATTAAATTTACATACAGTCAAAATGCAACACCATATTTTTCTTGTACCTTCATCAATATTTATCTCCCTCACTAAGTGAGTGAAAATCAGAAAACTAAAAATGAAATTTAGAATTAGGTATATGACAGAAGCAGTGCCAATTCAATTTCGAGTTCGGATTCTAATTGTGTTCTGACTGGCAGGGTAGGATTGCATGGCTGGGAGAATACTTGTTTTTTCCAATTTTTCCTTAGGATAATAGAGTGAACTTTTTAATTACTTGTTTGACATGACACGATGAAAATTATTTTAATTAATTTTTTACAAAAAAGAATTATTTTAATTAAAATAAAAAACAAAATTATATTTACTTAATTAAAAAACTAAAATTAGAATCTCTAATTTCAATCTTGGTCTACTTTATTTTTGTTTTGAGATTTCTATCAATTCTTCAATCCATCACACTATTTTCATTTACGAAACTTCTATTTCCATCTCCATTTAAGCTTAGAAAAATATAACTTCGAAGCTCTGTCAAAAAGAAATCAAGAAAAACGCAAGAAAATTTCGACTCAGGTACTTAAAAAAATAGATGTAACATAAATTCTTTATTTTTTTTTTTTTAATTAAAATAAAAAATTTCATTATGCCATATCATATCATTAGAAAGTGTAAAAAAAATTGAAAAAAACAACTACAAAATCAGAAATACCATAAATGTGAAGGAAAAAATCGTTCGTTTTAAACAAGAACCAAAATCACACAATTAAAAAATTAGAGTAAATAAGCCTAAAAATAATAGATCAAATATTTGAGTGATTTGTAGTGTTTGTTGACTTTTAGTACTGAAATGAAATATTATACCATTGTTTCTTCTGACCATGTTTTGAGATCATTATACCCTTGTCGTCAAAAACAATTGAAACCAGTGTTGCTAATCGAGAATGTCGGGGAAAAAAAGGGTTTCGATATAGCCATTATTTAATGGTACTAATTGAAGCGTCCAAACAATACATAAATAAAGGACAATACAATCAATCTAATTATTAATACACTGATTCTAATAAATTCATAACCAAATCAGGAAATAAAGGAAACAATACATACAGATGTACTCGTTAACTTTACAAATAGGCTGTTAGCATTATATTTTATAAAATATATTACACACAATATATAAACATTTTATTCTATTATTTCAAAGTTTGTTCTCTCTTTTCCTCCTGCTCAACACAAATTCCTATAATTTCGACAGGGAAACTATTTAATAGAATAAAAATCACAAGTGAAGGCAAACAAGGCATAATTGTATGGATACATGGTAAAATACCTAATGCCTTTTACATATTATCTCACTGATTAACAATTGAATGACTCCATTATTTCCGTTAGGAAGTTAACACGTGTAAATTTATGTTACAAAAAATAACACAATCCTTTGCACATTTCTACTGTAACTTTTTGCCTAGAGAGAGAACTATGATCCATGTTACTCACTATCTTGCATAAATAACAAGTTATCCAATTGACTTGGTGGTGTAACTCTTTTCCTAACCAACATTTCTACTGTAAGACATTTTCTCTTCAAACCTCCCCTAGGCCTTAACCTGAATAGTTCATCAGCTTCTTCAAAATCACCCTATAAATCAACAAAATATTGATAAGCATTCCAATACATAGAATGATTTCTCACAATTTTTACACCATAAGAATTATCAAGGATAGAACTTACCAAGGTAAAAACATGTTTCCCGGTCTTTTCGTGATTATCTCTCACGTGTTTGTATGCAAACCTCATGCCACAATTAGGAAATCCACACACAAAAGGCTTTTCTTGAATGTGTACAGCCTTCTCATGCGTGTGAAGATTAGATTTCTGTTGTGATACAAACCAACAGTTGGATATTCAAAGAAAGTTAGAAAATGTAACCAATAATTTGGAATTCATGTAGCATGTATACCATGCCATTTAATGATCGGAGGCATCTTACAGTTGAAAATGTGCAGTCACAACCCTCAAATTCACATCGAAATACTTTGGATGGACTGCTGGCTTCGTGTGTACGGAGATGCCTCTTCATGTTCTTCTTCAGTTGCTTACTCCCACAAGTTTCACAGGTCATGTGTTGATGGCATGACTTAACATGAGCTCTAAGGCACTCGGCATTAGTGAAATGTTTCATGCAACCAGGCTCTAAGCACACCACATCAATTGTCTCCAGCTTAACTGTAGAATAAAATAAAAGGCTTTGTTCAAAATTGTGCCAACAATATTCGGAAATCTTATTAAAGGGCAACGCTACAAACACTCAATGAAAAATTTGCAAGTTCATGTATAAAATCCAAAGAAAAGAAACTAACCATGTGAACCTTCGTGCTTCTGTAGCTGTGATTCATATCTGAAAACCTTTCCACAACCAATTTCTGGACATACAAACTGCTTCTGATTTTCACTACTAACAGGTGTAGAGTTCTCATCATGAATCTCATCAATATGTCTTTTCAAATTGCTTTGCAACGAGAAGTCACTTTTACAATTCTCTATAGGACATTTAAAATTTTTCCCCTTATGCTGTAGAAGGTGGCGATTCAGATGATCCTTTCTTCTGTAACTTGCATTACAATCTTCAAGGCTACAAACATATGGCCTCTGTAACAGATGACAAGAAATTGTTAAAGCAAGAAAACAAAAAAGATGATAAAATTGAATGGTACCAACGAGCTTTGACAAGAACAAGAGAAACATATGAACAAACTGCCAACCTCGTTTAGAATTGAGCGTGACCGAGGCATCCTTGATGAAGCTTCTCAGGAGGTCTCCCTACCTGATACTAATTCATCAAGGTCAAGCATGTTGCCTCGTGCATTTTGGAGTTCTGTCTCTGAGATCCAATGCTTCACACTATGATGTCCATAATTTTACAGATCATTTTAGTGTCTAAAAATTTACTTTCCTGCAAAAACATGTATCTTTAGCTCATTCATATTTTTCAGCAACTAGAAACATGCATATCATCTTCACATTTATTCATACAAACCATCTAATCTAATGATATAAAATCCCTCACGAATGAATTAAACAATGAATTATATAAAGTATAAACCGGAATAACTCAGAAGACCAATTGCAAAAGTATTCACAAAATGAAGTAAAATAGAACAACATAAGATATTTAATTTAAGCAAATACCTCGAGTGAATGACTTTGCATATGCTGCAACAAGTAAGCAGGTTTTTTGAAACTAGCACCACATTCCTCACAAGTATTAGCTTTGAGTACACCCTCTCTTTCAGCTTCAGCTTCAACTCTTGTTTTCTCCACCTCCTCCTAAAACACACATCAAACGGTCAACAACAATATAATATCATATATAAGCTACATACCCTAACACTTGCATTGAATATGTGTGGCATGTCCAACACCGACACAAAACCAACAAAGATGGTAATATTTAGGCCTTGTTTAGATTGTGAGGCTGTTTGGGAGGGCGTATGGAAACAGCTTATGAAATGTTCATGAACTGTTTTAAGCTAATTTTCATAAGATATCCAGGATAACTTATGAAAATAGGTCATCCATTGTACAAAAGCATTTGACTTTATTTTACCTTGTGTTATTAAAATAGTTTATACATAAGTGTTTATGCTATAAAGTGTTTAATAAGTTGTTTATCCAAACAGGGCCTTAATCACTTGGATTTCCATGAATTATTATAGGTGCTTGTGTATAATCAATCAAACATGTTTCAATATAAGATACCATAACTGTAGAATAATTTTAAAAAACAAGACAAACATCAAAACAATTAGGGTTTTTAAGGTGCTTTTAAACCCTAAAAAAATCCCAAAAACCATAAAACTAAAAGATGATTAATTTATAAGAAATCGCAAACATTGAATTCCAACAAAAATAGTACCTTGTGTACGGAATTGATGTGGGATGTAATTAGGGTTTTTTTGGACCTACAAATTCCGCAGTATTGGCAATAATAGCGTCTAATGTCTCTGAATTTGGGTAATTCATCGCTTATCATAGCTTCTTCCATCGTTAAGAGCGAAAATTGTTTGGAAATAAGAAGCTTCGATTTGAGGGAGATTGAGAGTGTGCGGCTAAATGGGAAGAGGGAGGAAGCGAGCAATAAAGTCAAAATCGCAAGCTGGCACGCACGATTGTAGCAGAGGAAGAAGTGAAATCTAGAAACGTTTTCACTGTTTCAGAAGAAGAGGAATTAAAGAATCTGAGAACTAGATGGAGAAGAAGACTGAGGCGGCGCTATTATCTCGATGCTATTACATTATATTGTTAGGGTTCTGACTTGTTCTATTATAATCACGGACCTGTTATTTAATTATTTCTTTGGTGAACAATGGACCTCTTAAAACTCAAGATAATAATATAACACAATCAAATAATAGTAAAAAAAGTATATTATTTTTGTAAATATTATATTGATTTAATAAATAATAATTACGTAAATATATTTAGTATAAATATATCTATAGTTTTTAGGCTTAAGTGTGTATGTGTAAAAAAAAAGTGTGTGTATTTATATACATGTAAGTATAATTTTGCTCATCGATAGATTGTTATAATATTATGAATTATTATTTTTCACCCTTTTCTGACTTTGCGTAGAATCTCGTTCTTGATTATTGTTAATGTTTTGTTTTTAAATTAATTTATATAGATTGCTTGTCTAAATAGTTTTTATATTTTCACAATTATTAAATCATAAGTAACATTTGATTTTTGTCATAAATATTTTTAAAATTACTTAAATAAGTATGTGGCAACGGGCGCGGTGGAGTTGGGAGGGATTTTGCCTCCTCCACCCTTAGACCAACTAATCGGAAAAACTCGTCCACCCTCCGTTTTTTAGCGGGTGTAAAATTTAGGACTATATTCTCATCCGTAAAGGTTTTGGGTTTTTCACTTACACATGCATACATTATATATATATATATATATTTAAAAATCATATTTATTATTAGACAATAATAAAATTAAAAAATATTTTCTATAGAGAAGAAATTGTAATTTTTAATGTTTGAAAAATATTAAGTATCAACACCTCAAATTCGTCCCCGCACCTGAATCTTAATTTTGGAAAAATTCCGTACCAGCGTCTGTATTCAATGAAAGCTGAATTTCCTCCACCTAAATTAAGACAGATTCAGATGTAGTATCTGCAGGTTCAGTTACGTTGTCATTCCTATAAATAAGTAGTCATATAGTGTCAAATGTGTAAAACTTTTTACATTTTTTACATGTATATGAAAATTAAACTCTTTTTTGCTAAATTAACTAGTAACTTTATACCGCTACTTTATTAAATTATAATTATAATTATTATTATTAGTATACCACGTATTTAATATGTTCGTTTAAGGTATAGATCTTTTTGTTTGTTATAAAGGTATATATAATTTAACATACTCTTTTGTTTAATATTGTTTCCTTCTACAATAACCATAACATTAATAAAAATAATTTGTAATTTTGTTTAATGCGATTTAAAATTTTGTTTAATGCGATTCAAAAGATGTCCAATTTTGTTTAATGCGATTTAAAATTTTTTTCAATTGTATCAAGTAATTAATATTATATACATCATTTTAATTTATTATTCTTACACTTTGTATTTATAATATATGGAATATAATAATGGTAATAAGAATAATGTGGTAAATATTTAGCATCAAAATATAAATATTTCAATAATTGATGAAATGATGAAGTCTCGTTCATCTGAATTCAATGTCTCAAATTCAAACTTTAAATGCAGTTGCATTAAAAAATTTGAATTTAACTCAATGTCTCAAATTCAAACTAAAAAATGTAGCCACATTATAAAAATTACAAGAGTCTTTTAAAAATTACAAGAAACTTTTAAGGTGATATGATTCAAACCCACTTGATGGTTGCAAATTTCAATATCAAATTAAAAAAAAAATAGCTAAAAAACTCAAATTACTGAGTCTTTTTATTATTATTTTTTCTTTAGTAAAAAATATCTTATTTATTTATTAATTTTTTACATGTACAAGCAATTGATTCGATGTAACGAATGAATAATAATTATCATTTTATTGTATTGAATATAAGTGTTCATGTACATTATTTTTTCACTACTCTTTATGTTTAATTTGAAACTTAGTGTACATGTTATGAAGGACCAAAAATTTTGGGTACAATATAATCCGACAACTTTATATTTGTATGTGTTTGGATTAACAATTTGAAAATGTATTTTTGAATAAATTTTATTTTTAAAATGTATTTTTAGTTAAAATTAAGTGTTTTTTTAACATAATTTATGTTTAGATATTTTTCTTTCAATACCGTTTAACAAAATGAAGTTTTGGATTAATGTAGTTTTAAATGTATATTTACTAAAAAGGGTATATACTTTATGTTGAAAAAATAAACAAACAGATAAATTTAAATAATACAATCAAAATACGATAAAGTAATGTGCAAATATTTTAACTATATCTTACAACACTTTAACATAAAAGTATAAAAAAGAAAGAACAAGATATAAGTTTGAAATATTTCTAATTGGTGTGATTTATAATGAAGAACTAGAGTTATATACATAGTTTTAACTCCTACTTCTTTTACAATTCCAACCAATGTGAGACTACTTCAATTTCAAACCAAAAACTCAATGATGAATAATACGACACTTGCTGACAAAATAGGTGGAAAGTAATTTTTTTATATTTCTAAACATGAAATGCACAATGCAAAAGTACTCATCATGGTACTTTTAGTTAAATGTAAATTTGAATTAAAATTAATTTTGATCAATGGTAGTTAATATTGAACCAAAAATAATGTCATGTCAATCTCATTTTCTATTACAAAATTACGCTTAAAGTTCTAAATGAAAAACCAAACATACTATTCATAGTTGTGTTCTTTATATATTCCAAAGTCAATGCATTTTATTAAGAATATAACCATTTTTAAGACAAGGGTCTCCCAAACTAGAACGTGATTGATCACCTTCTCCAATGCTCCAACACAGGTTTTCTCTCATAACGAGCATAACGCCAAAAACTATGCCAACCATAAGGATTGTGACCAACTTCTACTTTTAAAAAATCTCCATGCCAGAAGTGATAAAGTCTTGCAACAAATGAGTGAAATTGATCAATAAACATATAAACTTACTTACCCAACTTGACGAGTGGAAAGCATAGATCTTACGAAAACCAAGGTCACCAAACTTTTTAAACACCGATTTTATCCCAATTCTACCAATTAATTCCTTTTGAAGAATTATCAAAACCCGAAGGAGTTCAACATGTTCTCAATTTCATCTCCAAAGAAGACAAAGTAAAATATATAGACATGCACTACAAGTACAAATAAATAGCTCAAGCCACAAATTTCATCAAGATTTCACGCCTTAATTTTGATAGAGTATTACCTTTCCACGAGCAAATTTTTTTCTAAATCATAAACTTTACGACGGTAAGGCAACATTATAGATTTTAATGAGTGATTGCACGACATTATCGCAACATTAGAGATTTTGAATGTCTTTGAATTGCATTAGAATCACCTTACATAAATAGAACAAAACTTGTCCAATTATGATTGTGTTGTCCTTGAGCCATGACCCATTGAATTGTAGTGTTAATTGGCCCGTGAGGTCAAAGTGCTCACAACCATGTTCATATATTTTTTATTTATTGTTGTTTCAATTTGGAAACAAAAGGGATTGGTATAATGAAAATGCTATAGGCTATATAATGGAATCAATTCAATTCAATTCATCAATTATGCATAATAAGTGAGTAAAAAATGCATATAAGTTGGCCGTTGTGTACAATTTTTTACAATATTATAATATTAAATAAACATATATAAAACATACACCTCAAAATCTAGAACTACAAACTTATATATGTGAGTAATAATGAATATAAATAGGCCAACTACCAATAGTTATCCTTAAATCTCCATATCTCAATCAACAAGCTAATTTCCTTTCTCCATAAATTCAATCCTTTCACTCTCACACTTTTCATTAACATCAACAACTCTGGTCAAGCTGCATTCCAACCTTGGTAGTAGGTTGCATAAAGCTTTCGATTTCTTGCATAAGATTAGGCGTAGAAAAACAATTGGCCAAATATCTGAATGAGAAAAATCAAGTAATGATGATGATACAAGTTTTCATGTTACTATAAAATTGCACATCTACCCTCCCTTCATCGGAACCACATACAATGCTTAAGATAATCCCATAGTGGAAGTGGTCAATGTTTTAGTATAATAATTTTCTCAATTTCTTACAAAAAACATAGATAGCTGAGAGTCCCAGCCAGCAAAGCTAATTTATCTGCAAAACTTTGATTATAGCCATATAAAGTGGCAAAATTCCCCCGGACTATTACCTAGGCAGCGTTTATATGGCTTTATAAACTTTAATACCATTCTTGGTCTATCATTGTTTAGGTCCTGTTTAGTTGTAGTTATGGAAGACATTTGATATGTTATAGGTAGTTTGAAAATTATTATTCTGGTCCCGTGAAAAAATTAGAATATAAGACAGAACTAAGTTTACACTGAGAGCACCATTCATGTTAATTCTCACTATTTTTTCAACAGTAGCTGAAGATTCAATTGACCACCCAAGTCGTGGCTGAGTAACAATTGCATCATATGAATTTCTTGTCTCACCTCAAAAGCAAGAACTTTCTCCACATCACTAAGCAAGCAAATGGTTTGCTTCTGAAGCAAAAGGCAACACCCATGTTACCATCCTCCTCCAAGTTATGAATTACCCCAATATTGTTCCTTGTAATATCCTCTCATCCATATTTTGGAGAAGATGCTGAAGCTTTCACTCTGACCCAATCTCCAACCTGTTTCAGATATATTAATTAACAATTTAAATACAGCAAGACACTAATAAGGCATTACACATTACACGAGAAATATAAGGTAACAAAGTTAAAATGGAAGCAAATGATCAACATCAACCAAAAGAGTTGTCACCTTAAAATCTTCCACCTTCTCCATATTAGATGGATCAACTTGCCATGGTATGACCTGGTTTGGTATTTATATTATTAAGAGACCATCATTCTCAATCTCACTTATTTTTTCCAACGCTATGATGTATCTCACCAGCTAAAGCGTATCTAGGTTCCGCGACAAATCACTTCACACATACCCTATCACTAATCTGTAAGACAAATACAAGTCATGTAACAAAAACAGAACATAAATAGTGAGTAAGAATTAAAATAATCTTATATTCTTCTTACCCTAAATGAAGGAACATGCTCAACCTCCTTAGTTCACAATGCTATGGATTTAGAAGATAGCTTAGCTTAATGAACAAACTATTGTCAGGTCGGATGCAATATACAATGTCAATGTTTCCTAGTGTCACAGATCCTAATATATGCTTTGCAAATGTAAGAGTTGGACGAATATGAACCAAGTCTCCAACCTTGAACTCTTCAACCCACTCCATCTATGTTAGGACAGCTTTTCATCCTTTGGATGCTCTAGGAAACCAAACACGGAGGATTCCATCATGGTCAATACATAAAATTATCCCAATGATGTCACGTGACTGCCCACGCCAACCAACCTAAAAGAGACAATAGTCATTAGAATCAAAGGCAAATGGTTGAAAGCATGAGTGTACAAGGCCCAATGAACAAAATTTAACTATAAAGGCATAAGTGTGCTTGGATATTATCATTTACTTCTATAGATACAACTCTATATTGTGTTGCTTTTTCTTTTCTTGTGTTTTGAAGTGTTCATTTGCAACAAGCTTAATTCTTAGTGTTAGCTTCAGCTTGAGGGTAAGTTTGAACATATTTACAAATATCTTTGAGGGAGAGAATGATGCATAAAAGATAAGGATGATTTGTATTATTTTAGAAATATGGATGTGTTTGTTGTCTCATTTTTAGTAATCTTGTCTTGTTAGGAACCTTTTCTTATTCTTAGGAATTCTATCTGAACTAGTAAGTTATTTGTCCCCTTTTTTGATTAGGATCAAGAGTCTAGTACTTAACCTTTTTTTGCATATATAAAGGTTAGCGGGTTTTCTTTTGTCTTGCACCATATCAATCAAATGTCTTGTATTATGCCAATTTCCAAGTCTCTATTCTCAACCTTTTTCCTTCCTTGCCTAAACCATATAACTTCACCAAGCATTGAGATGGATACATGTGCTCTATTGGGTTATGTTCTGTTCTCCCTCTTATTTTGTCTTCTTTGTATATCTTTTCCTTTGTTTTTAACTTTTCTTTCAATGTTTTTCTCTAAAGAAAAAAGTACATGATAAACCAAAAGAATTGTTATTAAGAGGAACATAAACTCCTCCACATAACATAGGATCTCTGCAATTTATGTGTGCTTAATAAAGATAAAAGAAAACCCCCAGCACAGACATATAACATAAAGATGATAATACATTGCATACACAATTGAGTGTTACAGTAATGAAAAATCATACCTAGGCTCTTTTACTTCTTCTTTTAGTTGTACATGTTGACTCCTGTCCAATGGAACGAATTTTACAACTTCATTTGTCAGAACATGGATGTCCCCCGAACAAAATGAAACAATGGGATTATCTTTATCTGGAACACTTTGCACAAAGCCAACACTATTTGGTCTAGCACTTTTTACTCGTATGTTGGAGTTGTGATAGTTATTTTAAACTTCACCCAATCTCCCACTTCAAATCTATATATTAACAAGCAAACAAATTTTAATGCATATGAATAGATAATAAATATTATATCCAGTGAAAAAATCCAGAAAATGATGTATTCCACACATATTCTCGAAGATAAATGAATTCATCTATTCATGAGTGCCTCCATCAAATCTTCGGATATCCATTCTCAGGGTAAAGCCTCTAAGATGTCCTGTAGTGTCTTGCCACTGTAACAAAACAGTCACAGTAATGATTTGGAATTTAATGTGTTTAATATGTTGATGTGGACAAACAATTAATGGTTGAACACGAATTCAATGTTTGTTGAGAAATAATTATTCAGATGTTTTTTAAGGAAATTTAAAAATAGTTGAAATTTGATGAAAATGTTGTCTCTTCAGCTGTAAGCTTATGACTTTACCTGTGGTTTCTGACTTCAATATAAGCATCGGGATTCATTAGCATAACATTAAGCCAATCCAGATTTTCACGTATAATTTTTGTTGTCTCTACTGCTATATGGAAAGCATTATCACCATCATCATCTTGCACAAAAATTACATTTGAACCATAACTGATAAGGAGGAAAAGATGAAGTTTCCTTCCAAGAGTGGCTACATCAGATACTCTGAACTCAGAAATCAACAAGTCATATAATGAAGATCTATTAAATTAAATAGAAACAATAATGTAAGAGAAATCAGCACCCAAAAAAAATCATGAGCAAAAACTAACAAACCATCTTCAATAGAGTTACTAGATCGAAATTATAACATCATTAATTACTAGAATTCATAATTCAGGTTAGGCCTAACTAAACCCAAAAGCTAGTGCAGGGGGAGAACAAATTAAGCTTAATAAGAACTACTTTGACCATATCTCTTGTTGATATGAAATCATAACACACTTCTTCAAGTCCATAACAAATATAAGATAAATTCTGATATCATATTAGAATTTCAACTCAACCTAATCCGACATCAAAAGTTAGCTCAAGAAACGAGGAATGTCCAAGCCCTCTTATTGCTTTTTTTTAACTAATATCTTATTATTCCTTAATAATTGCAACTCTTTATATATTTCTATAACTACAACAAATAACCTTTTCCCTATGAAAGTCTCCCAATAATAATAAAGGAATTTTTTTTGGGATAAAATCATGTAATCTTTTATTAGTATCACTAACCAATGACATTATGTCATGTCATTCCTTTATTACACAATCATTTAATTTACTTTTTAGATATTTTTCTAATATAAAATGGACATGTGTTCCTCTTATAATGATTTTGTAGATATTTTTATAAATGAACACATATACCCTTAAACAAATAATTAAATTAAAAAAATTAAAGGAGTGTATAAAAATCAAAATTTAAGTTTTGGAGAACAAAAAATTATTTTTTTAAAACTTAAAAGTTGAGTTTTACATAACCTACTTTTAGACACAATATTTTATAAAATAAAATTTTTATTTGGTAAAATTGATGTTCACATATTAAAATTTTTTCCTAGAAAATACTTATGTAAAAATAGTAGTTGAGTTTTACATAAAATTTTAAAAAATAATATTTTGTAAATGACCAAAATAAGTTTTTTCCTTAAATTTCAACTTAAATCGTCTACTATTGTAACCCTACAATGCCAATAAGTGCAAGTGCTCTTTGGCGTCAAAACCATTTCTTAAAAAATGAAATAATCACATGTGGTGTGTTTTATGTTATGTCTTATATTAACTATTCTTCTATAGACTCAAATCAATTTCACACTAACATTCATGTCATCACATGTTTCCATGAGGCATGTGCATACAAGAATAGTAAATGCATAACACTATCATTAAATGAATGCAATCATTGGGAAAGTGTGGGGAAAAAAATTCATGGTCAATAAGAAGATACATTTGGAACCATAATCATTATTTCTGCAGTAAGACTCAAGATATAAAGAAGCAACTATTGAGAAAGTGTGAAAAAATTTTCAACCAATAAAAAAAAATAGCATATGCAGCTATATTCATTACTCTTGCATTGAGATTACAAATTTAAAATAACTCTTCTTTTTTAGTGCAGCTCAAAACTCAATGTATACAGATGCAACTATTGAGAAAATATAAAAAAATTCTTAGTTAATAAGAAAGATAACATGCATAACTATAATCATTATTTTTGCATTGAGACCAGAAATTTGAAATAATATTTTTTTTCTCAAGAAGACCAAAGTTATACATAATTTGTGCAACCCAAGGCTCATTCCTCCCATCATCATCTCCATTTTCTAAAAAAGCTTTATTCACCCTTTATCATTGCTCAAATACCGTTACATATGTTTTCTATGGATTTAGAAGCACCGTCACATTTCTTCTTCTTGAAATAGTGTTCGAAAATATCTTCGTCGAGAGATTGACACCTTACTCCTCCTTATTATGTCCATCAATCTTCAAAAGTAAAAATGGAGGAGTTTTTCTCCTAATTTACGTTCATACTTATGAAAAATGAAACATTTTTTGTTCGACTTTGTTATCTCCTCCTACTTCATTATTTTGTTCATATCTTTTTGTTACTATAGCAGTATGGTAGACATAATTGTCATCGTGGTGGTTCCATTTGATTGTCCAACTTTATTATGGAAAGTTTATTATCTAAAGTTTTGGTTGAAATCTATCTTAAATCTATTATTGTTTTAAAGATGTTCAAAGCACAATAAATTTTAAAATGTGAAAGTACAATTTATAATCTTGATTTTAAATAGTATAATGAGACAATTAATTGTGTAGTTACGTATTTTGTCCAATTTGTATTAGTTGGATTTATTTGTGAAAAATAACTTGAATAAGCGGATCTCAACCTGCACTTATTCTATTGCCAATTGGAATATAAATTATTGTTTGGTTATGAAAGTTTGAAATCGATTATGAAATATAATATTGCAAATAGAAAGTTATAAACTAAGAACAAGAATGAAATGTTCATTGTATCACTATATTTTAATTGCATTTACTCTGCGGTAGAAATAGAATGAAATGTTCATTGTAGTTTTTTATAAGTAAAATAATATCAACTTTCGGTACTAGATATTTTGTATTGAGCTCTACACTTAAGCTCTTATATTTGTTTATCAAAAGGCAAAAAGTTTAACACAAAGTTTATGTTAGATAGCTCTTGAGATAAGCAATTTGAAGTTTATTAAAATAAAACTTTATAACTATAAATATTATAGATATTTCATATATTGAATCATTGTTACACAACAATGGCAAGAGCTTAAATGATTTTTTCAGTGTGTCAACTAAATACTTCAATGACTTCTCAAAGTTAAATTAGACTCACATATTATGAGTTAAATTATGATAAATTACTTTATACATTATGATGAAGACCGAAAACAAACACAACTTTAAATGTAGTTCATAAACAAGTATTTAAAAAATTAAAATATATAATATTATAAAAGAAATGTTCATTTTATAAGCTTTTAATTTTTTTAATTATCTTGAAAATGTCTATTGTTATTTTTTCATAAAATACAAACTATTAAATTGTTGTTAATTTTTTAATTTCAAGTAACATTTCAGTTATTTTTCTTTTTTTTCTTTTCAATTTAGTATTTTATTTAATTTTAAGTAATAATTTAGTTTTTTATATCTTAAAATGTCAACAATGTTACCTTTTTTCTTTTTACATAAACTTAGAAAACTCATCAAAATCTTCAAACAAAATTCATAAAATTCAATACCAATTTCAAAAAATTCATATATTCATCAAATGCATAACTCAAATATTTAAATAAACTCATATTTCCATCTCCAATAACATCAAATAAAGAATGCAAATATGAGTTTATTTGAATATTTGAATTATAAATTTGATGAAATTTACATTATATTGAAGATGGTAATTAATTTTATGGATTTTGTTTAAAATTTTTGATAAATTATGCCATTTTTTTTTATTATAGTCATCTTTGACCTGTGTATCGTATTGATAAACATCATGTTTTTACTTAATAATCATTGCAACTCTCTTTCCTATTTTGCTCTCAAATTGGGAGGATTTGTTTGGTTTACTACATATTTCCTCCATAATTCTATATATAAAAATGTTTTCCATTAGAAATTTAAATATTGGTTGACCACAATCTAAACCGTTCTAGGACTCAATAGCTTTGCAGGGTAGAATTTCATTAAAACTCGAAAGTGTATTTTCTTGTATACTTTTTTCTTCATAAAACCAAAAAATTCTCAACTAAATTAATTGCGATAAAATTGCAAATACAAACAAACGTTCTTCAATTTAAATATTGTCTTTTCAAATTAAAGCAAACTTAACTTAATTAAAGTGTAAGTAGAGCCATTAACCATTCTCTTTGTATATGTCATTACGTATAAATAAAATAAAGAAAGAAAATTGCTACAATTGACAATAATTGAACACATATAAAAATTGTTTGAAAAAGGATAATAGTTCCTTTATTATTATTATTTTTGTTGCTTATGAGCAAAACTGGGAATGACATAATATTCAATAAATTTTTTCTCTTCTAACTCTCCGTGGTATCATTTTTTCTTGAAATAAACATTGAGTAAGTTCTCTTTATGTCTCAATTCAACTGACAAATACTGATATTATCAAATTAGATGTCACGTTTCATATTTAAATTCGAAAGATTAAATATCATGTCTCGAATTCAAACTCATAATATTTATCATCTTTTATAAGACGGAAAAAAAATTAAATAAGTTGTATGACATTTTATATAGCGGCAAACTTTTTCTTTTTTTTATACACATACAGCGGCAAGCTATAACTTCTTCTAAATTTGGTCTATTTCAACTTAAGGTAGGAATTACTATTTGCTTTTTTTTTTATTTATAAAAAAATTTTTGGAGCGAATCAATGTTGTTAAGAAAAGACATTACCTAAGTATATTGAATTAAGATTTGAAATGATTTTAAAAGACCTTTTTGTGATGAATATTTTTGAATTTTCTTAGATTTTTTAGTGAAATTTGAGTAGGAAAAAGTATTTCCCTACAACATGAAATTTTTATAGATTCTTATTTTTGTATTTTTTTATTTACTCTCTCTCAATATATATATATATATATATATATATATATATATATATTTCCAATTTACAACAATAATGAACTCAATTTAACTCTTTGATGGTGGACAATCCAAACCAGATATTCAAATGGCTCTAATTCTAATATTCGATTCAACTTATCTCACAAACCTATTCTGATTCTTTAATCCTTGAACTCTCACAACTTCTCCATATTTTCCTCTCTCGCATACCTTTTTTTTCTTTCCGTAGTTCATTAATGCATTTTCATCTCTCTTTGTTCTCTTATGCTCTCTTTCCATTACATCTAAGATTATTATTTTTCACCTCTCTTCATTTCTATAAAAATATGTAGTTATGTTTTTACTCTTAACATGTGCCTAAATGATATTTTAAAGAATAATTACAAAATTAATATCAAAGAATCAAAATAATTTTTTTCAATTTTTATCAGGCAACCAACATTTTTTTTATAGACAGTAAATTAATTATTATGTTATCTTATAAGTATTAATATAACTATTAACTTTATATTACTTTACTCATATTATATGTATATGTATTGTATATATACTAAGTAAAAAAAATAGTTGAGCATGATGTTTTTAAATTACATCAATTTTAAGATCCACTTTTAAAGTATGTGTGATATTCGGATTTGAGTGTGTGATATAATCTACATAGTAGTTCATATCATGATAATGACTCTCAAAATAAAAATGAGTTGATAATTTTTTCAATGTATCTTTAAAAATTTAACTAAGATAACGATGATAATGACTAGTATAATTAATCTAAAAGATAATACAAATCATGATGATAATTCTTAAAATAAAAAATATATTATTAAACTACTTCATCCATCCTTTAAAAAATATAATAGAGTTGATAACAATAATAATGTTGCATATAAGGGTAACCATCAACGAAATTGAAATAAATTGATAATTCATCCATGCATCACAGAAGATATGTTGATAGAATAATGATGATTGCATTGATTTTAAATATGTGGAATTGAATTTTGTAGAAATAATTTAAATTTTAACAAATAAAAAAACGTTTTATTGAGAATATTGTGTTAGAGAGTGCGTAGTTATCATTTTTCATGGATGATTGCTTAAAATTCATCTAATCATTTGAAATTTTAACGACGACCATAATTATTAACCTATTGTTCAAACTCAAGAGAATGAACTAGAATATGCTAATTTATGGAAGACTATTATAACTACAAACATGTAGATAAATGCTATTTAGGAGGACATTAAACTAGAACTATTTTGTTAATGAAAATATTTAAAAATTGTATTAGTTTTGTTTTATTATATTTTTCATTCAATATTATAAATTTTTAAAATATTTTGAAATCTTGAAAATTCTTGTGTTATAAATCCTTTATAGATATAAAATCTTGATCCTAAAGAATCTTTAAAAATCTATACATTCCTACATACAAAGTTTTTTAAAATCTTCAAGATTTTTTTTATAAACAGTCTTAAAAATCTCAATCAAATACACCCATAAAATTTATAAAATAATTTATATTTATCTTTCTTCAATAATAATAATAGAGATTGATCTTGAGATGTATCGAATTTAATATATGTCCTTTTACAACTATATCATACCACTAAAATTAATATATAGAAATAAATTTAAGCAATTTTTTTAACTATGCATATTTCTTTCTATTTACCTTATACTGAATCAAATAGAGGAAGAGACATTTTTTTTTTACTAAACATTTTCTTATATTTCATTAACTGTTATTAAATAATTAAAAAATTATTTTACAATTTTTTAATGAGAACTAATAGTATGTTAGTCATATATATAGAACCATAAGCTGCTCCTCACTACACTCGTTAACTTCTTACTCGAATCATTAAATGCATGTTTAATTTTATGGTAGGATTGATAAAATTATAATGAATAACAATAATTTTATAAAAGCTATGAAGTGTAGCTTATACAAAAAGTAGCTTATGTATCTATTTGGGACTGACGTACAAGGTAACTTATAACTTATTAAGTTTAAATGGCAAAAAACACATATTTGATAAGAGTCATTTCATTTATAAGTTTATAGTTGTTTTCACTAACTTTTAATCAACTATTTCAAGTAGGTTATGTACTTCAAGTAATTTTTAAGTTTATAGTTTATAATTTTTATGTCAATTTTACCTTTATTATATTGATTAAAACCCCTTTCCATCTTTTATAATTTATTAACTTAATTATAATTTTGGTTCATCTATTTTAAAAATCAACAATTTTGATATCTCTTTTAGATTTTTGAACTAAAAAAATACGTATTTTGAATAACGTATTTTAAATAATGTAAGATACAATTATACGATATAGAACTATCTAGATACATTAATTATTCATATGTCATTAATTAAATTATTAAATTACAAATATGAAAAATTTCTGAAGTTGAAAGTTATATTTTTATGATATTTTAGTCTGATTTTACGGGTGTTAATCATTCTATATCAACGTATTATATGATACATTATTTAAAATATGTCACATTTGTTATTTTTTAATTAAAAAATTAGAGGGAAAGACAAAAATTATCAACTTTTAAAATAGAAAGACCAATTTTGTGAAACAGTAAAAATAAGATGATTAAAATTGCAATTAAATATAATTTATTTATAATAATTTTAAAAATATATGTATCTATTATAATTGGTATATGTTAAAATAGGAATATAAAATAGGTCATTTCTCTTGAAAAAAAGGAAATACGTAACACTATTTCTACTTTATCACGGAATATTATGTGATAGATTAATATAATTGTAAATAATATCATATTAATATTTATTTTGATTATAATAATATTATTATATATTTATTAAATTAAAAATATCATTTTATATTTTAAGTTAATTAAACCTTCAACTTTATCAAATAATTAGTAAAAAAAATTTTATTAAACAATTCAATTAGTTTATCTATTATCAACTAGATTATTAACTATTAATTACAAGCTCATCAATATTCAATTAGCTTACCAATCAGAGCCTTAATGTAATAAATAAAATATAAAATACATGTTTATATATATAACATACATGTTTATACATGTTTATACATGTTTATCATGAAAATTTATTTGAGATTGAAAGATATATATAACAACTTTAACATTCTTGAAGTTTTGTCCCATGTTATAATTATTTGACTCAAATGATTAGTTATTATAGCAGTATATACGAAGAATATTCGATTTAAAAAAAAATACATACCCAAAAAAATTTACAAGAAAATTGAACACATATTTATTAAAACAACTAATAATTACACAATTTTTTTTATTTAAGAAATTATAAAATATAATACGTCAAATTAAAGAATTGTGATTAAATATCAGTGTAAAATAAATTTACTCTAACAATTCCTATGTTTTATATAACAATGTTAATGGAGGATGCTATAATTGGTAATAAGATATATTAAGTATAATATTAAAGAAATAATAAATAGACAATCATAAATAAATAAATAAAAACAAAATAAAAGATGTTTCTGGTAACAATAATACCGGTTTGTTGTATTTTTAACATTTAAAAAAATTATTATGGCACTGACAGGTAGAAAAACATGGTGTGAAATGGAATAATAATAATAATAAGGAAAGAAACGTTTGGAATAGTTGTAACATAAGATTAGGAAAAGAGAAATAAAAAAAAAAACAAAAACAAAAAAAGGTGAGTGAGGTAAAAGACGTTGAGATTGAGAGTGAAAGAAAAGAAAAGAAAGGAAAGGAAAAGAGGTATACAATAATACAACTTCATTTCTTCTTCAATTCATTCACCGTTACAATTGCAACAATTGTTTAGAGATTGAGATAGAGTGATGATGGAAGAAGGCCTAGTTTGCCAGTGGAGCATGTTTAGATCTCTTTTGGCAATTCTTCAATGGTGGGCTTTCAATGTTACTGTCATTATCATTAACAAGTGGATCTTTCAGGTTTCATTCCTTCTTTTCTCACTCTTTTTCATTTTCATTTTAATTATAATTATAATAATATTATTCTAATCTTTGCTTTCTAGTTATCATAAGATCTACCATAGTCAAGCGGTGAAGCCTCATCAACAATAACATCTTGCTATTTAAACGTTACATTTTCATTCGCATCATTCATTATTTTCTTTCATGATCTATCAATCTATCTATTGTTCCCCATAAATTTGTAAATTTATTCAACTGGTCAGTTTTATATCTATTCATTTTAATTATTAAACTCCGTTGTTCCTTCCTTTTGTGTTAACCCTATGGTTTTCAAGGGAAATTACTCTGCACTCTGCTAATTCGGAGTTTAGCTGAGAGGTTGGGAAAGTCTGGCTAATGATTATTCGGAAATTCATTAATCACTTGAATTTAACCACTTGGTTAGCTACATTCAATTCAATGCTTTGTGAAAGTTGTAAACTTATTTTTTTGTTTATTATTGTGTAATAAGAGTTATAATAGTTCATCGGAATATTCAAAATCACATAGATGTCATGCACCTGGACATATTTAGTGGGTGTTTATTTCCAAGGTTACTTGGCCACAACAACGTGTTGAGATAAAAGTTAGATTTTCTTGCTCCACAATTTTCACAAAGGTGCATTGGGAAGCGAGATGTTGATTGCAAAAGCGAATCCAAACATTAGCTTAGTGTATCATTAAAATGAAATGAAGATATGAACAAATTAAAATGTCACGCAGAAGCTTTTAGTTTAGAAAAAGTCTGTTTTTCATCCCATGGAGTTAGGCCATTCTGCCCACTTTTGGTGGTCGAAAGTCGGGAAAGATCCAAGATCCACCGATATTTTTAGTTTGTTATATTCCAGGCTGTCATAGTATTTGTTTCGTTATGAATTTGTGTGTCGAAGGAAGCTTTTAATTAGGATATGAAATGATTAAGATCACTCAGATTACTTACATCTTTTTGTTCTTGTTCCATGTATATGGAAAAAGGTTTATCAATTTTCTTCAATTTCTCCACAAGTGTATTTTGGTTTCTTTCTGGCTCACCTTGGCCCGTCAATTGTCATGCTAAGAATTTGTATGGGTTATAATAAATGTAAACAACAAAACAAAAGCTTTTTTCCACTAGCTGGATTTGGCTACATGGATCAAAAGATGTCATAATTAGAATATCTGGTCTGGTCATAGTGAGATAATTTAATTATTCCACTAATCTCCTGTATTTGCTTCGATCAGGATATAACTCCCTTGATTTGGTAGAAGTTTCACATTACGGTCCAAAGGAGTATGATAGTAAATCTTTTCTAATGACAAACCATTTTAATATAAATAATTCTCAGTGATTTGACTTGCAATTTTTCTCAGTCATTGTTCACTTACCCTCCATTTGATTTACCCTTCTTAGTGCGGCTTCTGCAAATCTTTTACACACTTGCCTCAACTATTTAATCCTATCTTGTCTTCTGTGTCCATTTATCCATCGTAACATTCTCATATTATTGCAATATATGGATGATAAGAAATGCTTTAAATTTAAATATTTTCTTCTTTTGCAGAAATTGGATTTCAAGTTTCCCCTATCGGTATCCTGTATCCACTTTATCTGCTCAGCCATTGGAGCATACATAGTAATTAAAGTGCTGAAGCTTAAACCCTTGATATCTGTTGACCTTCAAGATCGTTGGAAAAAAATCTTTCCTATGTCATTTGTGTTCTGTATTAACATAGTTTTGGGGAATGTGAGCCTACGCTACATACCAGTTTCTTTTATGCAGACAATAAAGTCATTCACTCCTGCAACAACAGGTTAGTTGGTTCCCTAGCTGCCTCCTGCTTTATGTTATAGTTTTAAGGACAATTTCATCTGATCTTGGTGAACTTGCTCAGTTGTTTTGCAGTGGCTTGTATGGAGAAAATATTTTGACTGGCGTATTTGGGCTTCTCTCATACCCATTGTTGGAGGGATTCTTCTGACATCTA
The DNA here is from genome assembly GCA_037974295.1 of Cicer cuneatum. Taxonomy (NCBI): domain Eukaryota; kingdom Viridiplantae; phylum Streptophyta; class Magnoliopsida; order Fabales; family Fabaceae; genus Cicer; species Cicer cuneatum. Next base: position 69,319,968 of record JBBPBO010000001.1, on the reverse strand, counting down.
TTACAGAGCTTAGTTTTAATATGTTTGGATTTTGTGCTGCCTTATTTGGCTGTTTGGCCACTTCTACAAAGACTATCCTTGCAGAGTCTCTGTTGCATGGTTACAAATTTGACAGGTAGATAATTATGCTTTGTCTTTTCTTTGTTGTTTGTATTTGTTTTTTTCTTTCTGATAGGTTTCAACCAGATTTAAGGTCAATTCTATAGAAACTCAATGAAAAAGATGTTTATTTATGAACACACTCTCTGAATCAAGATGACCAGAGGCCAATGAATGTGATACACAGTTGGGCTAATTCGAAATCGCCTCAAAACTCTGTTAGCTAGAAAGCATTCTGTGTTGAAGCTAAGAAAGTGTGTGTGCTGTTAAATAGATTTGATTGCAGCAACAATGAAACGTGATAATATATGCAAATTTTTTTCTGGATTTTATACAAAATGGGTGTGGCTAGTTTTGTTTCATGGCTTTATAATGTTGAACTAAAAGTTCCTTATTGTCACTCCTGATCTGTACTTGCGTGCATATGGTTATTTACGATTACACTTATTCATAACAAGCACCTTCTCTAGTACTTGATGTTTTTGTTATATGGTAAGATTAAAGTAGAGGAATGTTTATGCAATCTTGATTTGTAAGATTGAAGTCGTGGAGGACCAAACGTCCAACATCAACTTCACGCTCAAGTCTCAAAAGCTTAGTCCGGTGTTAATTGAGCTACAAACTCATAAGCAGTACTCTCTTTTTATTTTCTCTAAATACTGTATCCTAAATGTACTGATGTCTGGAATACTCTCTCAATTCCTCAATTAAATGGCCCTTTTTGACTTTGTGTCAATTTGCTTCCAAAGTTTCAACAATTTCATGAACTCAAGAGTATGAACATCTTTACTATTGTAGTCAGCCTGCACTGTAACATTTATCGAAAAAAATTCTGATCAAAATCCACTTAGGTGCCGAGTTTTCAACATTTATCGCTGTGTCTGCTTTTATGCATTGATTTTAAAAAGAAAAAGAAAGTCTTGCCACTTTGTCTTAGCTATGCTATACCTTGTTCTGTTTTGTGCTTGTACAGATTTTGCTTTGGCATGATTTTTCTGCAGTGCATAGACTGATTACTCTTGTTTTGTATATGTAGCATAAACACAGTTTATTACATGGCACCTTTTGCAACCATGATCATGGGGTTACCTGCTTTGTTACTTGAAGGCAATGGAATTCTTGAGTGGCTAAGTATTCATCCTTATCCTTGGGCTGCCCTGATCATTATTTTCAGCTCTGGTGTTTTGGCGTTCTGCCTTAATTTCTCTATTTTTTATGTGATTCACTCCACCACAGCTGTAACATTTAATGTTGCTGGAAACCTCAAGGTGAGATCTTTCAGGCCGATTCAAATTCACTATACTATTTGGTGTTACATTCTGATTCATCATATTTGTTGTCAATTGGTTCATTTCATGTATTATCTGAGATTATGTTCATGTTTTCCTCATTTAATACCCGGAGAAAGTTGAAACTGTTGCCATATTATTGTTATTCTTTCAACATGCGTCTATTCTTTTTTTTTTTCCTGCCTTATTTAATCCCCTGCCGCTTACTTTCATATAGTTTCATCGAATTCTACACTTCGAAATTGCAACCAAATTGTGATGTTTTAAGTCATTCTGCACATACCAATTAACAGCAATCATGCTTTTTGTGCAGGTTGCAGTTGCTGTCCTTATTTCTTGGCTGATATTTAGGAACCCAATTTCATATATGAATTCTGTTGGATGTGCCATTACTCTTGTTGGATGTACATTCTATGGTTACGTTAGGCACATGCTCGCTCAACAACCACCAGTTCCAGGAACTCCTAGGACGCCGAGGACGCCGAGGAGTAAGATGGAGTTGCTTCCTCTTGTAAATGATAAATTAGATGACAAGGTCTAATTAATTGGTTTAGTTACTAGTGAGGTTTCTTCTGTTTGAAATGACAGTAATAGCTAGAGGTAAAAAAATATAAAAGCGACTTTTATTCGATTATTTATTCTGTTAGATTTTTCACAGCCCTGTTAGATTTTCCACAGTTTCCAATATGCATAGTTCTTTTTTGGAGCCCTCCATTTCTCCTGCCCTCCCTGCATGTTGGCTTGATTTCAGCATGATTGTTATCTCACCATTTTGCTATTTTTTTTTTAGATATGATTGCAACCTACATCTACATGTGATGATAGCTAATGATTATTATGTATTATTTATGTAAGTGAAAATGAATTGAAAAAGAAAATATAGAATTTAATGCACAAAGCTAAGAATGAATGAAGTTAACTCCTTACAACAATCCTTTTTTGAATTACACGACTAACATAATTAAGTTAATATGTTTGCAGTTCAACACGAATACTTAGTAGAACCATGCTTGCATGTGATTCGCCTGAACGTTTTGTGAATAAACTTATAATTTTTCAATCGAGTACATTATCAATTTCATTGTTGAACTTGCACTCTCTTCCCAATTTCTCTCTCCCTTATTTTGCTCCCAAGTAAATAAAAATAATAGTAGTCTCTAGTATTTGCAGTCCTTAAATTTGAAATTGGTGGGTTCGTCTTTACAATTACGTTGCAGAGAGCAACAAATATTTTGATACAATTTCTTCATCTAAAGACTTATAATATTAAGTATATGAGTTATCTCTTTTATGTATTTGTTCATTTCTAACAAATGAAAAACTAATCATTCATACTTGAATTTCCACAATTTTTCTCTCAAGTGTTAGTCTCTTATATATATTTGCACCTATTAACAAGCAACAAACACTAGTTCAGGAGAGCATGGGAAGTACAACATGCTAAAGACTAGGGTCAAAAAGAGACTTTTATACTAAAGATAATGAGAACCTCTTGGGATTACACATTATTAGTATACTACGATTTTTATTAGGCTAAATAGAGTAACTTTTTGGTGATTGTTGATCCACTTTTCAATGTTTAAAATGTGTAAGAAATACTACTGGATTGAAGTTTCTGATAAATTATTAATTCTATTTTTCACTATCAGATTAAATTTTTTTCACTACCAAATCATAATATCCAATAATTGTGGGGCTTGTGTAACATCCATCTAACTCTTCCTCTTCTCTATCTAAAGAGTATCTATAGTGTCATAAGACCCTCTCGAGCATATATAACAACTTATGACCCTACTGAAATATCAATATATTTTTGAATGATTCTTTTGCACAAATTTAAACAACAATATAAAGGTTCTTTCATTTTTTCAATATATTTTTGAATGATTCTTTTGCACAAATTTAAACAACAATATAAAGGTTCTTTCACAAAAAATGAGCTTAAAATTTGATTTCTAAATCTATATTTTTGTTACTTTTATCTTAAGCACAAAAAATTCATATTTAATTTATCTCAAGTTAAAATATTCTAAATTTGTGTGGATGAATGTTAAATAATGTTTTAAATATGTTTACAAAAATTTATTCAAAAATTTTAAAGTTAAAATATGTTTTGTTTCAGCAAAGACTAAAACAATTTTGTAGGAACTAAAAAATGTGATTTTTTGTATTGGGACTAAAAATGAAATTTCAAAATTTTATATGGCCTAAAAACTTATTTAACCCATTTTATTAATGATTAAGTTTAGATTTGTTATGTAAAAATTACTCAACAAATAAAATATTTTCATTTGATAAGTAACAACACTTTATTTAGTAATGCTCCATTTGTTTTACAAAGAGTGTCATTTTAGTAAAAAAAAAATTGTCTCAAAATGAATGTCTTTTATAATTTTCATTTCAACTTTGATTATTTTTTTTCTATAATACTCTTCAATGATTATTATACACACAACTTCTAAAACATTATTATACTTTGCATTGATAATAGGAAAAAATCCACCAGTAATTAAATTAAATAATTTAATAAAATAAATTTTATCTTTCTTTTAATTATGTGCACAGAATCCTTAAACGAGACTGATGAGACGAAAAGAGTCCCAAATTGTTGCATTGATAAGCAACTACATCTCAAAGTTTTTGGTGGAAGTTCTCTTGCATGCCATATTCAATGGAAAAAGAGCATATGAGAAAACTCCATTAGAAATTTGATCAAAGATAATTGCTAGCTGCTTTTGTCTAGTGAACCCATCCCAAACTACTCCTATAGGTTGACTTTCACATGAACCTACAAATATTTGAGAGCCATTGAACTCTATGGTATCCTCCACATTCAAAAGTAGAGTTGAAGTCGTACTCTTTTTATATAGCCACAAGAAGATACTAAAATCTTATACATACATATATAAATGAATCACTTTGTAATTAGTGACTAACTTTGTATCATCTGCATTTTGATTGATGAAGTGTCCAGTGTTCCACACGCACCAATATTTGATACAGATACAACGCCAATATATATAATTACATTTAATTACATAATTGTTTAAATTATTATCATCGTAACCGTGTCAGTGTTTGATACTAACACGATCTCTCTATTCATTCATTTATTTCAAATTCAATGGCTTGTAACGTCTCTAGCAAGCTCCAATGCGGTATCAATTAATACAAAATTGAAATGCTATTTTTCATGCTAAAAACAAGCTGATACTGTTGTGTCAAAGGTCCATTACCATGAGCAAGAAAACCACAATCAAAGAGAAAAAACTTTCATGAAGCATGAAATCAGAATTTTTTTGGTGGAAAAATTGAAAAGAAAAATTAAATAAATAAAGGAAAAAAAAGAAAAAAAATAATTAGAATCATCTCTCGAAGGTGGAAACATGCTCTGATACCATATTAAATTTTTATATTGGTCTAATTCATCTTTACAAAACCAAATTATAAGGTGAGTGATGACTCTCTTTATAAACTCATTTGAGATTATTGGAACATATAGAGTATGTTAGTGTTTTGAATTTAAAAATTGTTGAAGTCCCATATTGGAAAAATCTTATATATTGAGTAATTTTCAATTTATAAATACTAAAGTCCCACGTTTAATAGAAAACATATGTGAGTTTGCTTCTATCACTATATAATGAGTTTCAAACTCTTGTGAAAAGTACATCAAAATTGTTCGAGTTTTAGTGGTTCTAATACCAGTTTCTTTTAGAGCAGTTTTTATGTCATAGTCCATTCGATTTTTGAGTGATCATAATACCATTGAACCCCATATTGTGGGTGGACTCTGATACAATTTGTCTGGCTGTTTTATCATGGGGACTTCATGGTTGATAGTCTGTCTTGTACAATTTGGGCACTCAAAAGCAACAACTTGTTAGGATGCTAGACCTAAATCTCTTTCTATTGTTGTTCCTCGTTTATCTTTTATTTTACAAGAATCAACACCTTTGGCACCAATAAAAGATAAGGTTAGTAAGTCAATTCTTGTTTATTATAGAAGAAGTAAATCTGCACTGCTCTAGAAACAACTTCAATTGTCTGAGTTGGAGGTAAGCACTGAAAATGAGTCATCTATTGGTGATTCTCATATTTCTTATACTTGTGATATTAATCTAGACGATTTACAAATTTCTTTGCGAAAGGAATAAAAGGTCTTGTGCCAAATATTCAATTTCTCAATTTGTCTCCTTTAAACATATTTTCCTTAGTATTTGAGCTTTATTGTTCAACGATTTAACTGAGAGACAACTGCTCAAGGAGAAATTATCAACAAAATATGAGATGAAGGACCTTGGATAACTCAAGTATTTTTTGAGAATTGAGGCAACCTACTCAAAGCAAGATATTTTCATCTCTCAAAGAAAGTATGTAATTGATCTTTTGCAAGAAACAAATAAGTTTGGATGTAACCATGAGAGTGTTCACATTGAGCAAAATCACAAGATGGACTTTGAAGAGGCAAGTGCCAAAGTTGACAAAATCCAATATAAGAGATTAGTGAGAAAGTTGATTTATTTGGCACACACTAGACCATATTTGGCTTATGCAATTAGTGTGGTATCCAATTCATGCATGATGCAAGAACGAGACATTTGCAAGTTGTAGAGCGTATTCTATAAATTATAATATCTTAAAGGCACCTCAGAGAGAAGACTCTAGTTTAAAAGAGGTGGAAGCTTAATTATGGAGGTGTATACTCATGTTGATTGTGCATGTTCAATGACTGATAGAAAATCTACTTCATGCTATTGTACCTTCCTGTGTGTGAACCTTGTTGCTTGGAGGAGTAAGAAACAAAGTGTAGTGACTAGATCAAGTGTTGAGGAAGAATATAGAACTATGGCACAACGAATTAGTGAGCTTTTGTAAATGACTATTGTGATAGAAGATTTGAAGATAAAGTGTCAAAGTCCTATGAAGTTGTTTTGTGACAATAAGCCAACAATCAATATTGTGATAGACAAAACATTTTATTAAAGAGAAACTAGATAGTAGATTGATAATTATAGCATACATTCTTTTTGGACAACAACTGGCAGATGTGTTAACAAAAGGCTTACCAACAAATGATTCAACTACTTACTTGCAAGCTAGGATGATAGATATGCATTCACCAACTTGAACGAATTAGTGTATGTCCTCAATTGACAACTTTGAAATATATTGGAATTATTTTCTATAGTCATTTCACAAATCTTCTATACATAATTTGCACAGGCACACTTCTGAATATATGCCTATTTTATTAGATACTAGTCCTAACTTTGTTTGAAATTTGAACTATTTTAGACAAAAAAAAAAAGAGAAATGCATTCAGATTGTTAAAGATTGCTGAAACTGTCCTAATGGGACTTATACTTGTCATAAAATTCACAAATGTCTTGAACAAATTCATCATTGGGAGAACAACAAATGTCTTGTTCATCGCCTCAATGATAAGAATTTGATCTTATAATCGTAAAGGACAGAGTTCAAATATCTCCATAGACAATTGTAAAATAATCATTAATGTCACTTTAACTAATAATAATTTTTCTTTTTTCAATTTTATTTTAAAAAAGATTTTTCGAAAGCCACATCAATTCCATGTGTACTCTCTCATATAAGCATTCTAAAGCCACAACATAATTATTTTTTTTAATTTCAAATACAACTTTGCTTCCTAAGCACTTGATCTAGCCACTGCACTTTGCTCCTTAATTTTGATTTTCCATGTAAGTCCAAGCCGATTAATTTCAAATACAACTTAATCCATAAGTTCAGCTTATAATTAAATGAAATTTCTATTTCAAACCAAACTGTTCCAGATTGTGAACATTCCTACATGGAGCAATTCAGCAGTTGAAACTCTCAGAACGAAGTGCCAAACTTCTCCATATTAAAGATTTGAAGAGCCCTTTCGAGGAACGAAGAAGCATGCAAGATCACAATTTTGATGCACAAAAGCACGAGGGAGCTGATATACAAATTTAATGAAAATAAGATTATTTAAAAAATGATAATCTACACATAATGAATCGTTTTTACAATTTCCACTTCTTATTCGAATCCTATCAATGCTCTACTTAATTTACAATCCCGGCCCATGATCATAATCATTGGGGAAAATAAATCATATGAGCCTAGTCCTATGCCAATCATCTACGAAGTCAAAGCTTGGTATATATATCTTACCTAATATGTCAAAGAATGAATGGCCCTATTATTAAATTAAATCTAAGCTACAATGTTTAATCATGTACAGTTGCTTTCCATGTTAGCCGCATGCTGTGAAGATATCTTTCTGTACAAATCTCCTTCACAGACCAATGATATATCCTCAGAAGATAACATCATTGTACCTCTGCTCAAATAATGTTGAGCACTCCGCCTGCATTAAAAGATTAGGCAAATCATTAAAGAATTTTCTGGTTAACTTTTCCAATCAAATGAAAGGTTGAAAACAACTGAATTTTCTTCACAACATGTACCTTCCTTTCCTCGTCTTTTTAACACCTTGTGAAATGCGCAAACCTTCTGAAATTGAAATTTGGCGTAGTGAAGAAAGAAATTCATTGAATGCAATGCCTCTAATTGCCATTGATGATCTTGCAGGAACAATGGATCGGATTATGTTGAATAGAGATGTTCTGCTTTCATTGTTTTGCATGCTGCTAAATTGAGGTCAATATTAAGAAATAGTGAAAAATGAAATTTTAAGAAAGACAGAAAGTAGATAGTGTCTAACAGGTATCGACAACTACCAAAATGGAAAAATGAAAGCCATGGCTATATATACCTCTCATCATTTCTTGAATTGTTCACCTCTAATAGCTTTTTAGTATAGTTATTCATGCTTTCGGTGTGGTCCTGTCTAGATAACTTCCCCAAAGCCATAATATTTGTAGTAGAAGCCAACATCTCCGAAGTCGTGTCTACCCTGTTCTCAAAACCCAATTTGGATCCCACATCTACTATATGCTTGGCATAAAAGCAAAAACCATGCACAGCAACAGTTGACATCATCATTTGCTCATCATACCAACTAAATGTGGCTTCATCAGACAGGAAAAGTGGAGGTTCCATAATACCCTGCATGTTCAGTATTATCATAATGGGAGTACAGATACAATTGGAAAAAGGGAAAAAAAACAATTTTTTCAAGGAACTTACACATTGTTTTTGTTGGTGGTTACGAAATAACAAGTCAGCTTCTGAAATTAGATTGCTTAGCCCACTAGCAAGTTTAACAACTTGGATAACACCTATCTGTTCTGAGGTAGCATGCTGTCTTAAATCTGTTCGACAACCACGAAGTTTCCTCCACAGATTTTGCACCATGTCTATCTCTGTAGATGGACTAAAATCAACAAGTTTTGACTTCAACTCAAAATCAGTGTGACTGCACTCATCCATCGTGTTATACACAGGTGCGATTTCCATGTTCTCATCACTAAAAACTTGTGCAGTTGCTCTTGGAGAAGATTTGGGAATTTCAGTATTTACCAACACATCTGGATCTTCAGGCACTTTGGCCAAGCGCTGACAAAGATTGAAGGAGAATGGTGTCAACTCACTATCCAGAGAAACATTTACCGGATAAGCATGATGTCCAACAGACACTACTCCAGACTTTGTTTCTATTCTATCTTGAAAGGCAGTCTCACAAACAAATCTTGATTCCGGAAAACAGGACATATCAAATGAGTTGTATGTTTTGTTTAAGCATGCATCATAAGTTGTTTCTAAATATTTACACTGCTGCTCCTCTGAATCTTCCAAACCAGAACACAACAGCTCAGAAAATGACATATTGGCATAGCTTTGATCCAATAGAAACTTAAAGGAAGACTCACTGTTTCCTTCAAGGGATTGTCTCCTGTAAGCTTCATCATGAACGTCTATAGAAAGTCTATTATATGAATTATTATCCATAGCACCAGAGGACATCACTACAAGTTTCCTTTGGTCCTTTGGCCAAAAGGATGTTACTGGGGATCCAGAACAATTATATAGGTCAGAGGTAGCACTATGTTGACTTTCAAACTCACCACAGTCTGTAATCGTCTTCATGACCTCTACCTTGGGCTCTAAATAATCAGTCCCCACACAAGGCACATCTAAGATATTTTGCTTGTCATTTATGCAAAGCTCTTCCTTAACTAACCCTTCCCAGCTTGAGCCGTTTTCCAATATGGTTATTGAATTGGAAACTTCCTTTTCAATTAGTTTGGATAACTCTGAGGGAAAATTCCAGGGTATTATCTTTGGCAGTATCTTATGACCAGCCTCAAGATCAAAGGGAAGTGAGCCATATACTGTCTGCACGTTCTTGTCTGGACAGTGAAGAAAGAAATCACAAGTTTCACCAAGCCATTCCAATGGCCATAAGATAAATGCCAATTGTAAATTAATATTAATTAATTGTAAGAGAACAATCAAAGTACACAGTAATGATCCAAATTTTGAAAAGTTAGTTTTCTTGTAAGTCATATACGAGCATATATGCAATCTAGTTCTAAACATAAAGCACATAACAATTTGAAGATAAGGAATATATTTCAATCTATTTATCTGGAGATTTATCAAATATACGATTAACAAATAAAACAATATCTTCATTTTAAAAGGTATGCTATGTCACCTTTGCTATATTTTTTATTCTGGAACCAGAATTGAAGATGCATAATGGATTTACGAATATCTCTGTCACAAGACTGGATAAACTTCTCCAGTAAAAGAGGATTGATGTTGACTTCTTCTGTGACACAAACCTGCAGGTAATCCACAGAAGACAAAAATTTCACTTTCATTCTTTTTATTTTTCCTTCTTTTGAAGGGGATGGAAATCCTAAATCACATACCATGAACAAATGGCAAAGTAACTCATCCGGCAATGGCAATGAGAAAGAAATATGCTGTCTTAAAAATTTATCTGGAAGGCCTGCATTTTTACCTAATTTACAAAAATAAACACATTAATAATTTAATATTTAACACATTGATGAAAGCTATGTGTTGAGCAATAATGCACAGTTGAAACAAGCCATCTCACTATTGCTGGTCAATATAATTGGTCCTTTTGCTGTCTCAGCAATGTGTTGTATGGCAGCAATACATCCCCGATCTTCAGGAAAAAGGATGTCAACATCCTCAACTAGAATTAAAGTTTGGACAGTATCAGATGTAAGTGCATTATTTATGTCGTGTAACTTCTGAGATGTTCCACCAGGACTATGATCTTCATCATCCGATATGGTTATCATTTCAATCACATCATCATCCATCTCTTCAGCGGCTTTAACATTAGGAAAAGCTGGAGCTGGGAGCAATTTCACAGTTTTCTTGTGTGAACTCACAGAGTGTTCCACTGACCTGAGAGATACAGCATATAAGATATGTTACAACAGTAGATTCACAGAAGTGTTTCTTAAATAATTAGCTTGATTTTATTAAAATAAAATTGAACTAAGGAAGGTCTCTTTCTCGACGAAGAATGAACACCAGAAACAGCCCAAAAACTGTATTGCTTAAGACATCTAAGGATTCCAAAAACACTTAATAATACCTAGCACATGTTTGTTTTGGTAATTGCTATTTGCTTACTATTCTGAACATCTAAAATTTGTTTTTCTCTCTTCAATTAAATAATCACCATACTAGAGGCTAAAAATATCAAATTACTGACATAAAAATCTTCATTTGATTTTACAACAGCTACTAACACAGCTTTTTGCTATCTGCATACAGCAGTGTTATTAGACTATCAGGTAAAGTTCTGTCAGAAAAAAACACTCAGCTACAGATGATTTTCTTTGCAATAGTTATTAGTAAGCATTTAAAGGACAAATTAACAAACCTTTTGAAACCATGTGATCCAAGAGCGTCTCCAAAATATTGCCTGACAGCAGACCCATTTCGACAGTCTGATGCATTGAGCTGTTGAGACATGAAAGATAACCTTTAATATTTTTGGCCAAATTGATAATTGAAATTACAGATAAATAAAAACAAAGAAAGGAATAGTTTTTAGCAACCAAAAGATTTTTTTTTTAAAAGGATGCTCATAGGACTGCCAAGGATACATGCCTCGTCTTTTTCTCTATGTACTTCCTATAGAAGATTGGGCCAGTAAAAAGGAAAAAAGTAATGATTTCCAACACTACTATTACAATGTTTTTAGGAAAGGAAACAACAGGGTTATTAAGCGAAGGCTCTATATGACTCTAGATACTCTTAACTCCACAAAGATCAGAATTCTGGTGGGAAAGATAAAGGTGTAAAAGGCTAAAATCACTTTCCGCACTTTTGGAGTGACTAGTCTAGAGTTTTCTCTACACTCAAAGTTGAATTCAATTGAACTGGTTGAAGTAGAATCAGCTTTTGCCGGCATAGAGGAGGCAGAGCTTCAAGGATTATGATTTTGATACCCTGAAGACTGTGAAAGCTTGCTTCTTGATGAATTAAGGGCAGAATATGAGCAACAGAGGATGCTCAGTCAGTATGTTGTGACATTAATGGCAACTTGCTAGGAGTGAGAGAGCATTTTCAACACAGGACCTTGCTGAAACTTACAGCTGAGAATTCAAATTTTCAGAGGACAAGGTTAATTTCAAAGTTGATGAAGATCTACTTATGGATGGTTTAATGGAAAAAGCCAAGAAAATGATCAACAAAATGTGCAGGAAGAGTGTCCTGACTTTGACTGTAGCTTGCAAGGAGTGAAAGAGCTTTCTTAACAACAAATTGCTGAGGTTAACGACATTTTAAGTTTAGACTGTTAAGATTTCAAAGAGAATTCTCTTCTAGAAGGTCGTTCTTTTAATGCTATTTCTGAAAGAAAATTCTACATTGTTCAGATATTTAAAAGCTGTGAAATCTTTTGGCCAGAATGAGAATGCTTTGGACAAGGAAGTTATTTCTAGTATGAGAGATTTAGAGCAGTTGTTGTGGTGGCTCTTTTTTGGGTTTCTCCTGAGCTGCTGTTTCTTTTTCTATAAAACAACCAAAGCCCTTTCTTTTTTAATCCCCCAAAAAAATAGAGAAGAAAACAATGTTTTTGACTATAACAGAATCTTCACATTTGGCATGGAACAGAAGAACTTTGAAATTTAGAAAAAGGCAAGCTTAACACCAAGTCAGAATGCATCCTGATTTGGCTAATTAATTGCTATGCTTGACCAATGACCATAGATATGCTTTTAAAAAATTGACTATTTAGTATTTACAGGGCATGAGATCAATGAATATTATCATGACAAAGGTGGATCAATTGAAAAACAAAAATAACCAAAACATATTTATAAATAGAGATACCTCTAAAACCTCAAATCCTTGCTCTCGGGCACAAGCATAGACAGCTGCAGACTTGCCACTCTGCAATATGATAGAGTCATGCTTCCGCAACCAATATGAGGTTATGAACAAGAAGTGTTTACACAGAAAATTTGAATCTGGGAACACAGTAATATTTCTGAACTCTCAACAACTATGTTTGATTTAACCATGACAAGAAACTTTTAGAAGGCAAAAATGAGACATTTTATATTTCATACACATACCTTTAATCAGAATACCAAAATCTGCCATGAAAATTATTCCATACAAGTATTATTTTAAACAAGATCAAGACTTACTGAATTTTCCTTGACAGCTACGATGCATAATATGTTACAGTAATCTTTGCCAAGAAAATTTTAGAAAGCACAAATGGAAATGTTTGGACTTCATACACTTAATCAAAATACCAAGAAAAACAAAGGTAAGTGTTATGTCACAGTCATTAGAAACCCGATTAAATTAAATAAATTTTCTGAATATTTTAAGATCATATATAGTTAAATGTAGGTAATCAAATACTCAAAAGTACAATTGAAAACATAGGTTTAGACAATTTTTATTTAAAAAACAAATGAATAAAATAGACTGAGATTTTAATCAATTGATCCTTAGAGGGGAGAAGATCCAAATAATTCAATTCTGAAATGGTTATATTAATATAATCGGGTCATTTATAACACAATAGCAAGATTATGCATCCATGGAGTATATGCCACAGTTATGACAGATTTATTTCCACATACCCCAACTGGTCCTGTAATTAAAAGAACATTCTTCAGGGAACCCTCCTCATTAACATCTTTTGAAGCATAGTCAAAACCAGGAAAGTTATAATCACCATCATCGTTTGGTATGTCAATTTGATCCTTGTTAGAGGAACCCTTTCTGTTTTGACAACGTCTTTCGTGCCAAAGATGTAACCAGTCACGTAAGAAATTCAAAGATTCATCATTACCACATACCTAAAAAATATTGTAAAACAAGAAAATTATTAACATTTAGAATCAAAATTCAAAACATGCAACTTCAATTTTGTATTTTTTAAGAAAGAATATACTGTGAACAAGAAATGTCAAACCTCAAAGGCTTTTGTTGGTTTGTACTTGTGTATCCATATGCTACTCTCAGCCTTATTTTCACAACTATGGTAGAAAGATCTCATCCTGCAAGGCATGATACAAGGGAAAACCTCACTATTGGGATATAAATTGCTAGCCAAGCTCTGCACAGGGATTGAAAAATAAAATTATAATAGTCTCAGTGTTGTCAAATAGCAGTTATAACAGAGCTATAGCGTAATGGAATATGAACAAATCCCTATTGCTCTGCAATACGCTATTTAATACAAAGTGTTGTCAAATAGAGGATGTGGTGGCACTGTAGTATTGTAGTGTAGTAGAATTTGAACAAATCGTTATTTTCTGTGATCCGTGATTGACAACACTGGATAGTCTTATATGCTGCAAATCACATCGGAAAAACAAGCAACAAAAATACAGCCATTTTCCTTTAAATGATCAATAAATATCATTATAAACTACTGAGAGGGGAACGAAGTATACCAGACCTTACTGAGTAGTTTAGGACAAAGAATGTGGAATAAGGGTAGCATAAATAAATTGCTAAAATTAGAATATCACATCTATCAATATGTATAAATTAGACACGACAAAATGATTTCACAACCACATATTACTTTAAGCAAAAACAATCACAAATAAACCAATTAATTAGAGTTTATATCTTTTCTAGAGATAAGGGTCAAATAATTACTTCACAAAACAAGGGTCAAATAATTGAGCCCCAAACAAAGATTGGGTGACTATTGTGTCAATGAAAAAAATATGAACAGAAGGCAGTAGTGCACAACAAATTCAGAAAAAGGTTGTTAGCAGCATCTGCAATATAAAGGGAATGTAAAGGACATAAATATGAAATTACCAAAACCAAAAAAATGAAACTAGTCAGGTGACATAATTAGATCACATAAATTTCCCAAGAATATATTGGGTGTGGACCACAGTTAACCTTTCTTGAAGAAACCTACTCAGTGGCTCAGTGTCTGATTTTCCGAAAATGCATGCTTGCCCAGATGCAGCACTGACTTCATCCACCTCCAAGTCCTGGAAATAATTTTTGGAATCAGCAACAAATCATTGGCACAAAGCTTAGGTATACTTCCCGCTCTAAACCAGTTTCCACTGATTACCTACAGCTGTGCAAAGGGGGAAGGTTACTACGTACAGAAGGTGCTATTAGATTATACAACAAATTACATACCGCTTTTGCTGGGGGCTTTAAAGGCCATGTTGCTTGCTCGTTAGCTGGCACAGATGAGTTTGCTGGTGATATTTCCGTCATATTATCGAATTGTGTAGATAGCTTATCTGAATAAGACAAGGCATTCTGAGAAATTGAAGTCCTTGAAGGTTTTACAGCACTAAGAAAGTTGTCAAAATTTAAGGATTCAATAGAACCCTCCATAACAGATAAATTTGAACTTTCTGGACCAAAATCCACAACAGTGGTATTCTCCAAAAATTTCCAATCATTCCAATCAAGAGATGAAGTATCATTATCATCCTGCATTAGCAAATTTTATGGCTAACTCAAACAAAAATGAAATAACAGAATTTAAAACCCAGAGAGCAGGGATACACACACTCACACCCATACAGTGAGTTAGCTCTAGCTTTAAAAGGTAAAATAAGGAATCTCATGTCAACCGTGTTTGTTATGCATGTACATGTAGATATAATAATTTCATCAATTGATTTTCTCATCAATGGATGAGATTCCTTACTTTACCCTCCAAAATAAATTGTTCTCTTTATGCACACAAAATCCCATAAAAAAAAGGTTTGTGCTTTACCCAAATGTCACCTAATCTTATATCAAATCAACTCACTCTCTTCAAGAAAAAATCAAGCTAGCTCATTAAATCATAGACAGAACTACCATACCCGAAAATCTTCAAATACATGAATAGGACCGCAGATAGTTCTTCCATTCTCCCCCTTAGCAGTAGACGAACTGCATTCTGAATCAGCTGACTCCCGAAATTTCTTCTCCACCTTCCATGTTGAAAAAAACGGATGTATTTGCCTTCCCGCAAACATCCTTGAATTTTCCTGATCCAAATGGAGGTATAAAGCGCATTAAAAATAACATGTCATAAAAAAGCAACAAATTAACCCAAGTTGCACACACTCCTAATCATAACACATAATAAAGGTTTAATTTCAATGTAGTAAGATCTAATATATATTTTTGAAGAGAGATAAGTATTAACCAAAACTCCAATGAATAAAACACTAACCTCAGCTGATAATTTCGCTTCCAACCGCAAATCAATCTTCTGAGCCAAATCAGATGAAGTAGTCCCCTTAATCCCGTTAACCGATGCATTTTTCTCCGGCATATTATTCTGCAATTAGTAATAAACGTAAACATACATTATAAAATCCTCAATTATCCCATTCTCTTTTCAATTTTGCTAGTTACCCCTTATATTTCCAGTTACAAAAAAAAAACTTTTATATGTAAACAGAAATCACGTATGTTTTTAACTAAATGCACGGTAAGTAGTTACTTGAATTCAGTTCACCTAAGCTATTCATTCGAGTGTAACAGGAAATAAAAGGGTGTAACTAGCAAAGTTGTTATCTTTTTTCAAGTCTCAAAATTCAATACAATACACACCGGATAATAAGGGCACAAGTTGAATCAAATTGTGAATTACTCAAATTCACCACATTGCATTGCAGCAGTAACTAACAGCATAACAAAAACAATAGCAAAAACACCAATGATAATTAATATTACCCTGGAGGTTCTTTTTCGAGAAGTGACTTTTGCTGGGGATTTTCTCTTCTTCTTCTTGTTGTTTTGGTCTGTACATGATCCTTGCAGCTCGTGTTCTGCTCGCCGCTTCGGTGGTGTGTCAAGATGGCAGGGATCATTCATCGTAGAAGAATTGTTGGATTCAATTTGAGGGGGAACTCACGAATTAGGGTATTTGATTTTGATATATTAGGAGTGTAACGGAAAACAGAAATTTGCTACGACAAAATCGATTTTCTGTTTTATTTTTACCTAAAGAAAAATAAAATATTCTAATATTCCTCAAAAAAAAAACTCAATTCTATTAAATTAATTAAATCTAAAAATTTGGAGGGAATGAACTCTCACAGTGTCACTAGTCACTCATCGTTACTTTACTTATAGGAGTTAGGAGTAAACATATCATTAATGCTGTGTTTGGTAAGCAAGAAATAGGAAAGAGAGAAAAAGAGAAGGAGTTGGATATTTCTCTTGATCCGAGCAACGAGAAATAGGGGCGATAGATATAAAACATTGTGGGTCCCATGACTTTTATCTTCTTCGCAATTTTTCTTTTATTATCATTGGAGGTGGGCAAAATTTGAAAACTGAACTGAATCGTTTGAAAACTAAACCAAATCGGTTTTCAGTTTTAAAAAACTGAACTGAACCAGTTTTCAGTTCAAAAATCTGAACCGAATCGAATTAGTTTTAATTTAATTTTTTTGTTTCTATAAGTCAAATTTTACATAGTTATCCCTAATTATTTCTAAAAAATAAATTCGGTTCTAATTTTTTAAACAAAAATCAGTTCGGTTCAATTTTTTGAACTGAAAATTGATTCGGTTCGATTTTTTAAACTAAAAACCGATTCAATTCAGTTTCAATTTTAAAAAATAACTGATTCAGTTCAATTATACAATTTGGTTCAAATTTTAGTTTTTTTAACACCCATAATTCCCACCATACCCTTGTCTTCTAGCTAGTTTCTTGTCACACTTAACTGTGCCATTTTAAATACAGTTAATGTCTTGGTGGGTCTCACTATATGAAGAAAAGAGAGATACATGTAGCTTGTGCTGGCACCATTTAAATAAAAAAAATACCACAATAAGCTTTTTTTTTTTACGAGACAAAGCTAACCGGTGAAGTAATTGAAATCCGAGTGACTGAATATTAAGGTCTGATTTTGGTGTTGGTGTTCCTCTCGTTTGCATAAGCTATTTTTTTTTTGAACGAATGCGTAAGGTAATTAATTAAATAGGAATTAAAAATTAAATTATTTTAATTAATATTTAAATCAAACTTAAAAATAATAATACTAAATAAATTTAAATTAATATAATTAATTAAATTAATTGAAAAGATAAATTAAGCAATTCAATAAAATAGTTAAATGAATTCAAATGTAAATAAAATTGAGTTGAATTTGATGAAAAGTTTTTTTAATTCAGAGACATTTTAATACTTTTATGAATAATAAACATTTTTCTTTCTCTTATTTCTTTTATGTTTCTCTTATATCAATCAACGTATTAAATCAATTTTATTTTTCATTTATTTATCTTTTTTCATACTCTCTTATCTATTTTTTTCTTCTCAATTTCTCACCATAAACAATCACACTATAAATGTGCCGTAAACACTTAGAAAAACCTAAATATGATTGATTTTAAATTACTAGTATTAAAATATGTGAGCCCCAAGGAGAAAAATTTGTGCTAACTACAATTTATAATTTGTTGTATTTGATTAATGATCACCGATAATATTTATATTTTTATTCAATTCACGTATCTGCATAAACTTAATTTATTATGTACATAAATTTACGTGAAGTAATTTATTTAAATGTAATTAGGAAAAACAAATGTATAATTAGCAACATTGTAACATTAAAAAATAAATCACCCACTATCGCATTGTAACATTTGAAAATAAATCACACTATCGCATTAAATATACATAAAATTAAGTTGTGCTCGGTTATTAGATATACTAGTCTAAGATTTTAATTTAGCCAATTATGTAAACCCAAACTGAAAAATTTACTCCAATTGTCCGTTGTGATGATAGAACTCCAAAAATTTCTAATATATTCACGATCTTTCAAGAAGTGTATAATAGACTCGTAGCATTATGATACCAAGGGCATTTATCGTTAGTTGTCAAATATTTGTGAACTCTTTTCATTAGTTAAGAGTTCAGTATTTGACCAATTTCCAGAGAAAACCTTTAATACGGTTGGGGTCATTCCACTCCCAGATTTTATCAAAGATAGAATTTTGGTAAGCGACATTAGAATTTTTATCATGTAACCATTCATAAGTTGTTTTAAGCATGAAGAAACCATCATTGGATAGCTTCCAACAAAGAAAATATGGATTTATAAACTTTTTATTCTTGTGTATTTAGCATAATTTCAATATTATACAATATTAATTTTCATGTATTATGCTT
This sequence comes from Cicer cuneatum, assembly GCA_037974295.1. Classification (NCBI taxonomy): domain Eukaryota; kingdom Viridiplantae; phylum Streptophyta; class Magnoliopsida; order Fabales; family Fabaceae; genus Cicer; species Cicer cuneatum. The sequence continues at coordinate 69,300,970 of JBBPBO010000001.1, read as the reverse complement.
ATATTTTTATATAATAAATATTCATATCTTTATCTTATATTTATGTATAAAATCAACAATAACAATAATACTCTCTCTCACACACACATATATATATATATATAATTAAAAAAGTTACTTTTCTTAAATTATAAAATATTTTATAAATTAATGAGGTGAGAAAATGGTAAATAATTTATATCTATATATTGTCACAAACAATATCTCTCTATATTTTTTCATATGAATTTAATATGATTCTATATATTTTGCGTACCAAAATATTTTATTGCAAAAACTTTTGTTTGGTAACGTCATAAGTCAATAAAATTACACTAACTATTAGACCTATAAAAAAAGTCCCTAATTTTAAAGTTCTCTTTAATAAATTTTTTATTATGCTCCAAATTTTAAGTCCCTTTTAATGAATTTTTTTCTTTGGCCCTAACCCCCTATTTTTTAATTTTTGCAGGCTTGGGCCGGGAGGCCTATGACCCATTTCATATTTTCATAAAGATAAAAACATGAAATGACATGTAAGAAATAGTTTAATAAAAAATATTAATGACATAGTTTAATTTTATTTAGATTTTTAAATTATTGTAAATTTCATGAATTTTATAAGAACATACAAAAAATATCGATAATTTCTAAATCGAATAAAATTCGGAAAAAAAATCAAAATTAAAAAATTATTTAATTTGTTAATTTTATTCGGAACATAAAAAAAATCGACAATTTCTAAATCGAATAAAATTCGGAAAAAAAAACGAAATTGAAAAATTATTGAATTTGTTAATTTTATTCAGAACATCAAAAAATAAATCGACAATTTCTAAATCGAACAAAATTAGGAAAAAAATCGAAATTGAAAAATTATCGAATTTGTTAATTTTATTCAGAACATAAAAAATCGACAATTTCTAAATTAAATAAAATTATAGAATTTGTTAATTTTATTCAAAACATAAAAAAATAAAAAAAATAAATAAATAAAAAAAAATAGAAATATTTTTTATTTCAAAAAAATAATTGATCTTTAAATGGGCATATGGGCCCTCTAAGCCCACATAATTTTGTGGGTTTGTTTACATTTGAGGTTTTCTTTTAATGGGTCTTTATATTATAAGATTTTTTGACCCCCTCCAATACATGGGCTGGGTCAATATAGAGGGGGCTTGACAAATTGACAGCTCTACAAACTATCACAGATAAAAAAATTTATCTATATATAAAAGAATATTTTAGAAACACTCTATAAAATAAACATCTTAAATATACTACATTTTGCTAAATGACATGTAGCGGTATAACATTTATAATTATAATATATTTGCGATGTTATTAATTACTATTTAAAATTTTATCTTTTTTTTTATTACTGAAATTGTTATTGAAGATGTTGTTTAAAGAAAGTAAAGTTTGTTTGTATCAACAACAATAACAAAACTTAATTTTGTGTGATATCTAAATCTAAGAATTTAAATGGTATATATTATTAGTGTAAAATGTTTTATAAATGTATTCTATCACATTTCACTATGTATATATTTGTGAAAATATTTTAAAAATTAATATAAAAATGATATAATAATAATAATTAAATGTGTGTTTAATAAAAAAAATTATATATACACATTATAATATTTTTTATAGTGACAATGCATACTAATTAAATTTCAAATGTAATGTATATAAGTTTTGCAGTTTTTCCAAATGTAATGTATATAAGTTTTGTAGTTTTTAAGCAGTTTCTCCAAATGTAATGTATATAAGTTTTGTAGTTTTTAAGCAGTTTCTTATCTTTGAACATACATTTTGGTAGAAACCCATCATAACAAGGCTTTGTGGCTCTTTGGTGAGTTCACAAAGTATCTCCATAAATTTAAATATGGGAGTGCTAACTTGTAAAGTATTTTTCATCAAATATTTCGTTGAACCATCACAAGATATGGTTCACGATAGATTGTTGTTTAAAAATCACACGTAATTCAATTAATGGTTAGCGACATTATTCAAAGATAAAAGTTTCTGACCGTCCTCGTTCTTATAATTGAGACGGTATCTTGATGGTTGTTGGTTCGATAAGTATAGTTTTGAAAGACGCATATTTGTTTTTACTTATTTTTATCAAACAAGCATCAACTACATCACTTTCTCAATTATGAGATTAAGGAGAACCGTGATCTTCTACTTCTAAGAGAAAACATTCGTCGTCGTTGAAATTTTGAACAGTTTTCATGTACCAGTTATGAAAGCGGTTCACCTTAAAACTTGTTTGTATTTTTCTCCAGTTCACTTATTCCTTCAGCACTTCACCTTATACATCTTTATTTACCATGCAATTTAAGTGGTCTACTGTGGACTATGACTTAAAAATTGTTCAAAATTCGAACGAGGACACACATTGTCTCATGAAAGTATAAGTCCATAGTCGTCTTTATTTTCACGACTAAGACAGTGACTTGATTGATACTCGTTCGATAAAGCAAGGAAAAATAAATATATATCCCTCACAATTCAACTTGTCAGGTCGACGTTAACCATGTTAGTGACTTAATTGTAAAGATGATAAAAGTCGTAAATGTCTACTTTTGAATAGTATCGGTGATCATCATTAGAGTTTCACGCGATTTTAAATTTTGATCCAATATAAAACATATGTTGTATTGGTCAACCAAATAGCTACAAATTTTCCTCTTAAAGTTGATTTATTATGGGCGTAAACTAAAGATACACACATACATAAACCCCTTTTAGTGCTATCATTTTCAAATGTTCTCCACATTATTTTCCCGCCAAGTAATGCACGAGACATTTACTCCCTTCATAGTGAAATATAAACAAATATAATAATTAAAAAAAATTAATATATTTAGACTTAATTTCAAACTAAATACATCAACTATTTTTTTATCTAAGATAGTATAATTACCACTAAAAATTTACACTCAACTATAAAGTCTCAAATTCGAACCCGAGACACATGTCTAACCTAACAATATCAACATTTGTCAATTAAACTAAAACGTAAGAACAAATACATCAACTTTTTAATTACCAATTTTGTTTTTATTTCATTTTAGAGAGTATTTACTACTAATTGCATAACATATTTTCAATTTAACTTGTGCTCTAGATTAACTTCGTTATGTCCAACTTAGTGATGTCCTACTTAAATCCTATCTTACTTCAACTTGTATATCATTAAATTTTTTATTTAGTCTAAAACAAAATTTAGAATCTAACACAAAAAAGAAGCATAATTTGTTCTTACTGGTCAATGAACACTCTCGAGAAACACAACCACCGTGTCGAAGTCTTAAAGGGGAGTGTAAGAAAACGAGCATTAAATCATTCAATAATTAAATATTAAATACAATTTATCAACGAGACAGCAACATTGTTGGAACTCAATGCAAGATTTGTGGCAAGAAATAGCAAGAACAATTTTATTTACAAATTATTTACAGAAGCTAGATCTTGTAGGAAGTAATGAACAAATTAGTTTCCTCACACAAGGCACTATATAATCTCCATGCATTATACACTTGCCATGTTCATGGAACAGCCCTCTTTAGAGCATCTTGAGAGCGAGTTTACTGCCCGAGTGAACCCCCTTCGCCGCAACTTTTATCAATGAACGGCTTTGGTACAGCCTGTTAACAAAACATTAAATAATAAAATCTAAAATATTAATTAGTATTCAAAATATCCACATACATTTATTTTGGTAGTATTATATTTTTATATTATGTCTAACCCGTCCATACAAAACCTATATCACCTTATAAAGAAAAGTGGAAGGTGTCTCTTTATAAACTCATTTCATGTCTTATCTCTATTCGATGTTGGATTTGAGTTTTTGAGTTTTTCCCAACAGGTACCACTTAATTGTGCAATCAAATTGAATTGAGGCTAAAAATCAGCAACCTAATTTTTAGTGCAAAACAACATGAAAGCATAACAACAGTTTCAGAGAGAGAGAGAGAGAGTGATGTTACCCCGCCAAAGCAAGTCCCCAAGTAGATAGAGCATAAAACAACTTTCCAGCATTCCAAATATCTAAAATCTTTTCCAGTTTGCTTGTACCAGACAATACTTTAGATAGATCTGCCATCAGATGATTTAAAACATCAGATAGAAACATTTTGTTACTTAATTTATCACAGTAGCAAAAGATAGATAGATACTTCATTCAAAATCATGCCAATGTAAATATTGTCAATGGTTGAAAGGACAATAATAAATAATTTGTAAGTCTACAGAACAAGCATCAGACTTAGAAAGCATGACAGTGGTTCCCAGCTGCCAACCCCCAATAAATCAGAATTTTGATATAAAAGACATTAATGAATTGTTTGGTTCAAAGGAAAAGGGGGGAGGGAAAATCCTAGATATTCTGTATGGTTAAGAGAAGGTGAGGAAAGGGAAAACAACTCTCTCCTTGTTTTCTTTGCACAGGATGGAGAGGGAAAACAAAAATAATTTACTATTTTCCCTCATCCAGCATAGAAAAAATGAATTATAGAAACTTTAGTCAATCCATTTGAGCATGAGCATATTACAAGATACAATTCTGTATCCTTATGATTTAGTAAGGAAATGTGAAGGGAAAAACCATTAAAAATATAGTCATCTGACAGAAAACATACTTTTCTGTAGTTCCTCTGGTGACAACTTCTGCAATTATAATGAGGAAAACAATGTGAGATGCAGCATATCAAATTTAAAATAAGACATTTTGGTGTATGGGTTGGGTGGGTGTGTATACCAGGGATTTTGGGTTTGACATAATGCATCTTGCCATAAAGTTGGCAACTCCATCAACCACATGTTCCTCACTGATGACCAAGTAACTCTCATCATCAATTCCACTACATTCCTCAAAATTAATAGGATCCCTCTCATCTGCAACCCAAACCCACCAACTGGGTTCTTGAGAGTCCACATTGATTAAAATATCCGCAGATCGATAATCAACCTCTATCAAATGCCAACAAAAAACACATAACAATTTGTCAATATCAAAATAGTCCATCTCACACAAGGCATGCCATCAACAGCAGATAAATTTAACTAAATACCAGTGGCCTCCTTAAAAGGAAATTGATTTCCTCCACAAGCCGTTTCCTGTTGTAGAATCTTGAGCCGAGTTAAGTACTCATCAGACCTCACTGTAGCAGCTAATCGCACGTGTAGCTACAACCAAATAGCACCCAAAACAAATGTTTAAAATAGGAACCATAATAGTCAGATGGTAGCACCTATGAAACAATAACACAGACACGAACACAAGATACAAACTGACACAGACATTGATAATGATTTAAGAAAATAGAAGGGATCGAATGTAAGAGCATGCGTTAGTGTCATGTCAGTGTTTGATACCGACACATATTGTAAACCAGACATGCCTTGAATCTGAATTGTTTGTGCTACCTAGGTAACACCTCTGAAGCATCAGTACTTGTAAAACATTAAGTACCAGTACTGGATATGTACCTGGTACTTGTATGGTACTCGTGGATACTCTCTTTTTCCTCATTGTTCTGTTGTGAGTGAAATTTGTGACTTCCATATATATTAGTATAATATTATTTGTATACTTGACTTTCTTCGTTGTTGTAACCGAACACAAAACTTTTATTGTGATTTTGTGTTGTGAAAATTGAACAACTTAGCTATGTTCGTTACATTATAAAAAATAAAAAAAAAACATGTTTCCCACACTCAGTACCGTACCCGCACCTATGCATCATAGGGTTAACTCAAAACAAGGGTAGAGATTCTCTAGCTTTGATAATTTTATGGGTCATGCTATATGGGCACTTGTTAAGGAATCAAAAGAGGAAATTTTGTATTGGAAAAAACAAATTTGAACTTTTAAAAAGTTAAATGCACAAGTTTTTATATTATTTCAATGTTATATTTCTATATTTGGATCACTAAAGCATTTCCCTAACTTTTTCTGTCTATCTATCTCTCTTAACAAAATAAATGCTCCTAAATTAATAGATAACCCTTAGAATGAAAATGCATCCTATTTTGTAATTGTAGGTCAAACAATATTGCATAACATGATTACCCCATAGCCAAAGTAGCTCACTATACATCAAATTAATGAAATTTTACAAAGCAACTAGTCTAATAGCACCCTATACACACACACACAAAATCCGATTATTGTTTCCATAATTTGATCAGCACCCAATTCAAAAATGCAGTTTTTTTAAGAACCAAAATTAATCAATTAATTAATAAATACATTATTATTTTTTCAAAAAATTAAATAAAAAAATAAAAATAAAAATGGAATAGGATATGTGTATATGTACATCGGGAGGGCAATTGTTGAGGAAGGAAGGTGATTCAGAGAGGTTATGAAGAAGCTTAAGATTCTGGTCGAGCAAATTCCTGAGGCGTCGATTCTCTAATTGAAGAGACTCCAAGTCGTGGTTGGAGTGGCAATAAGCGTTATCGTCGGTAGTGACGGGGGGATTCCGGTGACGGTGATGGTGGTGGCATTCAACGGCGGTCCAAGCAACGTCAGCAACTTCAAGCACCGTCTTGGCAACATGCACGGCGGCTTTGTGGGATGGCATGGTTCGATTATTAGGGATTTGATATTTTGAAAATTTAGGGCGATCCTAAAATCCCTAATTGCAATTCAATTTCTCGCAGGATACGTGTCTTCGTTGTTTCCGTGTTGTTGTGTTGTTAGCTTAAAATCTTATCTCCAGCTGCTTTTTCCCGTTTTGTAATTTTGTTATAAGCCGTTACAGCTAGCTTTCTTGCTCATTTTTTTTAAATGATGACTTCCACTTAAAAATCATTTTTCTTATTTTTTTTTTAAAATGTGATTATTATTTATTAAAATCTTTAATAATAAATATTTAAATTATTGAATTTGAAAATTACTTTTTTATTAATAAATAACAAATTAATTTAAAATAACTCTTAATATTTTTTTTAATAAATTTTCATAAAAATTATTTTTAAAAATATAAAGATATTAGTCAGAGTAATTTGATATGAAGGTGGTTACATTGACGGTGGAAGTAATGAGTTAATGCTAAATAATTCAATAAAAATGATGAATTTTATTAATTCAATTGTTAATTATTAATATGATATATTAATTATCAAATACACACAATTTTATGTTAATTCATAGTTGCAAATTTTAATTATCAATATTTATTTATATTTTAAAAAATTTATTATATATTTATTTAAAATTATTTAATAAAATATTAAATAATTTAAAATTATTTAATAAAATATTAAATAATTTAAAATTATTTAATAAAATATTAAATAATTTAAATATTTTATAGAAATTTATAGAGTTGATTTGACGGCTGAATTTATTAAATAGAGTAGCTCATTTTTTGAAATTAATATATTTCACCTATCAAATATATATATAATAAGTAAAAACAATTATAAACCACGTGTGAATTGTTTCAAATAAAAAAGAAAAAAGATTAAATGGCTATGTAAATACTGATTGCAACCACACCACATCAACTATTGCATTTATACACCAAAACCAAATAAAATGTCAACATAGTGAAAATAACAAAAAAGATCAGAGTTTGAACTTTGATTTTTTTTTTAAAAATTCCATTTAAAATCTATTCTATAAATAAATGTCTTTTTTTAAAAAATATAATCAATTTAAAAAATCTTTTAAAAACTTGACTCTTAAATATGCAAAAGGTATAAAAGGAGAAGATCATACAAAAAAAAGATTTATATCGGTTGATTCTTGGTGTTTTGCATTTCTTATGATATTTTTTGTGATATTTCAAAGTGTTTGTAGGGGTTTGAGTTAAATGAGATTTTAAAATCTAAATATTATTTTTGACTTATTCAATTATCTTTCTTGAGAGATGCATAGTGTTATTAGTAGCATGATGAAAGATTTTATTAGGTCAAAATTACAAAAGTTAAATAGGCGTCCAAATCATAACATCTCTTAGAGTGTACAGTCTTGTCCTGCAAAGCTTCCATCTTTCCATGAATTATCATTTTCATTATTGGACATCCTTGTACTATTATCTCTTACTTTAATGACATTTGACATGTTGTGTTTATCACACCACAAAGTCAATTTCAATGTTGTAATGATTTGACAATTCAATGAAGTAGTTATTTAAACGCTTGTAATCAAAAGTTGTGTTGCTTGGAAACAAAAGAGCCAGTTAAACGAATAAGTCTTTATCTAACGATATGATCAGAGGTACTCAACATTTTGTTTGAAATATTTCGCCTACACAATTAACACACATCAGAGGATAAATTGTTCTCGTACGAATGTTGTTGTCATCCAAACTAAATATGGTTTGTTGTTATTCAAATTTACTTGGTTCTAATAAGATGAATGTATCATTAATAAATACATAAGTACGTGTAGCTATTTTTACCCGAATCACAAGCTATGCAAATAGTAATCACACACTTAATTCATGCATATGATTGGCGGATCTTGGTGGGGACATAGAGTGACTACTGTCACTTCAATGTCTCCAACAAGTTTGTTTTTTAATAAAAATAATTTATAAAATAATTATAAAAAATACTAATTAAAAAAATACACTACATTTTTGAGTTTCGTCTAGAGATATAAAAATCAAATTAATGATCTGATAAATTAAAAAAAATGAAATCAACTATATTGATTTTTTTTTTCTATGTTCGAGTTCAATTTGAATCGAACCAAATAAACTCAATCTCTTTTGATTTGAGTATGACTTTACTTCATTTAAAATCGACCACTGATATATGAATAAAATCATTAGACTATATCAGTAGTGTTATTTTAAATATGTGTTGTATTTAAATATATTTTAATCATTTACATATTATTTTTCCCATTGTAGTTTAAAAAGTGTTTACATAATTATTTTAATAGTATAAAAAATCTAGTGTTTGAAAAAGAAAAATTTAAATTTTTAAATTAACTATGTTAATTTTTATTAATATCAACCTGATTGAACTGAACCAAATCAACATGTTATTCACCCATTTGGATTTAATTTTGTGATAAAAATTGTAAAAACCCAACCAAACTACCTATTTTTTTGGTTTAGATTTTTTATCCTCTCCAAACATAAGAACTAAAGCAATATATTATATCAATTATTCCGTCTCTTTTAAATTTGTACAACTTTTTAATCCAATTCATCATTTTTTTAATTCAATACTATATTTAATTTATCAATTAAAAATTTAAAAATTCGAGATCTCCAAAGTATTTGTTCAAGGTGAAGGAGTGCGCATGTCTATCATGTATGTACCATATATGCATGCAAGTACATTAAATAGAGGCATAGAGAAAACTAATAGTCTCATGCATTCATTCATGTACATTGAATGGAGGCGCATAGATAAATAAGGTATTTGAATAATGTCAATTTAAATCTCTCTCAATTTATATCAATTATCTTTATATCTGTTTATTTTATTTTTTAAATTTTTTTGTTGGATCAAAAATTTACATTGTATATATCACGTAAAAATTTACATAAATTTAAAATCATTTGATATATTTTTAAAACTCATAAAAATTAACAGTGTTAAATAAAAGTGAATAAAACATTAATTTTAATATATTTTAATAATATATTAAATAATTTTAAATTTGTACAAAACTTTACATATATTATTTATATGATATAAATTTTTAGTATAATAAAAAGTTTGAAAAAATAAAATAAAATTAAAAGAAGTAGATGTAATGGATAGAAATTGAAAGATGTTTAGTTTCAAAGATCAAAACTCATAAATAAGAGTCTCATACATATGCTTACATTGAATGGAGGGGCACGGTAAATTTATAGTCTCATTAATGCATGAGTGCACACTATAAACAATATGATTACATGCATATACATTGAATAGATGTGCACAGGAAACTAACAAAGTAACAGTCCTATTAATTAAATTTTGAGGATATTTCAAAAATTTAAAATAAATTATGTTTTATATTTTAAGTAAGAAATATGAAAATATATTTATTAGAAAAAATAATATTAATTTATTTAAATGTAGTAATTTTAAATTTGGTACCATCCACTCACTCCCACTATTCTTTTTTATAGAACGTGAAACTCCTACTTTTTTCTTCTTCTTCTTTCATCTCTTGGTTTCTCTCAGATACATTTTTAGGTGGTCTTGTCAATTCTGTTACCTTGGTTTATCGGAAAAGGCGAAAACTAATTTAAGGACACTAACTATGAATGCTCGTGTTTGGTATAATATTGTAAAGTTGATTTTATGGCAAGTTCGCCATTTCTCATTTATTGGAGATAATTGATTATACATTTATTGGAGATAATTGATTATACAAATATTCTATTATTAGTAATAATCTCTAATTATTAAAAATTATTTGTATTTATATAGTTATTTAAATTAATAATATTATTTTTGTTTAAATTAATAATGTCAACAAAGTAAGGAATTAAATTTTTAATATTTTTCAACAAATATCGATGGACTCAAGATGGAATTCCCTCTCGACATCCTCAAGAACAAGAAGAAAAACAAACTCGTGATACACTAAAGCGTCGATAAAATCTCGTACGTGTGAAAAAATCTCGGCAATGTGGTACTAGAGGTCACCTTCGACATTAATTTTATTGTAATTTTTGTAAAATTGGTAATGTTTTATATGAATGAATTATATGTATATATATATATTAGTTAAAAAAATTGAAAAAAAAATTCTCCTAAGGAAGTTACCATTTGCAAAGGCAACTAAGGGGGTATTTGGTATATAGTTTTTAAAAATAGTTTGGAAATGTTTTTTTTAAAATTGGGTTATTGAAAGAAAAAAAACCTAATGAAAGCATTCATCATAATAATATAGCATAGCTTTTCTCCCACCTTCCAACATGAGCCACATCCGAAAAAGTAACTAACTCTAACTTTGTACTGTTTGGAAGTACGTTTCTGGAAAATTTATGTTCCAAATGATTGTTCTATATGCATTGTAATTGTGTTCTACAATTGCAATGGTTGGTTCCAGTGCTACTCAGCTTCCCATAGCCAAGACAGAAACAAGATATTACATGAGAAGATTATAGGTATAACTAAAGATAAATATTATGTCCCAATAACATTCTTGAAAGAATTGAAGTTTCCAATGAATTCTAATAGCCAAGGGCTTGTTCAAAAAGTTTCAGAATATCTGGTGCTGATAACACAGCATTCATTGTTCTTCTGAGATAATACGCCTGACTTCATTTGCAAGATCAATAACATGCTTGTCTTTGGATCCTAAGAGGTGATCAATACAAACAAAATTAAGAGAGAATATGATTAGAATGATCTTTGAAACTCTAGTTAAAGATCCTCACCTATTTGAAGCAGAGCATTTTCAAGTAGGAAAAGATACTCTCTATTAGGTCCTGTTGGACCTTCAGCTTTAACTATTTGCCTGTAGTATGAAAAAGGAATAAATCAAACTCAAAGGGAATAAAAACTGGAGTAATGAGTCTAAATTTTAACAGGGCATGCAAAACACAGTTGTAATACATGGACCATGGCATTGGTAAGTTTTCCGGCTGTGGACTGATTCTTGAACATTGCCCAAAACACTAACAAGGACCGACACCGCTCTCTAAAAGAAAGCACACAACTAAGATGATGACTTGATCGGTGCTGATTTGGTAAAAACAAAGGGAAACAAATATAAGTAGAGTTTTGAAGTACTTATATCTATTTCTCTTGTTTTTACCAAAGTGACACCGATCAGGCCATTAGTACCTTACAACAAAGAGGAACAAAGAGGACCGTGAATTTGTACTTCGACTGACATCAATCATTTGTTGGAGTTTTTAACTATTATCAAGAACCGGTCCAAGGTGATACCACCGTTGCCCATGAACCATACATAAACACTAAAGAGTAGACACAATGTTTAAGCATAATCTTGTAACTAGGCCATGTGATTCCTAGACTTTGAAATGTGGATCTTCAGCCATGTATTATAACACTAAAGATTCAAAAGCGACTAATCATCACCTTTTAGATTTTCAGTACCCTCTCTGTTAAAAAATAGTGCATTAAAGACTAATTCATAAGCCTCCTGAAGCAAGAATCTCCAAACCAATTATAATAATGAATTCTCAAGTAAAGTTTAAGTTTATCTCACAAATTGAGACTAGCAAAATAGTAATACACTAGATGAAAGATAAATAGTACCTTGCAATATCTTCAACAGATGCAGGACCTAGATAATTTACATTAACTTTCTTATCTGGGGATGCAATATATCTGCAGAGTAACCACACTGATCTAATTACCTATAATTTAAACATGCAAAAAAGTGAAAAAAGTTGCAAGGCTTTTTCTTTCACTTACACCAATGCCCCAGAAATGGCTGGCGTTGTAGCAGTAAGTTCCTGAAAAAAAATCAGGAGATGCCAACACTCATCAGTGGAATAACTACTATTATAAAGCAGAACAAAATTATTCTCACCTTATTGGTGTTAAAAAATCTTGGGTTATGACACTTACAGTGAAAACATCGACATATTCCTTCCGGTCGTATTGCTTCTCCCTCACTTCCAGATACTGTGACACACAAATACAACAATGTAGAGTACTTACATAGTGACATTTGATGAAGAAAGTAAGAAAGATAGCAACATCAAAGATGTGGGTTGCCATCAACATTTGACTCCTATACACCAAATCCACGTGCTTAGAAAACACAACATGATTTTCTAAACGATAAAAGCTATTTTGTAAATATAATATGCAAATTTGGCATCATTAAACAATCATATGACATGATTCATTGGGAACAGATAAAAGGAAGCTGGTATGATAGACGGAAGGGATCATTAGCTGGATTTAGCTGTTCAAGATGGTAGAATTGAACTTATTTTAGAAACAAAGTATGTAAATTAGACAACAAAAATGCACAATCACTAAGATAACAACAAAATTTAATTTGGTATGCTGAGACTGTGTATCAATACCTTTTTTACTCGGCAAGTACTGGCTATTGGAGAAAAATGAATAATTATACACAAGTTCAAACTTTTTCTGGGTAACCATGTTATAGGTTAAAAGTATCAACCACCATTTAGCAGCGACTAATCTTCTTCACAGAACCTTAAGAACATACAAGGTGGGTTTTCCCCCTTCTAATCAAGTTTCTCCATACACAAGAGTCAAAGTACTAGCTTAAAGTGTATGAATTCTTTACCATTTGGACCAATCAAATCTTGGTCAAAAGTTTGAACTTAAGATGAAGCAAGCACATTTTAAAAATCTTACCGTTAATGCAACTTCTTGATCTTCTTTCTTTGAGATCTTGTAAGCAGCTCCCCACTATCTCCTTGCAAAACAGAGTAAGTATCCATTTCAAATATTGATTGCATCCAAAATGATTTTGACTCATCAGAAAGTTGCAAATTATATAACAAGAGATATTCACAGAATAATTGAAAGCACAAAAACAAGAAACAACAAGAAGGCCAATGTAATTAAATGAACAGATAAAAGATACTCCCTAAAAGGAGGAAGTACATGTGAAAGCCAAGAGTGAACAAAAGATGAAATGCCTCTCTACTTTTACAATTATGAAACAAAAATAAATTTTGTTTTGGCATGCTTGCTAAAACTCACTCTTGTTCAGTACTTACAGATGCCATACAGCCAGGTACAATTTAAAAAGCTGCTATTACACCTAGGAACCGTTCGATCTTGACCAGATGGTTCAAATCTCAAAACAATTTTTTTATGTTTATTTAATAAAAACTTACACAAATTGAATAAATCTAAATTTAAGCAGCTGATGAAGTAATAAGTTATGGAACTAAATTTGAAAAACTTACACAAATTTCTCCTTGAGCAGGTTCCAATGTGACAGTTCTTCCAGGAAAATCAGGGGTTCCTCTATGGTCAGTAGAGCCTAGATTTATAATGATGAGAATGTGTAAGTTTGAAAGGGGAATTAATTTTGAAGAGTGTGAGAAAGTAAGTACCTTGGTAGAAGACACGTCGATAGTGTTTGATGAAACCAACAAGACGTTCATCGTAGTGAAACCCAGCTTTTGAGATCAAAGAACCGTACCCAAATACCCATATTACTGCCATCTTTCGTTTTTACACAAACACGGATGAAGTAAACTACTAGTACTCCTCAAAATGATGTATGTAGCGTCAAATTTAGGCCAAATACACTTCTCCAATACTTTTGAGATCATTTCATACATTCTCCGTTTTTTGTTGCCAATAATAAAATAGCCAATCACATCATATCACATCGGAACTGCAGTCACTCGCTCGTTGGGGGAAAGGAAGGATTAAGACCGTAACAACTTTCATTTATATTTATCTATGTTTGATGCTAACTCGTTAAAGAAACTATTAAAAAAATTATTTTTTAAAATTTTAAAATATTAAATATATACATCAACAAATTTAATTTATTTTTTTAATGTTTAACAAAGAGATTTGTTAACATTTCTTTTTATTTATATATAAAATTATATTACAGGTTTGGTATTTTCGTACTAAGATGAATAATCTATTTGGAAAAAGTAATTATTTTAATAAATTAATTTTTAATTTTTGATGTATTTTTCTATTGTAATTTTTAATTTTTATTATTTACATTTAGAATATTGATAATGCATCAATATTTAATAAGTATAATTTGATAAATATAGTATTATTTTTTTTTAATATGTGTGAAGTGATAAGATAATTTACTTTTTATAGGACAAAAGGAGTATCTTATTTATATATAGCATTAGAATTTTTATAATCTTTTTCCTTTTTGTTTGGAATTTTTATCTTTTAAAACAAATTACCCTTCTTTAAACACGTCAATGTGTTACTAAAAACGATGACATACAACTTCATGTAAGATTATTATTAATAATTTTTTAATAAAATCACATAAATTCATTGTTAGAGTTCTTTAAATCTAGAAAAAGATATATCATCCTTCATCATCTTGATGATCTTTCTTCTTCATTTTTCATCAATATTAAAATAAAATTATTAATAATAATCTTTTATGGATTTGTCAATCATCATTTTTAATAACACATAAACGTTTTAAAGGATAATTTTACAAACATATTAAAGGATAAAAGACCTAAACGAAAAAAAAAATATAAATAATAATTTTGTAAACCTTTTAAAAGATAAATGACCCTAGTGAGAAAAAAAAATATTTAACCATTCAAAATTAGGCAGATTATACTCATTTAACAAACATTTATCTATTAACTATATTTTTATCAAATGCATAAAAAAATTTCTTGAATTAAATCAAACTATACAAAAAAACAACTCAATATTCGTTTATATATAACAATTATTTAGCTTTTAAAATTAACAATCAATCACTTGAAAGAATAATAAATCTTGAAAACGAGGTATTAACAATTTTTTCCGTTTTGGTGTGTAAATTTTATTTTTAGACGTGTTGATCACTTATTTAATTAGTCCAACTATCTATGTTATAGTTATAGTAACATGCGATCTAAAAACACATATTACAAAATATTTTACTTTAGAAACGTGAAATTAAGTGTAACATTGTGGTAGTTGGAAGGAAATAAGGTTTGATTTTGCCTCTCTTCTATTTTGCAAGAATGAATTCACTAGTCTATTCACACATTGTTGATATCACCAATAGCTACTCACTCCATGGCATTAGCTATAAACGACAAATGCGTCAACAGTGAAGTAACTATCCATGAACAGTGCAGAAAAGATAACGAGTTTCTTCATATCGAGTAAGTATCAAATCGTAGATTGTTCTTCATTTGGAATTTCAAAATGTCCTTAATTTGTTTGATAAATTGCCTGTGAAGAGTACTTTTTATTTAATTCTTTATTTTGAGTGTTTTTGAACTTGGCTTTTGGGTACATAGACTTGTGATGAAAAAAAATTATAAGAAGGAGGTTTTGTTTTCCATTTCAACAAGGAGTCTTGTTTTTTCCTTTCAATAAGGAGTTTTTTAGGCTATCAGAGACAATGAGATTCATAGCTTAGAATTGTCTTGGACTTGGAAACCTACAGACAATTAGAGTGTTCAAAAAACTCTTACGAGATAAAGATCTCACCTGTGTATTCCTATCAGAAACTAATAAAAAAGATTTTGAGATGAATAATTTTCGAAATGTACAAGGTTTATCTAGGGTTGTTGTTGTTAGTTGTGTAGGAGAAGGTAAAAGACGTGTATGTGGTCTTGCAATGTTTTGGAAGGAAGGTGTTGAAGTAGAGGTATTATTTTTTTCCCTAACTATATTGATGTCTTAATTGCTATGGCTGATGGAGATGAGAAATGGAGGTTGGCTGGGGTGTATGATTGTTCAGAGTCTTAAATGAAACATAAAACTTGTGAATTGATTGACCAATTAGCATTGGTGGAAAACACTGATAAGTGGCTCATCATGGAGGATTTTAATATGATTTTTTCACAAGATGAGAAGGAAGGTGAGAATTTTGGTAACTCTCGTATGATTTCGATGTTTTGGGACACTATTCAAAATCACAGTCTTTCTAACTAAGAATTTTAGGGTGATAAATTTACTTGGCATAATAACCAAGATGAAGTTTTTAATATTAAGATCATCCTTGATAGGATGGTAGCTACACTGGCATGGTCATCATTTTATTCTTCGGCTTCAGTGATGCATTTTACAAAGGCATGCTTTCAAATTGCTTGCCTCTCTGGTTGCGACTTGCATCTAGGAAGCCAAAGAAAAAATGAAATATTCTTAAGATACAACGGTTTGAAGAATGTTGGTTACGTGATAATGGAATTGCATAAGAAGTAAGGGGTGCTTGGGAGATGACAGGAGATTTTATGTTTGACAGAATCAATCATTGTGTGAATGATCTTTCTAACTGGGGTCAGGATTTCTTTGATGATGTTCCCAACCAGATTAAAATTTCTTAGAAGAAGTTGAACGATCTCAATAAACAATCACATCATGGGGAGTAATTTTAGAAATCAGAAGAATGGAGGCTAGATTGGATGATTTGGTGGAGAGTGAGGAGATTTGGTGGACTCAGAGGTCTTACGCTTTGTGGTTAAAACATGGAGATAAAAATACAAAAATAATTCATCAAAAAGGTTTCTCAGAGAAAATCTAGAAATTGGGTGGTCGTGGAGAAAAAATTGATGATGAGGAAGACATAACCTTGGTTTTTAATAAAAAAAATTAGGAACTTTTCTTTACTAGTCATTCTGAAAGAACTTATGAAGTTGTGGAAGTGGTCAAAGATAGACTGTCAGATTCTATGTGTAACATACTGGAATTAGAGTTCATAGAAAATGAACTTTTTTTAGCTGCTAAAAATTTAAAGCCTCATGCTGCCTTGGGTCCTATCGGAATTCCATCTTTATTTTATCATCGGTTTTTTAGTATAGTTGGTAAGAACATGACTTCTTTTGCTTTAGAGATTCTCCATAATGGTGGAAATCTAAGTAACATCAATTATACTTATATATGTCTCATTCCAAAAAAGAAAAAGTGGAAGGTACAAGGTGATTTTAGACCTATTTCTCTTTGTAGTGTCATTTTTAAAATAATTACAAAAACAATTGCAAATAGATTGAAATTGATTCTTCCTGATATATTTAGAACATTTTAAAGTGCTTTTGTGCCTAGATGTTTAATCATTGATATTGCCTTACTAGCTTTTGAATATTTTCTTTATATGAGGGAAAAAATAAAGGCAAGAAGGGTTGCGTTGGCCTAAAGTTAGATATGTCTAAGGCATATGATCACATCGAGTGGAATTTTTTGATTGAATTTCTTCAGTCCATGGGGTTTTCTAAGAAATGGCAGAACTTGATTTTTAATCGTATTTCCACAATCTTTTTCTATTTTGCTTAACGGAAGTCCTTGTCAAAAGTTATGTCTTCAGCGAGGTCTTCGTCAAAGGGATGCTTTGTCTCCTTATCTTTTTATCTTATTGCAGGGGTATTTTCTTGTCTTCTAAATAAGACTAAGGAAAATAAGGTCCTTCATGGAATTCAAATTGCAAGAAGAACTCCAAAAATTAACCATTTATTTGTTGCAGATGATAGACTCATATTTGTAGGGATTCTCTTCAAGATGCCCAAACCATTCAAGGAGTGCTTAATATTTATCAATTTCTAGTTAAGTTATCAATTTGGATTAATAAAAAATCTCTTTCAATCGAAATGTGCTTGATGATCGTAAAATCTCGTTTCAAGGGTGGATACAAATTAAGGTTGTTGAGTGTCATTCGAAGTTTTTGGGGCTACCTTCTTTTGTTGGTAGGTCTAAGCAATGAGTATTTAATTTTGTCTAAGATAGGGTGTGGAAGAAGTTGAAAGTTGAAAAGAAAGATTTTTATCAACCGCATGGAGACAAATTTTAATCAAAGCAGTGATTCAAGCAATTCCTGCGTATGTTATGAGTTGCTTTCTACTTTCGAGTGGTTTATGTGAGCACATTGAAAACGTGATTAATAAGTTTTGGTTCGGCAGCAAACAAGGTGAACATAAAATTCACTGGATTAATTGGGAGACATTATGTAGTGAAAAAAAGAAGGGTGGTATGAGCTTTAGAACATTCCATGATTTCAATCTTGCAATGTTGTCTAAACAAGGGTGGTGTGTCATGCATAATGATGATTTATTGATCTCACAATGTCTAAAAGCAAAGTATTTTCCTATGAGCAATTTCTTGAGAGGTTCAATTGATTATTGCCCAAGTTATTCATGGAGAAGTATTTTGCAAGTTCGTCTAGATTTTATTGAGAAAAATGGTATTTGGAGAGTAGGGGGTGGTCATCAAATTCATGTATAGAAGGATAATTTGCTTCCTTATCAAAATGGTCACAAGATTTGGTGTCCTAAACCTTCTAATTGTGATATTATGTTTGTCTCGAATCCCATACATCATGATATTTAGTGTTGAAATGTCTCCTTAATTAATGGAATTTTTCGTCCATTTGAAGCTTAACAAATTCTTCAGTTGCCACTTTCTTTCTCTCAACTACAAGATAAGTTTATGTTGGGAGCTTCACGATCTACTATTTTTTTCAAAAGAGTTCGTATAATTTCTTAAAGGCAAGACATGAGGTATCTGCCTATCATAATTCAGCGCAAGATATTGATCAATAAGTGTGGAAAAAGTTATGGAAAATAAAAAAATATTCCAAGATACACTCATTTTGCTTGATTGATTCTACATGCAAAAATACCAGTAAAAAATGATCTTTTTAAAAGAGGAATCAATTATGATCCATTGTGAATTTTTGTTGGGCAACATAATGAGACAATTTCACATCTCTTTATAGAGTGTAACTGGTCAAAGCAAGTATAGTTAGCTTCTCCTTTGGGTCTAGTATTTAATTCGCATGATTTTATATATGTACCATTTCTCGAGTGGTTGGAAAAAATATTATTGATGCAAATGAGAATATGATTGTATATGTGTTGGCCTTTGTATTATGAAATATGTGGGGCTAGAAATAAAAAATGTTGAGGGAATTGATGTTGATGTGACTATCATTGTTCAAAAGACACAATCTATGGTTAATTTTAATAGTGTTAGTGCAGTGTTGTTGGAGACACTAAGTGGATGTCACAATTTACCTATATTTGATGTTCGTTGAAAACCCCCGTTTAGTGGTTGTAATGAGAGATGTTGATGGTGTAGTAGTTGTTGCTAGCTATTGACAAGTTATTTAATTATCAGATATAGATGTATCAGAAGTTTTAACTATGTGGAAAAGTTTTGAATTTGCTAAAGATATGTCTTTCTTGAATCTTATAGCAAAATCAAATGTTTCAAATGTGGTTGTAGCGTTAAACGCTCATCAACAGTCTCTACGTTGGTTCTATTATTGGAGATTGTATTAATTTTAATATTTGCTTTTCATCTTGTATTAACATTTCAAGGACATATAACATTTCAACAATTTCAATTTTTTTTTTAAATTTAGAAAAAATGCATTTCAAAAGTTTTATATTTATTTAAATTTTTTATTCTTTTTTAAATTATAAAAAATTACATTTCGAAAATTTCACATTCATTCAAATTTTTGAATTTTATTATTTAAAAAAATTGAAATTTTACATTTTGAAACTTTAAGATTTAACCATATTTTCGAAGATGGAGAGAAATAATTTACCTATATTTCGAAAAAAATCAAATAGTTAAAAAGAACAAAAATATATTGTCATATATTTTAGGGGGTGGGAGGTAAAAAGGAGGGAGTTGGTGGTAGATATCTCTTCATATTTTTCTCTAGTTCAATAACATGCATTATTTGCCTAACTAAAAGTCCGCCTTCTTTTAACATGAAAATGTGTTGATAATCATCTTATAAGATGGCTCAGTTAACCGGTAAAAAATGCATTTATGACTGAGTTAGCAAAATATGGTTATGAACAATTCACTTTAAAATACGTTTAGCAGAATCTAAAGTGTTAACTAGAAGCATAGTAACTGTCATAGGTCCAACCCCACCAGGCACAGGAGTAATAACGGATGCCACCTTAACAACTTCTTCATAGCACACATCACCGACTAGACGATAACCTTCCTCGCAGCTAAGATCCTGTAACATTGCATCCTTAAGCTTGGTTAACTAATATGCAGCAAGCAAAATGCGAAAAGACATATGATATATATTATTGCAAGCTCACCTCAACAGGATTTGTTCCAACATCGATCACAGTTGCCCCGGACTTTATCCAGTTCCCACGAATCAAATTAGGGACTCCAGCAGCTGAAACTACAATATCAGCTTCAGAGGTGATCTGTGCAGGGTTTTCTGTAAATGCATGTATGATGGTGACTGTTGCATGGTGTCTCTGCCAACATAAAAGATTGTATTACACTTTCTGTACATCAAAAGAAAAATGTGTTGATACCATGATTTCAAACTTTTAATTAGAGTTTAATTTGTATGCCCAATCACATTTCAGACTTTTAGACTATCAGTATAAAACAATTTCACACATACATTTAATCATATCTCACCACAGATAACTGTAAAGATATTTTATGAACTAATGTAACAAAGTGATATAATAGTTATATATAATTGGATCCGTGTATGAAACTTTTTTATACTGTCAGTGTATACAAATTTTATCCTTTTACCTGCAATAATAACGATGTTGGCAGACCAACAATATTACTCCTTCCTATCACCACCGCCTTCTTCCCCATAATCTTAACTCCAGATCTGATCAACAACTCAATGCAGGCCTTTGGAGTACAAGGAGTAAACAATGGCTCCCTTCCTCTTAGAGCAAGATTCCCCATATTAAGAGGATGAAAACCATCCACGTCTTTTTCAAGACATAGAGCATCCAAAATTTTTTCCTCGTCCAGATGCTGTCCCAAACATTTTGCAACAAATCAATCACAGTACTTCTTCAAATCCTGAACATGTGTGCTAATCCTCATTTGTTTAATTATTTGTTATGATTGCACATCTGATATGTAAACTTGTTACTCAGAAAAATATGATAAAAGAATATTGCATTTGCAAATAACTCCTCCAAACAACCAAACTTAGGGTTTTAGTAGATTGGTTTCCTTTGATGTACATGTACTATTTCATTGAATCAAAGACAGAAAACACAGATTCTTTCATCTTATTTTCTTCCCCGTTTACATAATAATATTAGACCATATCTACTTATATACATCATTTCAAACAGGGTCTGTGATAGAGCTCAGCAAGTGATGTGAGATAAAAAAAATGTGAGAGTCTAACTTCAATTCAAAATGTAAAACAGAAGGAAGAGGAGAATCTTGATCTGCTCTTGTCCGTCGATAAAAGATGTAACGGGGGAGAAATGGAAAGTAAAGATAGATCTATAATCTCAAATATTTCAAGGATTTCAAAGTAATAGTAAAATTGCAGAACTAGCATGGTTTATAATGAACTAGCTATTATGGCGTTCATCCATAACCGTTGCCAGATTAATAATATAAAGAATATAAACAAGATGAAAGGAATAGATTGAAACAAATGGAGAAAAAAAAATGCATTGCTTTGTTGGTGGTGCAACATAATCAAAGTACAAGAAAAAAGTGTTAAACAATCAAGAAATACAATGAAATTTAAAAACCACACCTAAGAAAGCAATGCATTTAACAAAGTAAAATTCCAAGAGATCTCAATGACAGTTGTTTCAGTACAAAAGATTATATAAATGTTTCTAATTTTCTTTTATAATTCATGTGATAAAAATTACACATTTAGATAAAGATCACGCCTTTTCTTGAATAAAAACTCAACTGATACTAAAATTCATTAAATTATGGTAAGAAGTCACAAATTCAGAAATTACTTGTGGCAGAGGAAGCTGGACAAGAATCCCATGAACTGATGGGTCCTTGTTAAATCTCATGACAGCATTTTGAACATCAACATCTGTACAATCAGTTGGTAGTTCAGTCACCAAGGACTTGATTCCAACTTCTTCACATGCAATTATCTTGTTGCGAACATAAGTAAGAGAATCCCTCCTCTGGCCCACCAAAATAACAGCTAATCCAGGAACCTTTCCCAGACATGTCTTCATTTGTCTTACCTGATCAGCTATTTTAGATCTGATTTCTGCTGACATCAACTTTCCATCAAGTACCATAGCAGTTTGTTCATTAACTGTGCCAAATTTCAATACAGCATCTTGAGGAATAAAACGTACAGAAGAAGCAAATTAAGAATGTATATTAGGAGGAAAAGAAAAGAATGATAGCTTCCAACAAACTATTTATAGGGATTGAAGCAAAATAGTTCGTGTCAACCCAAAACCCATAACATGACTGGCGTATATACTAAGTTAACCACAATATCTAGCTTGGCAAGCTTATTAATCGCAACAATATAGTTAACAAATTATGTTTTCTAATCTCAGGCGATGTTACCTTCTCAAAGTCTAAATCTTTCTTTGGACCACATTACACACTCAAGTCTATGTCAACCGCTTTACCTCTTCTTCCCATCTCAGCTGAGAATACTCCACGAATGACGCTCTAGACTCAAAATAATTCTACTAGTACCCATCCCTAACAGGTCAGTCTATCATCATCGATTGGCTCCACCTCTAGCACATGTGCCTTCACCTCCAGCACAAACGCCCACATTGCAGCACTTATAGACCCGCCAACAACCACCCCACCCACTCCGACCCAACCTCCAAAACCCGATCTTTCTATTGCAGTTTGAAAAGGTATATTGTCCACTCGTAATCCTTCTCATTATAGTGCTAATGCCACTGGCCTCTTTATGAACTTGATATTAAGAATGTTTTCCTTCATGATTATCTCACACAAATAGCAATAAAACAATTATCAAACCAAGAGAAAAAAAGATGTTTACCGCTTTTAAGTATGGCTGGACTACTCTGACATGAAGAATTAGGAGTCCAGATGTCGGGAAGGTCCAGAGATGCAAGAGCAGGAGACATTAAAATTTGTTCTGATTGAAGGACTTGCAAAGTGTGAAGAAACCTTGCTTTTGGTGGAAGATGCCTTCGTAGACAATTCATCAATGTCACTGCCACAAAGCCCATTATATTTGTCAGGTTGACATCAACGCCACTTCTATCTGTAGCAAGGTTATTGGAGAATCAGTTCTCTCTTCCTCTTCCTCAGTCCATAGAATGTCTCCAAGGAAAATTAAATGGTGAAGCCCACGTCCATTTTATAAGGACATGACACTGATAGTTGATACAACAGAAAGACAGTGAGTGATGAAATTGATGAACCACCCTTATTGATACTAAAGACAACCATCAGACAAAATTTCAACATAGAAACTCTAGGAAAACTCACACTTGATCCAGAAATATATTACTTAAGTTAAAAATTAAATATTCCCAAGTACATTTCTTTCCTCATGGTGGTTACAAGCAATTAGCATAACTACGGATTGAATAAAGAAGTGTGAGCCTTTTCACATTAATACCCTTAATGTTTTATTATAAAATTTTTGATAAAATAAAATTGATGAAACTATATATCTTTGCCTACTCTGCCTAAATGGTCATCTTCCTGTTACTTTATTTTCCACCACAGTTCCTATCAAGTTTAGGAATATCACAGCTTTTCTTGTTATTTTTTCTAGCAAGGCCATAGCAAAGACATAAAATCAACAAATTCATGTTTTCAGAGTACACAAAGGAGCATCTTTCAACAATTAGGGTTTTGGAATTTGGGGAAATTATACCTATTGGGATAGTAAGACCGTACAGATGTAGAGATCCACTCTGGGGAGTTCCACGGCGGCAGTAGAAGTAGATGGTGACAGTTCAGACGCGTCTTGGCTTGCCGGAAAAGATGGTGGCCGCGACGGAGTCCTCTAATATGGCGTCAGTTCGCTATCATTTTTTTTTTGAGTGTGTGTTGGAGCCGCGTATGGTTAAGATTGGATCTGGAGAAGAAGATTGAATCTGAGCCATTGGATGTGAAAGTGTTGGAAGGTGTGTGACATTGTGATAAGTGGGAGAGATATGTGGTCTAGATTAAATTTGGATTTCAAAGGAACATCTAAGAGTAAATTGATTTGTCAAAAAAAAAATCTAGGAGTAAATGCCTTGACATTTACTTATTTTTTATTTTTATTTTAAAATAAATTGTAAATTTTATTATAATTAACTGGGTTCAGTCACAAGATTATCTATCAGCATTTGTTAATTAAATTAAAAAAATTTATTTTGATTGTGTTTGATTTAAATTGTGTGTGATTTTTATAAAATAATTAATTTTATTAAATTTAATGATCGAATAAATATTATTTATTCAAATTCGCAGTTAGTTATATTAATATTATATTAATATGTAAAATGATAAATAAGATAAAAGAGTAACATGAACCACTATTAAATTAATTCATCATGGTCTGATTTTTTATATCCTTTGAATTGATTAAGCTTACACATATTACTATTGTTCATATCACACCCAAATATAATTTTTCTCTTCGCTCTTTCTTTTTTATCTCTCATCTCCCTCGTTCTGGCTTCTTCTTAGCTCAAAACAACCTCCATCCACCATAAAACAGCCTGTTCGACAACCAATAACTACGTCACCACCACAATTGAACTCATCTTTATGACAAAGTTATAAAGTAAAATAAAGAAAATTTTAATATGGATTATGGTATATGGTGGGTCAATTTTAAAAATATTTAAAATTTTAATGATCACAAATATCTTCTCCTAAAAGTAAATATTAATTATCATTTTTATTATTTTTTACTAAGATAATAATTTAAATGAAATTATTTTGATAAAAATAATAACAATTAAATATATATCTCAAGTTGAATCAACGTTAATCAAATTACTATTTTATCATAAAAATGAGTGGAGTCATAATTCTAAATATCGTTTTTAAAATTTTCGATTATTTTTTAAGTATTAGTCTATAATAAACCACTTATAAATATAAATATGATTTAACGTAGAACTTGTGGTAAAATATATAGTAAAATATGAACTTTGTTTGTATGAAAAAGAAAATAAAGTATGAACTTGTGAATAAAATTGAAGATCTTTAGGTCTAACGATAAGTGACCGTTTCAATTTTTTATTTTAAGTACTTAATGATATTTATGTTTCATTTAAATATAATTTATGAAGTTAAAATAGATTAATACAGCTTAACTGAATTTTTCACTAAAAAAAAAAAATTTAGCTAAGAAAGAGAATAAAATAGTGAAGCACAGCGCCTATACACAATAATACAAGTTTTGCACAAATTTGAAAGATTTATTTGGCATTGTGTGGTAGTACTAATATTCAATTATTGCTATTGATAATCTCCTAATGAACCACATTATTCCTCCACAAACCCTTATGTGGCGGCTTAGAAATCTTGTGATTCAGTTGTAAGGTTCATTGCATTGTGTTGTTTGGTAGAGAAACGATGAGGTTAAAGATAGTGTGAAAAAAGATATGGTGTAGACAACCTATCATAACATTTGTGGTCTTACTTAATCTATTGGTGAAAAGTAAACTTGACTATCATAGACCACTTTAAAAGTGGTTCGTGTTAAATGTCTCGCAATTTACTCGTTGAAATAGTAAAAGTGGGTCATTTTAAACTATTTTTTTTTTTATATATAACAAATCAATTTAATTCTTCACTTGAATTTAATTAAATTGTATGGATTCTATTTAAATTTCTTAAGACTTATATAAATTTTAACTAATAAAAAAATATATTAAAAAATGTTTGTTAAGAAATGTAGAAAATATATTATTGATTTTTTAAAATTGTAAGAGCTAGTTTGAAAGTTCTTATTCTTGCTCCGTCACTGCTAATGGTGATTAACATGTTGGACTTACATGATATATTGGACAACAACTACTATGAGCTAGTATTGTTCTACCTAATTATTTGTCAGATATGTTTTTTAATAGATATTTAATCCCTAATCATCAAATATTAATACTTTTTACCTATAATATAATTATTAAAAAGTATCAACAGAAATTGCGTTCACACACATGAATGATCCAAGTTTAAAAATAAAAAGTTAGAAAAGCATGGCAATTAATTAATTAAAAGAAGAAAAATGAAGTTAGTAGTTTTGAATGAATCATGTGTATTGATTTTGCCTACCTCCAATAGATCAAAACAAGTTGGTGATATATGGAACATGATTAGGCCACCACTAAACAACATGATAGGAACAAGCACATAACCCTAATAGTAATTGTTGTCTGTATTAGTGTAGTGGCAACTGGGAAAAACACCACCTAAAAGTAAAGTGAAAAGTGCCCTTGATTGAGTATACGATTAACCTGGAGAAGCTATTTTCTATAATACATATATCCCATTCTAATGATGTGTCATTCAATAATAAATTAAAGGAGCATACTAAAATCAGAAAAATTAAAGAAATCACCTAATGTTTAATATCATAAATAATTGAACATAATAAAATCATTTTTTATTTTATTAATTTTGGTAAATCGAGGTACTCCATCGTGTCTTAGTTATTCTTATAGACAAAAGTTAACTACTTTTAACAATTATTATAAAAAAAATATTTAATATCGGTAGTTGAATGTTTGACATTCAAATAGATAATTTAATAAATTTGAATTATATTTTATATGAAATTTAGAAAATTAATTGCACTTGATTAATTTTCTTAATAATTGTAAAAATAATTATTTTTGCTTATAATAGTGATAAGAGAAAGTATCTTTTAAGCGCAATTGTAGAAATTAATTCTTTAAAATAACTAAGATTAATATCTCTCGACAATAAGAGTTTATTCGGGGTAGTTGTAAGTATTTGATTTTTTATTTTAACATTCAATTTCAAAATTAGAAATTGTTTAAATAAAATAGGACTGAGTTGGTCTTTTTATTTAATTTCGAAACAATTTTTCTCTTAAACTTAAAAAAAAAGTTTTATAATTTTTGTTTTTATTTTAAAAGTAACATGTGATCAAACACTACTCCAACAATTAATGAGTAAATGTCTAACACTACTCCAACAACCACGAACTACTAACTACCACCACTTAACACGTAATTCCGACAACTGCTAACCACCACTTCGACCACATACTTCCAATAACCGCCAACCACCACCGCCGTTCACCACTTCGACCATTGTCAGTCACTCTCCAACCATCACCTTAGACTATCAGTCACCTTTTTTGACCGTTCCAGCCAACTTTGACGAATCATAGTTACGATATTCACGTTTGCCAACTACCACTTTCAACCACTATTATTTAAATTATTATAAAAAAATTATAATTTTATAATGTTTAAATTATTTTAAAATAATTAAATTTTAATATATATGTCTCATAAGCATAACTCAATTGATATATGTAAAATATTGATATGTAGAGGCTCATATTCAAACCCAAGATGTTCTACTTCTCAACACTTAAAGTATGTGAGTCTAGCCATAAAATTATTTGAGGAAAAAAAATATAATTTTTTAAATTATTTTATTTTTTATTTTAAATTATTTTTACATAAATAATATTTTTGTTGGGTTCAAGTGTAAGTGATTAAGTCTCGCGCATCAACCATGAATGAATTAAATGTTTAATATATAAGAGATGTGACTCATCTACCCGCTGCATTAAGGTTTTGAGTAAACATGTAGTGTCAAAGTTTCTTATAGTTTTGAAGCATTTGACTTGTTGCTTCTCCTGAACTCCTGAACTTAATCACTTACACTTGATATATGTAAAATATTGATATGTAGAGGCTCATATTCAAACCCAAGATGTTCTACTTCTCAACACTTAAAGTATGTGAGTCTAGCCATAAAATTATTTGAGGAAAAAAAATATAATTTTTTAAATTATTTTATTTTTTATTTTAAATTATTTTTACATAAATAATATTTTTGTTGGGTTCAAGTGTAAGTGATTAAGTCTCGCGCATCAACCATGAATGAATTAAATGTTTAATATATAAGAGATATGACTCATCTACCCGCTGCATTAAGGTTTTGAGTAAAGATGTAGTGTCAAAGTTTCTTATAGTTTTGAAGCATTTGACTTGTTGCTTCTCCTGCACACTCCTGAACTTTCCAATAATTTTATATATTTAATGAAGTCATAATTAAATGAAATAAAAAAAAGTGATTTAATTCAAAAATAAAAAATAAAAAACTAAAACTCAATTCAAAAGTAAAAACTCAAAATTGAAACTACTTAAAAATTTCCAACATAAAACCAAAAAATACCCCAAATAAGCAACCTAAATATTTACCATCAGTAATTTACACTATGTTAAATTATACTTTATTTCTTGTTTTTTATGAAATAATTTTTTGTAATGACATTATCCTCATCAAGTTTTTATTTACAAAATATATATATATATATATATATATATATATTTTTATATATTTGAAAATTGAAATATCTGCTTGTTTTACGTAATTTTAAAATCGTCTCTAATATTATACAATATTAATCAAGTCAGTCATTCCGTCAGTTCATGTTAACTAACCAAAAGAATTGACGTTGTTGAATTAATATTATCTCACACTTCATCAAATAAAACGATGGAGACCATTACAATACAATTTAAAAAATAAATGTTACTAAGTATACTCATGTAAAGGCAATATTGTTTGAGGATTATTTTGCAACAAATGAAATTTTTATACAACAAAAGAGATATGCTTCTGCTACAATTTTTCTTCCTCCATTTTTGTCTTTAGATCATTGAATTATTCTATGCAAACCCATAACTTAAATCCATTTTCATTCTTGCTAGGTACTTAGTACTGGCATGATAAATAGAAATTACAATATAACCTAACCACCTACTTATTTCAGCACTAAACATATTGTGGCAAGATAATTTAGTGGTCGGTTGAGTGTATTTCAAAGTATTTATTGTCTCTAAAGAGATGAAATTTAAATACTGATCCTCCACATAATTCTTGTCAACATGGAAAATTTTAGAAGTAGTCATCTTCCTTCTAAATTAACTGTCTATCATAAGTCAATAAATGATTTTTAATTTGTCTATCATAAGTAGATTAATGGTTGAGTTATATTGTGATTTCTATTTTATAATGTAACAATACATGGAAATAACACAAATTAAATACGGTGGATTTTATGTTATGGTTCACTACAAGAAAAATTGTTGTTACTTAAGAAATGTCTGTGGGTAGTATGACTCACCGATTCTCCATGGGTAAAGTTACTCATAGAGTTTCCGTGGGTTAAAAACGCAGATACTTATCAACTTTTGTAACATTACCTGCGGACAATCCGTAAAAAATTCTATTGATTTCTATTTGATATTTAAAATTTTATCCATAACATGTTTGTGGGTAAATTATCATTTACTCATGGAATTTTCGTGGGTAATGAAAAAATGATTTTCATTCTATTTTGTATTCTACTGTTTCCTGTATTTTTTTTTAAATGTATTTTTAAAATAAATTGTAAGCATATTAAAACATCAATGTTAAAATAAAGTGAAGTTTTATATAAATAGTGTTTTCAAAATACATATTGTGGCTACCACAAGTCTCAAAATAAGGACAATTTACACTACCATAATTCTCAAAATAAGCACATTGTCACTACCATTAGTTTAAAAATACACATAATGACACTATCGTAAGAATATATATAGATAATGCCTACAAGTCTAAGCAAAATATTTAGTCATAACTACTAAATAAAACTGACACTGAAATCAGTATTACTATTCGTCGTCATCATTGTTAGACTCATCCTCTTCATAATTGATAGTGTTTCAACAAGTGTACTGAATCGTTGCAAGTAATAATTAAAAC
Source organism: Cicer cuneatum (assembly GCA_037974295.1). Lineage (NCBI taxonomy): Eukaryota > Viridiplantae > Streptophyta > Magnoliopsida > Fabales > Fabaceae > Cicer > Cicer cuneatum. The sequence goes on along the minus strand of JBBPBO010000001.1, from coordinate 69,270,688 downwards.
GGTAGTACCGAGTGTCGAACTCAAGAATTGCGTTTTACTATCGAATTATATTTAATTACTGAAATTGAACAAAAACTTTCTAGATTGAGTAGAATAATATTTGAAAGAACAACAGTAATAAAATTGAACTTTTATGATGAGAAAAATGTCAGGGATGAGTTTCACTACGAGTCCAACCTTGGTCTCTAATTTGATCCTAGTTACTGAATTCCTTTATTGAATTATTACCAAATTTTCTTTAGTATTCTTGCCCTAATGTCTTAGTGACAGAACCTTTAATTCCAAAATAACCCCTAATTCCTTAGTGGATTTAAAATTATGATTAAGCTTTACAGTACAAAAATTTTCTTTTTAAACTGCTGCCTTTGCAACTAATTCAATTGGTTTCATGACCTGCATCTATCCCTAGACTACAATCTCATGAATTTCTCATCTCAAGCATTCGTAAAGTCTACTTCCGTTTCAAAATACGAATCGTAAAACATTTTAAAGTTGATCGGGCAATAAAAAGCATTAAGCACAGAGATGAGAAAAATAATTCAATAAACTTATTCATATAACAAAGAATCAAATCAGACAATTAAAGGATTCATCTTGTTTCACTCATCCCTAACAAATAGGGTTTAGTTACTCATTTCAAAGATTAAAGAGATAGAGATTAAAGAAGAATTACAAGAAAGATTCATGAATGATTCTTGATAAAACTCTTTTAATGGTGTAGAACAGTCGTCTCTGAGTTTCTCTGTTAGGGCACAAGTCTCTGAACTTCCCAATTGACCAAAAGATCCCTAAAAAATAAAAATAAAACACAATTTTATGCAATCTGCAACGCGCCACGCGCCCCAGGCGCAGGCCTTGCGCTTCAGGCGCATTTAAACAGAATCAATAGTGCAGAAATGCACTTCAGGCGCATGCTTTGCGCTTCAGGCGCACAACATCTTCTTTCTGATATATACTGCATATTTCTACAATTGAGTCCGAATTTGGTTCCGGTGTCTGCATGAAAGTTGTAGCTATGGATTTTAGCTTTCATTTGCACTTGGTTTGACTCTAATTGGATATCTACAACATCAAATATCACTGAAATACTCCACATAGGCCATGTTGATTTCTCACCAGAATTCAGCACTTCACTAAAACAAAGAAACGACGCAAAACTCCGAAAAATCTCTACTTAATCAACGAAATAATAACATAAGCATTTTATTAAACCCAAGAACTAGAATCAATAAAATATATCAAATAAATCCTTAAATTAACTAATGATTGAAGATAAATAAGACTAAAAACAATGAAAAATATGCATATGATGAAGAGTCATCAATAATCTAAATGACGACGACGGGAGTACTCAGCCTGTATGGAAGCAACACTTTTTGCCAATGTTGCTAGCTGCATCTAGAGCTCTATAGTGCGCTGCTCTGTCTGTTGAACCTCCTCTTGTCGACGTTGCTCTGCTTTTCTTAGCTCCTTTCGCGCCTCGTGTTATGCTGCTTTTGCTCGCTCCTCAAATGCTGCTATCTGTGCAAATATCTCGTTAGAGTGCTGAGACAAGATATTGGTGCAACCTCTAGATGGACGAGAATCTGGGACTAGACTTGCGACACATGGTCTATAAAGGGAGCATCTATCTGCAACACCATAAATACGCCCTTTATTCTTTCCCCCAACAGATTGGACCCACATGTCTAAGCGAGCTTCTGCATTAACCAATTGGCTACAACTACTAGATGTTTCCCCACCTTTGGAGGCCTGTTGCAACTTACCTTGAAATGTTTCCTGCTCAAATAGAAAATAATGTAACATAATCAATTTACTTTTACAAGAAATACAAATGAAATAACGAATGATTTAATATTTCTTACAGATGTTTTTTTTTTGCTCTTTCATCAATCCAAGAGTTGTCCTTCTTCTTAGTGTGAGTTTTTAAAAAGACCTTATCCAATGTGGGGTCTCTACCTAACTCTTCAGCCTTACAAAAAAATAAAAAACAGTAGAACTGTGAATAATATGAGAGCTATATTTCACCAGCAAAGGAAAACAACAAAATATTTCAGCAAAATAGCTCTATGCATTTTGAAGCAACAACACAATAAAACAATAAAAATAGTAAATAGTAGGCATGTCCTTGAGCCAAACATTAAATGGTTATATAACAAAGACTTTGACATAGAAAACGTATCATCTGAATGATATGTTCAACAATGGATATAGATCCACCAGTATGGACAACTCCTCCTTTAGAAGAAGCATGGTTTTTCTTAGCTCGATTTGATATCTCCTTATATGAAAGATCCATCCATATCTTCTCAAGATCATTCCAAACAATTTCGCCCATCCAAGTTGGACATTTGCGTTTCTTTCTCACTTGCATCAACACATCAGAAAGACGCATTGATCCTTTTGTATTGAAAATATTCTTAATCTGAAAATTGTACTCAGGCAACCAAGCAACTTTCTCCTACAACATTACATTACAAATAAGTTATAATGTATTAATTAGTATCCACACAATAGTTGAAACTCATTAACAAGATATATAACATAATCATACACCGAATTTGTCGAACCAACATTCCAAATTTAATTATGGGATTGTCCCCAGCTAGGATACGAATCAACATATTGTGATGTAGTGACTAAGGTGAGGGCCCTCGATGCCACCCTACACGGTAACCAGCTGCAAACAATTTTCAAACAACATAAAATTTAAAAAAGTAATTTGAAATGAACCATAAACCTCATGTTGTAATGAAAAGTTAAACAGACCTAGTTACATACCCTCGACCATCTGGCTATATCATTGTTCTCCCATCAAGCGCAATCCCATGAATAGAATTGGAGCATCGCGAGCCTTGAGTTTTGTTACCAGTAGCAACAAGTATTGAAGGTGGTGGATTAGCAGAAATTGAAGTATGTCGTGAGGCAACAGATGTTAATGGTTGTGACGGAGAATGATCAGCAATCGGGGAAATGTTGTCTTATGGGACAAAACCCGGTGTGGACATCATCACTATAATTGGTTTAGATTGATGCACCTTACTAGGTGGGGGTGGAAGCACTGCAACTTGTTGGGTAGGAGGCTTAACTTGTTGTTGGGTGGGATATCGCACATACTGTGAGGTTGGTGTAGTGACATTGGCATCTAGTGGCAATTGATCAATTGTTGCTTGTACATGCTGAGCTGCTTGAGTTACCTTATGCGGTAAAATCATGCGATTTTTCTTCAAAGGAAGCTGGAGTCTAATCTTTTCTTTTGGAGCCATCTATAAAAAATAAGATGAATAAAAACAATTAGCACACACAATAGTAAACACAAATAATCAAAAGGAAACGATGAAGCTGTTTCAGTTCCAGGTATAAACATTAAGTCAAGAAAGGTAGTTCTATATGCTAAAACAACAAAAAGGTGTTAGAACAATATGTGATGTACCATTGCAGCCACAGTTTAGTGAAGAAAATGTATCTCAATATTAGAAAGGTTTCAGAACAATATGTGATGTACCATTGCAGCCATAGTTCAGTCAAGAAATGTATCTCACATTCTGAAACTATGTTCCTACTTCTTGCTTACTACTAATTATACAAACCACAAACTCTTCAACCACCACTAAGGCTGGCTACAAAAGCTAAAATGCATTTGAATTATTATTTGCATCAAAATGCTTCCAAGCTTCCCCATTAGACGGACGACGTAAAATGCCTGAACTCGATCTATTATGTTGATGTCATCTCTGAAGTAGCAAAATTGATTTACAAGGAAGGGGGTTTGAATTGTAAATCTCCCTTTCTAAAATTTCCTGAAAAACTTCAGTTTTAAACTCAAGAAAGTTCTTGGTTAAGGAAGCAGAAAAATGGAGAACGTTCTTGGTTTTATTAGAAAACGGAGAACGTTCAGATTAGTGTGTAAAACAGAAAAACAGTTTTGTATTTTAATCTTAAAAACAATCAAACTTGATAAGGAGATTAAAGATAAGAAATACCACACACAGATGTATCCTGGTTCACCCAACTTAGGCTATGTCCAGTCCCCACAATAGTGAGATTTTCCACTAAGTGTTTAAAACAAGAACCTTCTGGTTTTACAGCACCTAGCCTAGATCAACCTTGATCTTTGTTTACAGAACTTAATCTGATTCCACCTGGTATCAGATTAATCGAATCACCTATCTGTCTTGATAGGATTTCTTACAATCTACCTCAAACTATATTAAACTCTTATAGTTTGAGTTTTACAATAATAATGAGATTGTTTAGAATCTGAAATGACTCAACTCTTATTTGAGGTTTCGATACTTTTACAGATAAATCAATATGAATATATCAGAGTAAGAAAGATTTAACTACAACTGATTCTGTAAATGATTTGCAGAACTTCAAGTATGTGAATGAGAATGATTTGGAGAAACTTGTTAGCACTTGAACTTCTGAGTTTTCCTTGAGCTGTGGCCTTCCTTTTATAGGCTTGAGAGCATTTAATGAAGGCCAATATAGCCGTTTGTTGATGCCTTTGTCTGACTTGACCAGAGGCAAAAAGTAATCCTACTTTTGACACTTTTTACTTTCTGTTCTAGGGTGAGCTATATTTTGCGTTTTGAATCAATCTTTCTTGAATTTTTAATGATCCTCTAATGCTTCTGATAAGAGATAATATTGCTAGTTTGAACTGAAGCTTTGAACCATTCAAAACAGATTAAAAATGATCATGAAAGCTTGATGTAAAGAGCTTGTACTGAAGCCTTTAAAACTGACTGGAGATTGATGATCATTCTGGACTTTTTGTACTTTAGGTATCCTTGGAGGCTAATAATCAATCTGGAGGTTTCTGTGGTCATATTGGAAACTGTCTTTGACTTCAAGATTGTTTTAACAGTCTTGACAGTCATTCCCAGAATTGTCTAGACAGGCTTGTTTGAAAGTCTTTTTCTTTTGCAATTCGAATGTCCTCTTTGAGTTGAATAGATCCTATGTGTTCTCTGCCATGTAGTGATCATATTCATGTAACTTCCAGAGCCAACAACTTTAATTAAGTGATGGAGAAAGTTGGGTCTTTATGCTGTCACAGTCTGGCGAACATTCTCCGTTGTCCAAACTGTGAAGAATGTTCTTCTGATGTTGTTTTCTTTGATTCTTTTCAAACCTATCTTTGAATTAACACACTCAAAAGCACATGTTAAATTAACAATATACTTAGAATCATAATTAACAATCTTTTAATTAACCTTTGTTTATTTTCATCAAAACTTTAAAATTGAGAGTTTGTCTTAACAATCTCCCCCTTTTTGATGATGACAAACATGTTAATTTAGATTTTCATTTTGATTCTAATTTTGAAAGAGCTTGAAAGCTCCCCCTCAATTTGTGCAGAGATTTAAATTTAACAGAAGATAAATCATGCAATTTCAAAAGATAAATCAATTCAGCAAATGGATTCATAAAGACATTTCATTAGATATCAAAGACAATTACATAGTGAGATTAAGTCAGACAAAATACAGAAGTACCAAATACAAAAGGACAAAATACAGAAGTACCAAATACAAAAGTATCTAATTAAGGACTAAAACTTAATCTAAAATCTTCAAATTAATTCTCCCCCTTTGTCACAACAAAAAGGTAGGAGAAAAAGATCCTAAGATGCCAAGGATGGTGAAGATCCTTTTGAAGATGAGGACTTGGCAGGATTAGCAACAGGTGGAGGAGATGGAATAGGATGGATAGGAGGAGGAACAAGTCCAAGCTTTGGAGCAAGTTGTTCTTTTATCCATGTCCACAAGAGGGTGGACTCCAAATCCTGTTGAGTTTGGCGTGCCATAATAGTATGTAGGGCAGCCATGATCTCAGAGTTCGTAGGTTCCTTTGGTGGAGGTGGAGGAGGCATAGGAGAAGTAGGATGAGTGGAAGTTAGAGGAGCAGAGGCAGAAGGTGAGGGATTGGATTTCTGATTAATGGATGGTCCAGGAGTATCAGAAAAAGTCAAGAATTGACTTATCCCAAAGAGAGAAGGATTGGTATTCTGTGGGAAAGTGAAGAGTGGTGACATAGAGGAGACGTGCTGATGTGGTAGGAGAGTGCACATGTCGTCTATGGGAGAATGGATGTGGTGGAGAAGGTCTGTGGAGGATAGGGTTGTAGTTGGGGGAAAAACGGAGAAAGTTTGAGGAGGGTGTGTTGGAACAGGAGAACTTTCTCTGTTTTCAACAGAACATTCTAGAGCAGTTTCTGCTGCTTCAGGATGGTCTGGTGAGGGCTGTGGTGAGGCTGGGATTGGAGCAGGATCAGCAACTCTTTTTCTTGAGGAGCGTTTCCTTTTTAGTGAGGGTGGAAAGGATGAAGGAACACTTGCCTCAGATGTAGCTTTCTTCATATGAGAAATGTTTTTCGAAGAAAACTTGGAGATTTTGATCAAGCTTTTCTCATTACTGAGAGGGATGTGAAAATGCCTGAATATCTTGGTCAAAATCATCCCATAAGGGACAGTATTCTTCCTGTAATCCTTATTGGCTGCAGTAATCATATGATGGATGATTATGTGTGGAAGATTTAGGTGCTTGCAGTTTAAAAGGTGATGAATGACAAGAGCATCATTATCAGAGACATACTCATGACTTCCACAGTGGGGAAGTATGGTGTGATGACTGATGCTATTGAAAATTTTGGGAAGTGGTTTGAGGAAAGTGGAGAGTTATCGTGTAGACCCTTCTAGAAACAGATTAGAGAGTTCCTCTGTCTTGTTCAGGTTTAAGACATTATACCATTTTTCTCCATAAATGGCAGGCCTTTCAGTGGGAAGATTCAGAATTGTGGCCAGTGTTTCAGGGGTGAGGATGATTTCAATCCTTTAACTTTGGAGATCATCAGGGACTTATCAGGAAAAGTCTTTGCTTGGCAGTAGAATGCCCTGATTACTTCAAGGTAATAGCATTCTGATGTCTGAAGGAAGGAAGTCCAGCATAAAACATCAGTGTGATGTTTTATGGCATTTCCATCAACGACCAGATTATCAAACATGACAATCCGTCCCACTCCAATAGGATGATTAGCCTATTTCTCCTTGAAAATTTTATTTGCAGAGAGGGGAATCAGAGGGATGTTATTGGAGGAATCAGAGGGAGAATGTTGGGGAGCAGAAGGAGTAGTGTGGGGGCAGAGGAAAAAGTTTGGGGGCAGAAGAAACAGTGTGGAGGTCAGAAGGAATGTTTGGGGGGGCAGAACGATTAGTAGGGGGCAAAAGGAATGTTGTGGGGGGCAGAAGAAACATTTTGAGGGGCAGACAGAGTGGTAAGGGGGGTAGAAGGAGAGGGCTTCTTGTTGAGCTGTTTTGGTGCCATAGTTTTACTTCGCTGGGAAATCTTCATATTCTTCCTAGCTAGGTATTGAGAGATGGTTACAGCAGATTTTTTCTTTATGGTTTTAGAGGGGGGTTGAGATGAGGGTTCAGGAGTTTGCTGCTGTGTTTGGGATGGTTGTTGTTGAGAGGTTGCTGGAACACTAGAAGGAGGGACATCCATTTCTTCCTCATCAGAGTCAGAAATGATAAACACGGAAGCATCAGTTTTTTTAGGGTTCGAAGTCCCTATTCCAAAAAGAATTCGCATGGACCTTCGTTTTGGGGGGTTAGTGGTGTTTCTCAAGTGAGGAGGAACTTGAGCAGTGTTGGGTACAAATTTAGGGTGAGAAGGGGGAAAAATTGCTGCGAGTGGTTTAATGGGAAGTGGGATAGGGCTTGATTCCCGTGAAGACGAGGATGAGGATTCTGATGAAGAAAATGGCATTTTGATGGGAGCGGGTCTGGGTGGTGGGGAAGGTGAACGATAGCGAAATGGAGAAGAAGGTGGTGGTGATGGTGATTTAGTACGTGTATTTTTACGACCACTGGATTTAGTTCTGGCCATTTGAGTGTTTTCAGAAAGGCATAAAGTTTTTAGAAGAAAGGCAGAAAGTTTTTGAAGAAGACGAAGGGAAGGATTCTGAAGGGTTTGTGAGAAATTACAAAGACAGAATTGCCTTTTTAGAGAGAAAAGATAATGATGAGTGAAACCTAGGGAAGGAGGTTTTGAAAAGATGTAACGCCTCTTTTTGAAAGGGTGTCAGGGCATTTTTGGAGGCAGGGGACAAGAGCATTAAATGCCAAAACTCCCATTTTCCTCATGCGCAGAGAGAAAGACATACGCAGAGGAGAAAGTCGATTTAAAAACGGAGAAAGTTGCCTGAAACACGGAGATTGATAAACGTTCTCCGTTTTCTGCAGAAGCAGTTTTAATGAGATTTCATTGGATTTATCATGATTTTCAGTCTTTCCCTTATTGAATTAAAACTCTCCTCAACAAGAGGCTTTGTAAATACATCAGCAAGTTGATTTTCGGTATCAACAAAGATTAATTCAATGTTTTTCTTGCTAACATGATCTCGAATGAAATGATGCTTGATTTCAATGTGCTTAGATCTAGAATGCTGAATTAGATTTTTAGACAAATTTATGGCACTGGTATTATCACAGTAAATTGGAACATTAGAATAACTTACAGAGAAGTCTTCAAGTTGATTCTTTATCCAAATTATTTGGGAGCAACAATTTGCAGCTGATACGTATTCAGCTTCAGTAGTTGATAGTACAATTGTGTTTTGCTTTCTACATGACCAGCTGATTAAAGCTTCTCCCAGGAACTGGCATGAGCCACTTGTGCTTTTTCTTTCAGTTTTGTCCCCAGCATAATCAGCGGCGCAGTAAGCTACAAGATCAAAATGTGAACCTTTTCTATACCAAAGGCCAAGATTAGTAGTCCTAACAAGATATCTAAAAATTCTTTTTACAGCAGTTAAATGAGATTCTTTGGGTGCAGATTGAAATCTAGCACATAATCCTACTGCAAATACAATATCAGGCCTACTTGCAGTTAGATATAACAAAGAACCAATCATTCCTCTATACTCTTTTTCAGAGACAGATTTTCCATTTTCATCTTTGTCCAATGAAGAAGATGGATGCATGGGAGTAGTCATGATTTTGGCTTCATTCATTTTATATTTTGTTAAAAGATCTTTTGTATATTTTTCTTGACAAATGAAAATGCCATCATCATGCTGTTTAATTTGTAAACCAAGAAAGTATCTCAACTCCCCCATCATGCTCATTTCAAATTCACTTTGCATAAGATTTGAAAAGGCATCACACATTTTTTCATTGGTGGAACCAAAGATTATATCATCAACATACACTTGTACTATGAGTAAATCATTTTTATCAATTTTCTTAAAGAGTGTAGTGTCAATGTTTCCTCTAGAAAAACCATTTTTGATTAAAAAAGAACTTAATCTTTCATACCAAGCTCTTGGTGCTTGTTTCAGACCATATAGAGCTTTGGTAAGTTTATAAACATGGTCTGGTTTTGATTGATCTTCAAAACCAGGGGGTTGTCGTACATAAACTTGTTCATTTAAAAAACCATTTAAAAAAGCACTTTTTACATCCATTTGAAAAAGTTTTATGAGTTTATGAGATGCATATGCAAGAAGGATTCGTATAGCCTCTAACCTTGCAACTGGTGCGAAAGTTTCATCATAGTCAATACCTTCTTGTTGATTGTAACCTTGAGCAACCAATCTGGCTTTGTTACGAATGACCTTACCTTCTTCATCCAGTTTGTTTCTAAACACCCATCTTGTTCTAATGATGGTCTGGTTTTGAGGATCTGGGACAAGATTCTAGACTTCATTCTTTTCGAACTGATGAAGTTCTTCTTTCATTGCATTAATCCAAGATTGATCAACAATGGCTTCTTTGATTGACTTTGGTTCTAGTTGGGAGATCATTGTCATGTTGTTGTTGTCATCCTCTTTGAAAGACATTCTGGTTCGAATTCCATCAGCTGTATTTCCAATAATCTAATCCTGGGGATGATCACTGATTGTTTTCCAGATTTTTGGAAGAGAATGACGTGGAGACTGTTTATCAGTCTGGTTTTCCGGGGGAACATTCTGCTACTGCTGTCCAGAATGTTCTTCTTCTTCATCATCTTTCTTGCTCATTTCCAGATCATCAAATTCATCAAATAATACATGTATACTAATTTCAACAACCTTTGTTTTGAGATTAAACACACGAAATCCTTTAGATTCGGTTGAGTATCCCAAAAATATGGCTTTGTCTGATTTAGCATCAAACTTTCCAAGGTTTTCTTTGTTGTTCAAGATGTAACAATAACACCCAAAAATGTGAAAATATGAAATGTTTGGCTTTCTATTTTTCCAGATTTCATATGGTGTTTTGTTGATGATTTTTCTTATTGTCACACAGTTTATGATGTAGCATGAAGTGTTTATGGCTTTAGCCCAAAAGTATTTTTCAACATTTGATTCTTCCAACATTGTTCTTGCCATTTCTTGCAATGTTCTATTCTTTCTTTCAACAACTCCGTTTTGTTGAGGAGTTCTTGCACAAGATAGATTATGAGAAATGCCAAGATCTTCAAAAAAGTTTTTAAAAGAGGCATTTATTAATTCTCCTCCATGATCACTTCTTACAGAAATGATTTTGGAATCTTTTTCATTCTGAACCTTCTTACAAAAGTTTTTGAAAGCATCAAATGCATCATCTTTTTGTTTTAAAAATAAGACCCATGTGTATCGAGAGTAATCATCAACAATAACAAAACCATATCTCATTCCACCTAGACTTGTTGTTTTAATAGGACCAAAAAGATCTATGTGAAGCAGCTCAAGGACTCTATTTGAGGAAATAAACTCTTTTGGACGAAAGCTACTTTTAACTTGTTTTCCTTTAGCACAAGCTTCACATATTTTATCTTTATTAAAATTGATTTTTGGTAATCCTCTAACAAGTTCTAGTTTTGAAATCTTTGAAATAGTTTTCATACTGATGTGTCCTGTCCTCTTATGCCAAATCCATTTATCTTTGTTTATGGACATCAAGCAAGATTCATCAGGTAATTCTTCAAGGTATAAAACATAAAGATTTTTCTTTCTTATACCTGAAAAAATGAGTTCGCCAGTTTTGCTTTTAACTTCACAGAAGTTTGGTTTAAAGATAACCTCGAAGCCATTGTCACATAGTTGACTTATGCTTAAGAGATTATGTTTCAGACCTTCTACATATTGAACATCAGAAATTTGGGCTGAGTTTTTCTTACCAATGGTTCCTTTACCTTTGATTTGAGCTTGGTTGTTGTTACCAAAGGTTACAGAACCTCCTTCTTTCTTTTCAAATGACATGAAACAGCTTTTATCTCCTGTCATATGTCATGAACAGCCATTGTCCAAGAACCATGGCTTTCTCTTGACAAGTTGAAATCCATTCTGCATAAGGTGTTACTTTAACTTTAGGTACCCACTTTGTCTTGGGTCCTTGAGAGTTAGTTTTAATCATTTCTTTCTTTTTAAAATGACATCTTGATTCTTGATGACCAAATTTGAGACAATAGGAACATTTAACAGTTGGTCTTGGTATTGTTTTTAAAATCTGAGTTTTCGAAGTTTGGAATCTTGATTGTGTAAAGATTCTGGATCGTTCTCCCTTTTTCAAACTTTCTGGAGAAGGTTTAGTTTTTCTTTTTGAACTTTCTCCGTTTTGAGAATAGGCTGGAGAATGTTCTGGTTTTTTCAAAATTGGCTCTTTTCTTTCAAATATCTTTCTGTTCTTATTCTTCTCATCCCGATTTTTGAAATAGCAAGCAAATTCCAAATGTCCAAGTTTTTTACAGTATGAACATTTTGTTTTGCATTTTTCGATCTTGCTTTCCGGAATAAAAAAGTTTTCCTATATTTTGGTTTTTTGAGATTGATCAAAACCAAGACCAGCTTTATCGAATATTCCTATTTGTGATCCCATGATTTTCTGAAAAGTTTCAGTAGCTTTTATAAAATTAAGCAAATCAGTTTTCAATATTTCATTTTCAGATTTAAGGTGAACGTTTCTCCGTTTTAGCTGCAGAACGTTCTTGACCTTTCTGAATTTCACAACTTTGCTGTTTTGACCCTCTCAGTTCTTGAATGGTATTTTTGAGAATCTCAATCATGGCCTGAGCCTTTTCTTTTTCTTCTTTTTCTTTAAAAACTTGTTCTTTTAAGGAACTACATTTTTGTATGAGAGTATTCGAATCATTTAGCAAATTGTCAAATTCTTTTCTCATTAATTCACACAGAGAACATGATTCAGAATTTATTACCTCATTTTCTTCTGTATCTGCCATCAGACATATGTTGGCTTCTTCTTCTTCTTCTTCTTCTTCTTCTTCTGAGTCTGATTCTTCTGAGTCATCCCATGTAGCCAGCATTGATTTCTTTTTGGAAGGAAATCGTTTTGGTGTTTTCTTATTCAAGGGACATTCAGATTTGTAATGTCCTAGTTTATTGCAACCAAAACATGTAATCTGGCTCTTATCAACTTCTGTTTTGGGATTTTTGTTTGGAAATCCTTTTTTGATTTGATCTCTCCTTCTCATCATTCTTTGTATTTTTCTGGTGAGAAGAGCAATTTCTTCATCAGCATCTTCTTGTCCAGTTTCTTCTGGTTCTTCATCAGTTTGTAGTATGATGCTTTCTTGAAATGCATTCAGAGCTACTGCTTTGCCTTTCTTGGCAGGTTTATCTTCTTGTAGCAATATTTCATGTGCTCTTATAGTTCCTATCAATTCTTCCAGGGGAAGTGTTTCAAGATTTTTGGCTTGGCTTATAGCTGTTACCTTATATAAGGGTTTGTTTGCAGCAGTTAACAAATCATAAACGTCTTGAGCATCATCATTTAGGGGCTCTTCATTAATCTCTTCCTCGTTGCCCTCATCACCCAAATTTTGGAAGTCATACGTAGGACCGAATGCATCATCGACCATATATTGCATTAACGTAAATGCATCATGGTTATCAATATATCCACTACTACTTGGAACATTTTCTAGGTCAATCTATGGGGCTTCTTCACCATGCTCAGTCAAATACCAATAATTTGGTTGAAACCCAAACTTATACAAGTGAACTTTGACTTCACTTGCAGATAATACACCGCTACACATGCAATTTTGACAAGGACATCTAATGCCATCATCTTTTACAAACTGATTTCGACTTATTGCCTTCGTTATAAACTCTTCACCTTTTGCGAAGGTTGGTTTCAATCCCCCTCGTTAAACATAAAGTCTATCATATACCCAACTACGATCTGAGTGGTAGCCATCCATATTTTGAAGGACAAACAAATAACAGATGAGCGATGGACTGATTAACAAAATGTCATTTTACATATCAAATAAGATATCTATACAAACCTCAAATAGGTTATTACTCAAAAAAATATAGATAACAAAATATAAATAAAAAAGTATAGATAACAAAATAAAAATGCAATCATTTTGAATGTCAATAACAAACATTTTTCAAATATATGAATTTTATAGATATTATGTTTAATCTTGAAAATAAATAAAATAAACATAAAAGGAAAAAAGTACTAAAAACTGACATCTTCACTATAAATCAAATGAAATTACTCTCAATAAATGGTGAAAGACAATCATCATTACTTATGCTCTCTTTCAGTTTCAGCAATTTCTTTGGGCATGTGTCCATGCTATAAAACATGGCCTTATGTTCATTACTTAGTTTCTCACCTTTTCATGTATATAGTTCCTAGCAGAAAAAATAACAGTTTTGGTCTTAGAATTGTGATTCAACCTTTGATTGGTTTTAGACTTTTTGGAACCAGAAAAACAACAGAGTTTTGGTTTTTTGGATGTGTCTTCAGTTTCAGAGTAATTGGATATCATCAACATGTACAAGTAATAAATTAATTTCCTTCATGTTATATTGTCTTTCATAGTATAAATCTCTAGTTCCATAATATGTTTTGCCATTTCTAGTTTCATATTAGAAAAACATTGAGGATGTCAAAGATTTTTTGCAACACGACAGCTAGTGAAATAGCTTTATTCCTTTTTTTCTTCTTTTTTTTAATCATAATATCAATTCTAAATTTGTATTTCATTGTATTGTTGTTTTATTATGCAGCTGCATTGGAAAGAGAGTTGTGGTCGACCGCCACAATCAATGAGGTTTTGAAAACATTGCATGTGATATTCATGAATTTTCCTAAGCTTCACATATCTGAAGCAACAACTATTTGCATTCCTCATTTGGTAAGGGCACTTAAATCTGGCAGTGAAGTGTTGGTCCTCTATTTATATTATCCAGACATCATGATTATGCCTAATTTAAAACTGGGAGATCAAAATTGTATGGTCTCAATACTTTAGGTATAAAGGTAGAATTAGTTATTGCTTTAAAACAAAGATCCATACAATATCATTAATGTAATAGCAAGATGCAAGCGCACTAATATAACAACAAGAATGTAAAATCGCTCAAAGATAGCAAAATCCTACCAAATTGAAATTTATACCAATATATATATATATATATATATATATATATATATATATATATATATATATATATATATATATAGTGCATACAAAACATAAAATTCTATACATGAAAACAGTAAAACAAATTTAAAACTAAAATTTCATAATCATAAGTTCACATCACAAGTATTAATTAATAAAAAATCACATACAAAACATGAGGCTTTTAACAGAATGAAAATATATCGAATGTTTAACAAAGTTAGAGATTTTAACAAAGTTAGGAAATCAAGTAAATCAGCAGAGTTGCAAACCAAACACAAGAAAGATTAAACTAACAGAGTTAGGGATTTTCAAGCTCTTACCTGTGAAATGAGATGTTAGAGATTTCAACGAGCTGTGCAAAAACAAAACGAGAGAATGATTTAGGGTTTGCAAATCAATTAATAAACATTCATTTACGCAACAAATAATCATGAAAATAGAACAAATTAGAGAGAGCAAACAAGATAACGACAACAAACAAGAGTGAAAGCGAGAGTGAATGAGAGAGAATGAACAAGAGAGATAGAGCGAATGACAGAGAAAGCGAACGACAAATTACTCAGAGAGAACGAGATAACCTGTGAATAGCGTTGAGCTTTGAGCGGTGACCGTAGCTCTGACCGACAGTGGTAATCTAGTTGGTTGTATCGGCGTTGAGCTCTGAGCGACAGATTTGTTCTTCAGACGACTTGGTTCTCATTTACACGAGATTTACTTTTGTTGGTTCTGGACAAGTGGCTTAATTTGATAATAAGTTTTTTTTTGTAAAAAAAATAATAATAAACAAAACTTTACTTTTATTTTACCCACGGACAATCCGTAGACAACTTAACATTATTCTCTTCATTTACCTACGGAAAATCAGTGGTAAAAAAAAATACGAATATATTTTTGAAACTTAAGTTGAGTTGCATTTTTTTAAACTTTACTCACGATTTTTTTTTAATTTTACCTACGAACTAACCGTAGAATTCAATTAAAAAAAATAATTTATTTAATAAAAAATATACTCACGGTTTTTTTTAGATAATTAATAATTTACCCACGAATTAAGATCCGTAGATAATTTTTCGTAGGTATACAAATATTTCTTGCAGTGGAAAAAAAAATCAGGTTGAAGAACGGAGAAGCAATTTGGAAGTAGAAACAAACCTCTTTTCTTGTATAAAGGCCTCATTTGTTGCAAATTAGTCTTGAATAATATTGTCTAAATGAATATATGTGTGACAACCTTTATTTTTGAAATTCTATTATAATTGTCTCTAACGTTTAATGAAGTGTGAGATAACATTTTAATTCAGCACCGTTAGTTCTGTTAGTTGATAATAGAAGTGATTAAAGAATTAACTTTATCGCTAATTTTAGAATTATGACAAAGTTAAAGACTTATCTAAAATAAGTGGCAAAAGTCAAAGACGAAATTGGATATATATTTACCGTTGTTTAGAAGTGGATGTTTACCAAAGTTGCAATGTGTAGAATCTGAAATATTCTCTAGGATCATTGTAGTGTTGTTCAGTAATGGATGCTTAATGGAATTGCTGACACAAACACAAACCCACCCACCTCATCATGAAATGGCAGAATATTTATTTTCACATAATAAAAATATGTGACATATATTGCATCATCCATTCATCAATCATTCAGTTATTAATCTGTAGTTCGATTCATTTTTTTAATGTAAGTAAGTATCTGATACAAGTTAGTAGTGACTAATTTATGTAGAAGAATGTTTTGTTTAAATATTGTAAGAATAATTAGAGAATATAATTTAAAAAATATTTAAAATTGAAAATAATATTTATTTTGAGATAATTTTTTACAAATAAATATTCATTATTAAGTAAAAGGAGTAATTTTTTTTTGCTAAAAAGAAGACCAAATATTGCATTAATGTGACAATTATATTAATTTTTTATTAAAATAAAATAAATATACAATATAATGTTTGTATATATAGAAATCAAGGGACGGAAGGGCCTACACCCACCACTACCACTGTTATTAGTTTAAATAACTCTCTTATTTCGATAAGCTTTTTTCTATGCATAAGAGTTATATAGTTCGACTTTTCACTATTTTAAATTGTTCAAAATTTTTTACCACTCAAAGCAATCATTAATATATTTATACTATATATAAACAGAATAATACCAAATTTTTAGTGTAGTTTTTTCTTTTAATTTATCTTTCACTGAAACTATTTTATTTATAATTTTATTTTTTATTAATTAAATAATTTTTTTGAAATATCTATAAATATATAATAACAGGTTTTAGGGTAAACTTTTTTTATTTTTTTTATTTTATCCTCTCCGTTAAGTAACTTTATATACATTCATATCTTCTATTATTTGTATAAAAAAAAGAGGACATACTCTAATGTAAATAAAAATAAAAGAACAACAAAAATAGATACAAAACATTTTATTTATACTCTTAGTTTCAGAAACAAACAAAAAAAAGTTAAAGAAGAAAAAAAGAAAGGAAAATATATATGAAAAGGCAGTGGTAGGGGCATTGGGAAAGATTTGTATAAGTGCACAAAATCTCTCTTTGACTTCATTTAAGTAGGAAAATTTGTGATGTTAATTAATTCTAAAGGAACTATGATGTTGCTTATGGTTTGACATTTTTTCCTGCAACCTTCATGTCTCCAGGAACATTAACCTCAATACTTTCAAAATTGTCTGACCCTTTTCTTGTACCATCTTTTATTGGCAATTCTTGTCCTTCAATTTGTGTTGCATCAATTGTATTGTTCACACTATCTTTGCTTTTCCCCCACACCACAGTGTAAAGTCCACACACAATGATAATTGCTCCAATTATACTGCAAATTACATAAAATAATAAAAGAAGTTAAATTAGCATTTGAATTTTGACTTTTTCGTTTCTTTATTCTTGTTTTATAGGAATTAACAGTATATGTTTTCTTTATAAATCTCCCTCACTTTAATCCAATAAAAAGATGATCACACGTGGATACAAAATTTATGTTTAGTATTTGTTGTGTCGCTTTTTGATTGAGGAACACACTTTTAATCTGATGTGTGTGTGTTATATAAATCAAGACTATTTAGACAAAAAAACCAACTACAAAGTTAAAGATATACCGGACCACACTTCTATGTAGGGCCAACTTACAATTTGAACACATAATATGTATTGTAATTTGATAATCTAAATCCAAATTAAAAATAAAAGGGTGTATATAATTAATAATTAATAATTAATTAAACATTGGATACCTTCCCAAATGAGTTTGTTCAGCCAAGACAACGGCACCTAAAGCAGCTGTGATAATCATGCATAAAGGGCTGAAGGAAGTAACAAAAACAGGCCCACGTTCCCTTGTGACAACTCCTTGTATATAGTATGCCATTCCAGAACACACTACACCCTACACATAAAAAATTGAGTTTTACAATAATTAGATTGAAAGGGTAATTGATTTAATGAATAAATTATGAAAAAGGGTACTTACAGAGTAAACACAAGCCAGAAGCCTAGAATCGAAGCCTAAAGACCAAACACTCATGTCACGTTCAAATATAAATGTTGCAATTGCACCTTCAAAAATACCCAAAAAGCAAATCCAAGCTGTCATAGAGAGTTCTGCTGGGTACATCTTCAATGTGAAAGACTGAAATTCACAAAGTCAAAATTATTAATTTTCATCTAAATATGTGAAAGGCTTAAATGAATAAAATAAAAAAAAAATAAAAATAAAAATACATACTTGCAAGATAAAGAAGCTAGCCCAACCACCACAACTTGATATGAGCATTAGAGTGCCAAGCACCCAATTTTGTTCAGAGGACTCTGTACTTGAACTGTCATGCTGGCTTGCTGCTTGTCCCTTTATTATTTGAAGGGCAGGACCTTTGTACAAAGTCATAACCATTGCTCCTGATACTGTTACCACTGTTCCAACTATCTTTGCTATGCTGTGAATTTTTCTCAAGTTTACTGTTTCTAACCTGCATTTCCATAATTTTCTTATTAGATACAATCGATTTAATGGGCCATCATTTTTATAATTAAAAGACTTTAATAAATTAATGGGTCTCCTAAAAGGCAAGAAATGCAACTATCTTTTCTTGTTTGTTTTTAAGCGCACAATTGCCATTAATTCATTATTGTGGTGAAGTGATTGAAGCTTTTTGTTACCTGAAAATGATTGCCATTATAAAAGTAATAGCTGGTAGAATGTTAACAGTGGCAGATGCAAACGTTGTTGATGTGTTCTTCATTCCCATGTTGTACAAGTTTTGATCAAGCACTGGCCTGTTTAAATAAATTATAAGTTATTAGAAAAAATAATATATTATGTAATTAGTTTGTAACTTGTTATACAATTTATTTTGTAGGATGAAAAATCAAACCAAAACAAAATCTATGAAAATAAAAGTTAGTTATCTCTAAGTACAAAAGATGTGCCTATTTCCTAATTTGGATAGATGATAGATTCCTTAGAGTACTCTCTAGCTTTGATGCTGTTTCATCATGTACTTTGATGCTCTTTAAATTATAATAGGTACTATATTTAAGATTTCCATAAATATATTTTTTATACTTATAAAACACACATTTCAATTGCTCAAGGTATTATTAATTAGCATGTGGCTCTTTTTTTATAAAAAAAAATACAGAATACTTCAACTCTATCGAGAGACATTAACTCATAGGATGCAAACTAATTACCACATCATAATTTAATTGCTTTAAAAGCTTAAATTATTAAATGAATACTAGGGATAATTTTAAAAACTTATTACGAATTATTGCATTGAATCAATTATTCTAAATTAATGGTAGTAATAATGATATAATTATTAAGATATATGATGTACTCACTTTTGTATTTTTTATAAGAAAAAATTAAGTTACGTTAACTTCAACTTTTATTCATTAAATTATAATTTAATTATTTTTTTAATTTATTTTTAATGTACGGTTACGAAAAAATGTTTTACAAAATTGACAAATCATGACGATGAATTATATATATATATATATATATATATATATATATATAAAAGTGATGTAAAGTTGTATTTTTTTGAATTATTGAGTATATATATAAATTAAGTTGATTATTTTTTCAAATATTTAAATTGTAGTGAAAACACGTGTTTAACATTAATTATTGTCGGTAGGTGCGAAAATATATTTCTTAATTACAAAACTTATTTTTGTGTGGTGGGTAGCTTAGTTTCTTGCGTACGATGTGTCCACTCGAAATGGCAGGCCAATATGAAGCAGTAGCTCCATTGTCTTGTCGTCGCATTTCTCTTATGTATGTTTGGAGATTGTGGATTACGTAAGCACAATATCAAATCTTAAAACATAAAGAATAAAATAACAAACTTTAATTCTTTTAAGTGTTTGGTGTTTAGCAAGATACGTGCATAATAGAAGCAGCCAACTAGTCTATCGTATGTGGAAGTCTAAAGGTAATTCCAAATAAATATGGTCTCTTTTTAGATAATTAGGCCTACCTTTACATTGAGGATCCACTAAAATAATAAGTAAGACAAATTCACAAATTTTGGTTAGTTGGGTAAGATTATATAGTATTATAGTTTTGTATATAAAAAATTATCAAACATAAGCGATAAAATATGATGACAATATTATTTATTATTAAGTAAAAATTTGGAAATTATAATATTACTACTATATATTCAAAAAATTGAAGATTTTTTATGAAAGAAAAATTGAAGACAATTCAACATCTACAAATTATAATTATTCTCTTTGGGTCTTTATATTTTTAAATTGTTTAGATTTTTTCATTTTCAACACAATAAAAAATATATTTATCTATCTATGTAATAAAAAATACACACATTAATTTATCTCTTACACTATTGTGCATTTAATTCTTTACAAACAATTATTCAATCAATTCTAGTGGGAAAATACTTAATTTTAAATAAAAAATTTAAATAATTCAATGACTAAAATTAATCGCTGACCCAAAATATATAGAGGTATAAAATAAATTTTAAGATGAGACTTTTCAAAGTCCATAATATTATTTTACTAACATTATCAAAAAAAGTTTCAATTTTTATTTTTTTAGAAGCTTTAGAATATAAAATTATTTATTAAATTAACATAATTTATATTTGTATAGTATTTCTTTTCAATTAATAATAAAGTAGACCACTTTAATATTTGTCGTAACAATAATAATTTTAGACAAGATTTTATTAATTTTAGTATTGAAAATGATATAATATAAGATTTTATCATTAAATAAATTGTTTAATCTTAAAAATATAATTCTCATTAGCCATATTAAAGGCATGCATGCATGTATAGTAAAAATAATTTTAACAAGGGCTCATGAAGAGACATGAAATAATTAATAGAAGAAACAAACAAACAAAATATAGGATTCGATATACCCGCGAATATAGTAATGAATGATGATAATTAAATTGTGAAGGATTGAAGTGTCTTACTCAAGGAATCCAAGAACTGCCAGCCTCAAGAAGATGGGGAGTGTCATCTTTGGTCGAATTTTTCTGTAAAAATGATCCAACAAAATACACTCTTATAGTTATAGTCCACATATAATTATAAGTTCATCAATAAAAAAAGTTTAACTAAAAATATTTGCTAGCATAGAGAAAGAATAAGAAAAGTTATTATTCTTGTGTACATGAAGTGTGTTTGGTTTTGATAGTTTGATATTTATAGATCGAGCATATATGATTAATTTGGACGAAAATGTTTATTTTATTATTTATTGTCCAAATAATGATTTGTCACCTTACATATGCTGATTAATGCTTATAAAAAAAACATGTATGATTAATTGTTAACCAAGGACAATCTTAATATGTCGTCGTTGACGCCTCCAACTTAGTAAACCTCTTAATTATATTTAAAGATAATTTTTTTTTTCAAAAAAAAAAAAATAGTATGATGAGGGAGAGATGAGGGACCTTTCTAGGACAAGGGCAAAAGGGGCCATGAAGATAGTGGCAACAACATGACGATATACAGAAAGTACCCAATGACTCATGCCATGCTTAAATGAAACCATAGTGATGATATACATTCCAGCATAGCCAAATTGAAGGGACACCATAGCAAGGTAAGGCTTAATTTTTCTTAGCCCCTTGCTCATTTTATCACATGCATCCGTCATATCTTCCTAAGTGTGTCTTTGTAAGATTTACACACAAAAAAAGATACACAAACTCTCACAATATGAAGGAATTGGTGGTAATTGTGTATTGTGAGTTTGTGGATGACACTTGAAAATGTGAAATTGCCTTCTTATAGGCCCAAAAAGCAAAACTATATAAAAAATAATCTTTATTTAAAGAAAAAGATACAAAACTCTATAAAGAAAGCCACAGTTTTTCACATTAGAGGAAGGATGCCACTAACTCTCTCACTTCATAGTGTCACTCCCACAGATATATTCCCTTATCCATTTACAAAAAAATATATTATTCCGAGAATTTTATAAAATAAAATAAGGTTTTTAAGAATAGGTATCAAGTTTTACGTCATAATATTTTTTTTTCCTTCATATTCTCTTTATTAATCCTAATTAATAAAAAAATAAGATTTTAATTATTTTTCTATGGTTCCTCAATTATTTAAGAACATTTAAAAGCTCATTAATTAACGCCTAAAAAATAAAGCTCATTAACTAAAAATCTCAGTAATCGGATCCATCAACTTGCTAATATATATAATTTATAATTGCATTGGGACCCATAACTTTAAATAATTTATAGTTAGGTCTCTAAATTTTTAAATAATTTGCAATTGAGTCCATATTTATTATTAAGTTCACATTGGACCAATTACAAATTATTTAAATTAAAGTTCATGGAATTAATAAGATGAAGAATCTTGTCTAAAATTATTTGATTTGTCATCAAGAGATGCCAAAATTAACTTCTTATGTGCTATTATTAAAATACATTAATTTTAACACATATTAATGCTATATTTACACAAAAATTTGAGTTTAATTTTCATACATATTAGTGTAAAAAGTTATATACTATCAAGCACCACAACCAACAATTTGCATGATTTTTACGTTTATTAAGATTAAATTCAAACATTCGTAATAATTTGACAATTATGAACCTTCAAGTTGAGCAATTCTTTAGTTCAAATGCAAGGGAGGCGTGCACAAGATTTTTGATATAACTGCAATGAAAAGTTCATCGCTTGACACAAATGTGCTACTGGTCGTTTCTTACTACTCTTGGTGGAGGATGAGACACACATACCAGATGGATAGTTTGGACCTAATATTGAAGAGGCAATGGATGAATTTAACTTGGCATAAACCTTTCTCAAGCTATAATAGATCAGTTCTCTCCTTAAACAATTAAGTCCAAAGGTATATATGATTATGGTTTACATCTACCCACGATAGCCATTCCAGTTTTTTAGTTATGGCTGGAAATGGCTCTCACTTACATTGTGAGGGGTGTAGATGTGGTGTTGGGTATGGAATGACTCTCACTTAATTTGCATAGGACTATAACATTATAAGATCAATGTTGAGGAAAAAATATTTTTGGTATATGTTTTAATGACAACAAATATGAAATAAATGATTAAGTTTTATGAATGGTGGTTTAATAATGATTGCACTTGAGTTTTATTTAAGGAACATGAATTGCATAAGTCAACAAGCAAGAAGTCATTCACATCATCGAAGTGCATAAATATCTACTCAATATTAAAAAAAATTCAAAAAGAATATATCATATATCAATCATTCAAGAGAATGATTATTACATCTTCAAGATATCATCTTTATAAAGAAGGTGATCAAATACATTCATACAACAATCAATGATTACACTATGATATAAATCAAAGCAAATCATGTCTTAACTAAATTAGAAATTGATGACAAAACCATTCTAAAAAAATGAAGATAATTTTGTTTTATTAAAAACAGAAGTATGAAAAACGAAGATCATTCTGGTTTTTGAAAAACGGAAAAACGAAGATCATTATGGTTTATCAAAAACAGAAGTCTAAAAAATGAAAATCATTCTAGTTTATTAAAAATAGAAATCTGGAAAAACGAAGATCATTCTGATTTGTGAAACAACAAATTTTTCATTAAATCAATATCGTTTTGGGCTGCGAAAAAATTATCAATCTTCATCACAAATTATCAGCCTTCATTAAAAAAATAACTGAATTACAAACACAAGTTCATTTTTGACATATTCTTTCCATAAGATCAACAAAAAACAAATCAAAGCATCAAGAACAAACAACAATCATGACACATAACAGCTATTAAATATCTAAATCCAACACTCACTCAAAACAGAAACAAATAACGTTATGGTAGGAAAGCAGAAACGTCTTGTTAAATTACAACATATGTCTATTGAAGCTATGAGCAATAACAGCAAAGGACATTGCTGTTGCACCTTTTTACAAAAAACATATCATGCTTCTGAGACAAAAGTGACACCAAACAGCTGCTAAAATCCTTCTGCCACGTTTTTTTATTCAACACAAAACCAAGAATGTGAGGAATGGACTAGCCCGAGTTGGGCGAACCAGTATATTTTGTGTGTGTGATCTTTCTACCCTTTATCTTTAATTATTTGCACACACAAATCACACTTCACTATAAACTAATCTATTTTACTTACTTCTAACATATTCAGAACATTTTGGACATTCTATTTCAACCAAGATTGATCATGAGTTAATTTAAATTAAGCATAGGAATCAAAATTTTAAAAAGATCACAATTCAAACCTCTCATTTCTTGTGATTGACATTGCTACTTCACTCTTTACTTTACATGACACCATTCTTAAACCAACTCAAAACCCAAAATCCAGTTTTTCTTTTGGCCCAAACCTACCATTAGAAGTTCAATCCATACTTATTTCATATCCAATTGTCTTTCGAGAAACCCACAGACTTCCCCCTTTTACACCTCATGACCACCACATTCCTTTATTCCATAGTACCCCACCAGTAAATGTCAAACCCTACGGCTACTCTTATTCACAAAAAGAAGTCATAACCTCAATCAACCAAAAAAGAAGTCATAAACCTCAATCAACCAAGATATGTTGGGGAACCATTGTTCTTAGTACTAGCCTTTTCTCATCCCCTGTTTCATTAATTTGAGAAAAAGACGGGACTTGGATATTTTGTGTTGAATATAGAGCTCTAAATATTGTTACAATGAATAACATATTTTCTATACTTACTATTGATGAGCTTATAAGCGAGTTGGGGTTCTACTTCTATTTTCACTAAGATAGACTTACACTCTAGCCATCATCAAATTAGGGTTGTACTGAAAAACACTCATAAAATTTCATATAGAACATTCAACAATCATTGAATTCCTAGTTATGCCTTTTGGACTATCGAATGTTACTTCTACTTTTCAATCAACAATGAATGATTTACTTAGACTTTATCTACGATGATTTGTTTTCGTTGTCGTTTATCTGATCATTTGTTACACCTACGTCTTATTTTAGATTGACTTAAAACAAATCTTTTTCTTGTAAAATTATCTAAGTGTGTATTTGTAGTTAATGCAACTAATTACTCAATGCATGCAATTTTAGTTTCTAGAGTTGCTCTTGATCCTGGGCAATTGTTCGTGAGGATACAATCCATAAAACATTTTCATTTTTTGTTTGATAAACTCTTAATTCTTGTCCCTGTCAATGCATCATAGGTTTAAGAAGGAATGTTACACTATATATTATATTAAGAGTAGTTTAGTCTTTTGAGATTTTAGAATTTATAATTTACTATTATGGTCTTTAATATAAATAAAAGTCAAAATATATTAGTTCAAATTTAAATCAAATACATTGACTTTTTCTTATATTTACGATGAGAAAAAGTATTGCATATTATATTGTTAACTATTATTATATTCTATTCTATTGTAACTCTAACCTGGTTCTCTTTTTCTCTCTATATGACTCTTTATTGTTAACTTGGATCTAATTTTAAAATGATTGAAAAACACTATATTAAAATTGTAGATCTAGTTGATGTAATCATATGTAGTAGCACTTATTAGCCTTTTGATTAATTTACAAGGAATTTATACCTCCAGCTGTTTTATCCAAAAAAATATCCATAATTACATTTTTATAAACATTTCAGTGTTATTATTATTTGTGTAATTGTCGTAACTCTAAATAATAATATTGAGCTATTAAAAAAACTAATATTATAAATTTCTACGGTTCATTCATAAATTCAAGTGTTTTTGTATATTTGCTTTTTAAATTAATAAATTAATTATTATTTTTGTGAATCAATAGACTATTTGTCAAGTTTTGCATTTTAAAAAAGATAATTTCATATGAATTAACATCATTTCATTATTTATAAATATTATATTAAATTTTTACATTTTATCGTAAATATATTGATTATTCACTAATATGAGTAACCAAAATTTAGCAAAAAGTTAAACTTTATTTGCTGACATTTTTAGTAAATAATATTTA
>JBBPBO010000001.1:69102154-69244736 GCA_037974295.1 Cicer cuneatum | reverse complement strand
AATTATTAATTTAAAGACAAAATACACCAGTATATGTTGATCCTTGGCATAGAATTTCTCAATAATATTATTTTTTTATTAACTCAAAATTATTTTTTACTTGTTGCATGGAATTTGAGGTAATTAAATTAGTTAATCTGATTATACTTTAAAATTAATCAATTTTACAACTTCCTAAAATTGATCTTTACATTTTCCGTTTAAAAAATGGTATTTTCTTTCACTTATTATATATTTTGTCTTCTTCTATTTTTGTCTTGTATATTTTATCTTTCTAAATTATTCTCTCCCTTCTATGATTAGTGACTCATTCAAAAAAAAAAAAAAAACCTTTTAAATTTTAATGATATTTAGCTATTTTTTTTCTAATACGCTATATTTAATTCTATTTGTATTACTCTCAAATTCTTTATGAGCTATCTTCAAAATTAAAGTTTCCACCTTTATCAAATTGATCCTCGTGTCATTCTTAACATCCTTGGGACAAAGCCCTTACTTTGTTGGACTTAATAGATTTCAATAAACTTCTCTATATATGATTTAATGATATTATTTTGAAAATATACTCTTCACATATTAATTTTTTATTTTTAACTTCTAATTTTCAAAGAAACTTAACTTTAATAATTTATTATTCGACTAAGAAGTAAGTAAATTTGATGTAAAATTATATCAACCAATATTCAAATTCAAATTCTTCCCAATAATTCATTGAAATTGAAATGTAAGACACTCTAAAAAAATAAGCTTTTTATTTCTTTATAATCATATGAATTCAAAAACAGAATTTTACTGAAAAAAGAAAAATAACTTAACTAGTTATATTCTTAAATCATGATTTGGTGACGAGCTACCATATGCGTTTATTTTATAGAATGTATGTCATAATCCTTAATTATGAATGTGTGATGTCATATCTGAATTGAATACATGTGTCTCACACTCAACTCTTGTCTACTGTATTATTGGGAACTCATTATTATCTACTATATCTTTGATATTTCAACATCAAATTTAATAAAGATTGAGATGGTAATAAAAACGTAACATTTGCTAGTTTAGATTTTGATATTTAATTGATTTTTGTGTTTTTGTTATTGAGGCTGGTATAATTACACAAATCACAATCAACTATGAATTGAAACAGGAAAACAAGGTTATGTATTGCTACAAAATTAAAGTTATAGTGGGAGTGACGTTGGTAGTCATTCACGAGATACCACAAAAATGATAGTGGATAGATTTGAATTTGAAAGACAAAAGCATTAATAATTTTAGTACTTATATTAATTAATATTTATATACGTGTTTCAACGTCAGATTGATCGAATCCAGCTCTATTAGACACTATTTTTGGTCTATGAAACAAAGTGGTGAGTAAAAAGAGTGAAATAAAAGAATGTAATAAAAGAGAAAGTGTGGAAAATCGGATGATATTTTAATTGGTTTAGATAAAAAGTGAAAGGACAAAAAACATGTATAAAAGTTTTTCTCTTCCCTTGTTTTATTTGGTAAAAAGTGAAAGAAAAAAATTGATAAAAGTTTTCTCTTGCCTAATTTGATTTGGTTTACTTGAAGATGCATATAAATTCATTAAAAACATTTATATATAATTTCGATCACTTATCTTTTTATTAAATATTTATTTTGATTTTTAATTATTTTTTAGTTTATTTTCCGCATCTATCTTATATAAGTGATAAATATTACTATTTTTTACGATAACTCTTTTAAATATCTATATGATTATCGTCATGAACGGTTGCGGTCTAATCTTAAATAAATTATAAAATGAAGTATTTAATCTTAATAAGGATGAAATGAAGATATAGAGAACTTTGATAAATGTTCTTCGTTTCAAATAGTTTATATATTTTTCAAACCATGCAAAATGAGTTTTTCAAATGCAAGACTATTATTAAATTAAATTGGTTTTTTTTAAAGGAAACTATAGTGGGCAAATATTAAATATTTATAGAAAGAATTCCATTTGATCATGTGTGGTTATAGATTTTGTTGTGATTGTAAAAGAACTAAAAATCATCACCTATAAAAGATAAATGACGAAATTTATTCAAAAAATAACTAAACGACCAAAACGAAAATTTAGTAAAAGAAAACTGATTAAAAATATATTTAAACCAAATTAAAAACTAAATTAATGATGGCCTCCCTGAATTTTAATAATCCAAAATTAAATTTTACTTGAATCAAATTTGATGTGGTTGATGGCTGATGCATTGCATCCAGCACATCTGAATTGTTTGTTCAGAATCAAATGATATAAATTTTACTTATTTTTAAATCTAAAATTTAAATTTAAATTTTAAATCGTTCGATGTTAATTAGATGATTCAGATATAAAGCTACTGCATTACAATTAGAGTTGCTAAGTGCAAGCTATCAGGATCTATTTTGCTTATGGTTCCTACCAAGGAAAAGTTTTCCACTCATGTCTAGTGCTTATGTAATTAATGTAATGGAGTTGCCTATGAAATATCTCAACCTCTCACACACTCTCTCTATATAAAAAGTTAGTTAAATTTAAAACAATCTATCTTATGAATTCAACAATAAATTTAATAAAATTATATTTAGATTCAGCGTTTGTTTTGTTTTACTTTAGAAAGAGTCTAAGGCCGATTTTAATAAATCTAGATATCTAATATGAAATTTAAAATAAGACCATTTAAATACTAATAATAATAAATTAAAGGTTTTATTAAACATAATTAGTTATTACTACAATATTAAACAGCACAACACTACATATTAAATAGATTCACATAATAGATCAATTTTATATTAATTCATAAAAGTATACTACGAGGTCTAAAAAATTCAGTATTATTAATTCAATAAAAGTATAAGTCTCAGGCCAAAAAAAAAAAGTGAGGCCTACGGAGACTAGAGTCGTCCCTTGGACTGGCTCTAAAAAAAGTCAGAAATTGATGCAAGAGGTGTATAATTTATTTGAATATGTTGTATGGATCTCGAATAGAATTGATTTTACTTTTAAAAATGGTTTTAAGTTGAAGATAAAATTTTTAGTTTTTGTCTATAAAATTGATTTTTTATATAATTTTGTTATTCTATTCACTTTTATATGAATATATATATTCAAATAAATACCATTAAGGATGAATTAATTTTATAGAATCAATTAAATTAAATTCGATTTTGCCACTTTAAAAACAAGCACACTCTTAAAAGTTATAAAATTTAATTTGAAGATTGAATCAATTCTACTTGAAATCAATTAAACATGTCAAAATTAATTCTATACATCTATAATTAAAGAAACAAGTGCTGAACAACAATTGTGTCGTTAAAAACTTTTTTAGAAAAACTTAAAAGGAATAAAACCATGGCAGGACAATAAACCAAAAGCTACACGTTAAAAAATCCCCCCTAAAATAAGGGAGACTGTTTTTATTTCTAGAAAATTCTCCCTAATTTCAGAATGAATAATATTCCAACAAGTAAAATGCTACAAGCTGAAAGCAAGTTAGCAAGTTAGCAAGTTTTCCTGCACAATGGTTACCCACTATGTAAATATGAGAGACAAAAAATGAGACACTCTTGGTAATATTTAAACATCTATGCCAATGATTACATAGCTGTCAAGGAACAATGTAACAAGACTTGAAAGAGAAAACAACCAATTGAGAATAAGTTTCTAACAAAAATTTGTTCCAACCTTTCAAAGAAGCAATTTCAATAGTTGTCATAGAACCAATAAGCTCAGCATGAAAAGCAAAAGAAGAACCAACAAACAAAGCAAAACAACTTAAAGAAGCACCACTAGATTCAAAAAATACCACTACAACTAGTAGTCCCATGACTACCTCTAACAACACTATTTGTATTGCATATAGAGACAATATTACTTACAATCATTTCTAGGTACAATTCGGTTCAATTGTCAAATTGTCATCACTTATGCATATGTTATTTGCATTATGTGTTTGAAATGTGCTTCTCACCATACAAATTACAAATTAATTCAAGTATGCTAAGATGAAAAGAGCTTGATGAAGTTTTCACAATGTGATGTCATGAATTCAATTATTTAAATTCCTTATATTTTAGTTTACATTTTGCATTAACTATGTGATTCGGGATTAGGGTTATTTGTAAAAGTTTGGATAGTGATTTAATTTAAATGTTGTATTAAATTATCTTTTGTAAAGAAACAATCATTAAAACATTTTTTATAAATTTTCTCAATGTTAAATTTTTAAGCATAATTAGTTATTACTTCTCAATGTTAAATTTGAATTACTCGTTAAAGGAAGTCACAATAATTGGAAGCAATGTTTAGTTATGTATTAACTATTGCCGAAATGTTGAAATCATCTAATTTTTAGCTATCCAATTTTTTAAAAAATGTGATTGATTTAACAAGGTGGTTAGGTGTGATTGTTGTGCTTCCAAATGATAGAAATATTTATCATCTTTTCTACTAAAGAAAAATATATTAAAGAGTTATATTCAAAATAAAAATTCTAAAAATTGTTCTATTATGCTGATATATTTTTCGAAATGAAACGAAAGGAATATTTTTTATCAAGAAAGGAAAATTAAATTAAAGATAGCAATCTTGATATCAATTAAAAATATATTTTTCAGAACAATTTCTAAAAAAAATTATAATAATTATTTAATTCTTATTTTGTACGCAGAATTTTTTTAAGAAGTTTGTTTATTTATGCAATAATAAAGATTCGAGGATAAAAATATAGAGTATGGATAGGAGTTCACATGAATTAAAGTTGGTGGTGTAAGGTGTTTGGACAAGCAATTAGGCTGAGTTTGGTGGAATCCACAATGCATAATAATATTGGGGAAGCACTGTAAACAGATATGAAACTAATGCACTCATAAAAAAAAATCATAAGAAATAAATGCTTAGGTATGTATATGGATAAAATGGTTAAACAAGTTTCAACTCTATAAATTTTTTATATTTTTCGTTTTTAGTCACCGTAAAATAATTACAGTTCATAGTTTTTATATAAATAATTTTAGTTTTGAGTGAATGAAATGTGTTTAATTTTCTTTTAATTTTTACATTTTTGAAGATATTTTATAACTATAGGTTTTAAAATATTATAAAATATTCATTTGTAAAAATTTAAAATTTTTTAATTTATGATGAATTAAATATAAAATTTTTAAATGTCACAAACTCAAGATAAAAGTAATAAAAATATGGATCAAGAAACTATATTTTGAGTTCATTATTTGTGGAAATTTTTTTTTATAATATTTTAAACTAAAATCATTATTCAAAAATATATGTCTTACATTCTAGTAGAGATTAAAACTATTTGAGGGATAATTTATAGAGACTAAAAAGTTAATTTTTTAATAATGATTAAAAAAATTAAAATTTTATACAAGCATAAAGACAAATTTGGTTCTCTTTTGATAAATAAAAATAGTACAATTCATAATTCATTTATTGTATGGCTTACATGTGACTCAAATTTAAAGAGTAAACATTCATTTTAGTCTAAAAAAAAGTTAGGCATTCTGACAATATTTCTTACAATAAAATGTCATGCGGCTCAATATTCTTCACATAATTTGAACCCACTTATTGCAAGACTAAAATAACTTAAATTTGAAAAGTTTATCAATCGATTTCTTCTTCTCCAAGTCTCTTCTTTTCTAAAAGAAATTAAAACTAGTTGAGGGATAATTTGTAGAGACTAAAAAATTAATTTTTTTAATGGATTAAAAAAATTAAAATTTTATTCAACGAAAAACTTATTCAACCTTGCATATAGACAAACCTGGCTGTCTTTTGATAAATAAAAATAGTATAAATCATTTATTGTATTGCCTATTCGTGACTCACATTTAAAAGTAAACATTAACTTTAGTCATTTTCATAATAATCTATAGAAGAATATAAATTAAAAAATAAACCTTGAACTACTACTCTCTTAATCAAAATAGTCATTGACTTTAAATCTCTTCCACAACTTTGTTAGTTTTAACATAATTGTCACATGGCTCAATATTCTTCATATAATTTAAACTCATTTATTTAGAGACTAAAAAATTTTGTTAATAAATTTTTGTTCCCCAAGCTTCTTTGAATTCTTGGAAAAAAAAACCCCATCACCACCACACTTTCAAGATTTTTTTTTTCCTTTTCAAATCACACAAAGAAATATTTGAAAAGAGATAAGGTTTTGAAATCTAAAACTTTATTGATAAAAAGTTTACAATTCAAAATGATCATGAGTAAGTCGATCCTAATATCCCAATTAAATGACCATGAGTCAACCTAAACAGCGGCACAACAAAATAATAAAAAATTTATATATTGCACTAACGATATGCTAATTACTTATAAACTTCTCTTCAATGCCATCATCTTTTACTAACATCTCCTCTACCCACACAAATAATATACAAATAGCCATAAGAAAAAACAAATGAAGGTCACTCATCATACTCAAAAGCAAAAAATAAAAGGAGCATGATAATAGAATTTGCATCCTAATTATCAACTAATTCATGCTTGGATCCAAATAGCTCAGGGTTGATGCAGGTAAAGAGTTACCTACTACCTCACAAATTTAAGTGTTTAGTAAGGGTTAATCAATATTTAACAGAATTTCTATATAAATGTCTCACCTTTAAGTAAGGTCATTCCTATCGACAATACCCTCAAGACCTCTTTGACCGTCAATCTCTAATTTTATCACAACATAATTCTCTAACATATCTTATTTATATGAATGCATGGATATGAGATATCGTCATCACTATTAGACATAACAATTCATATTTTTGACTATGCACATTAAAACAGAGTCATGATCTACATTAGCATTAGCAAACAAATCCTTATAACTAGTTTCATCAATTACTTGTGTAGTTCTTATTAAGTTCTTTATCAATTTATTTGATGAATTTGTTTTAATGTGCATAGTCGCAAATATGAATTGTTAAATGCGCATGAGATATCCTTATTCAAATTAACTACTTTATCAATTTATTATACTAGAGAGTCTTATTCACTTTGTACCTTAAGTAATTTAAATAACATACTCTATTCTTTTTATATTTTTGAGTATGATGATTCACCTTCATTTGTTTCCCTTGTGACTTTTTACACAACACATTTATTTGAATAGACAATGAGTTGGCAAGATAAGATAAGATCGATAATGAACCTGAGAAGTGATAAGCATGAGGTGATCACATCACGTTGGCTAGCTAGTTTATGTATTGTTAAGTTTGTAGTTGTGTTAGTAGACTTTTGACTTATGTTTTGGGA
Organism: Cicer cuneatum; assembly: GCA_037974295.1. Taxonomy (NCBI): domain Eukaryota; kingdom Viridiplantae; phylum Streptophyta; class Magnoliopsida; order Fabales; family Fabaceae; genus Cicer; species Cicer cuneatum. The sequence goes on along the minus strand of JBBPBO010000001.1, from coordinate 69,237,436 downwards.
TATTTAGTTTTGACTCTTAGATGATATTTAGATGATATGATATTCAAGATTTAGATTCATTTTCTCATATGATTGTTAAATGACTACTTTTTATTCTAAATAGTTTTTTTTTAGAATAAATTGGCTTGTAATGTTATTACGTTAATCATTTTTAAAATAAAAAGTGTCACATATGACTATTACAAATCTCCTAAAAAAATATGTGAGAGATGACAAAACATACTAAAAAAACTCGTTATCTAATTTGATATCTCAAACATAATACACAATATTTATAATTTGTACTTCCAATAATTCTCCTCTAAAACAAATTTAACCAAGTAGGTAACCTATCTATTGAAAACCATTGCCAAGAAAAAGGTATGACATTTGGTGGGTTCATAGCTTTTCCAAAGTCATCCAAGTGCTGTGATGCACTGCACTGTTCATCAAGTGGTAGTAATGGGTGCTAGACTTGTAAAAATAAAGGGTCCATAAACAGATCTTACATAAAAAACACGTACACCCGTCATTGCCTCCCCAAATCTTGTGGTTTATATTTGGCAAGAGTTTTATTGATTTGATGTTTTTATTTGCATTGATGGTTATTGAAAATAAGATAAAAAAATTATTAATATAAATATAATTTAAATGATTAAATTAAAAAAATATATTTAAAAGATATAAACAAAAATTGAATTAAATTTAAAAAATGATATATGTATTTTTGCTTATTTACTCTTATAACATATTTATATATTATTTAATAATTGTCTTGAAAAAGAAAATTATATTTAGTTGATATATAATTATAATTATCACGTGAAAAAAAGTTTATTTGACAAAATGTATTTTGAATAATAATAATAATAATAATAATAATAATAATAATAATAATTATTATTATTATTATTATTATTATCTTTAAATATCATAAAATCCGTTTAAAACCTGACTAACAGGTTCACGTGCGGGTATGGGGCAGTAGCCAGTATGAGACGCTTTCATAAAATGGATCTCAGATGACTATTATTTATGTTTTTAAATATCTTTTGATATCTCTAAAGTACTGGTATAAAATACGACTGGGACAAAAATCGGATATTTCGATGAAAATATAGTTTTTTTTTATATAATTTAACTAAAAGTATTTAATTTATTTTATTCACGATATAAAAATTTAAAAACTCACAAATTATATTTAGTTATAACAACAGATAAACTTAATTATACAATTAATATTAAAAAATTATCAATTTCATTTGTAATAAAATGATAATGAAAAACAGAGCATCTTAAAAATATGTTACGAGTACTAATATCAAGTAAATACTCAATAAAAGTATTTCGTCATTTTAAAAGTATCCATATTTTATAAATATCATCTATACATATTGTAGGTATACTTGTACAGTATCTTACTTTATACATTTTTTCTTATTTGTTTGATTTTTCTATGCTTTCTTATTTATTTGACGTGATCTTTTAAAGTAACTTAACAAAATATCTTTTATTTTATTTTGCATAGATTTATTAGAATGGATGAAATTTGTTAATAGTGGGGATCCAATTATCAACTTTTATTTAATATTTATTGCTTACATAAGTACACAATATATTTACTCTTTAGAAAACATATTATTAATATGAATTATGTTAACAAGCGTTCAAAAAAATATTTGTTAAGAATATGTTAAAAAAAACAAATTTAAAATTTTCAAAAATTAAATACACAATTTTTAATATAACATTTTTATCTTTAAATATTTATCAAATATCTCAATAACATTTATTAACATTTCTATTTTTCAATCTTCTAAGAATTTATACACCCTACCATTTATGATAAGTTTACGTGCGTCACCTTTTTAAATATCTTATTCTCAAGAATTGATTCATATTCTTGAACACAACAGAATGATTAGGCAGCTGGAATTAATATATCAATCAATCTAAAATCATTGCTGCTGATTGATTATATCGTCTCCGTATACAATGCCAAGTGCCAACCAAGAAGAGAAAAAGGGAAATATATCTTTTGTGAATTGGGATTCACTACCATTAGAAATTTATGTATTTACACCTTTTAGAATTTTGTGAGTTGTTTGATCCAGATTGAATATGTACTTCATGCGTTTATGATCTTTGTTACTTTTAGAAATTTCATTTTGTTTTAAAATTTGGGTTTTTTTTAAAAATTAAAATATAATTATATAATATTTTTTTCATACTCTTTCAAAGTCTAAAATATATTTATTTAATGAATTTATATTTCAAGATATCTTACATTGTAAATAGATGGATAATTTAATAGGCACAAGTAATGAAGGAAGCAATTAATGAATAGATGCAAAGTGAATAAAACAATTCATAAAAAGGAAAGATAATGCAACAATTTTTTACGGAAAGGATATGACAAGTTTTGGATAATGGAGTATTTGAGATTAAGTTTAATAAACTATTGAGTATTTGAATTTAATAGATAATTATAATAAAATTCGAATGTTTTTAACGATTTAACAGTTATAATTGTCTAATTATGTAAAATCTATTTACATTGACAATGTATAGTAATCAAATTTTTAATTTTAATAATGTTAAATTTGAATTTATATTGTTTAATCTAATCGAATCGTTATTAAGGTTCTAAGTCTAACATGCATTAATGAACTGTTTTCTTAATTTTATATTTTAATCCTCTATCAACTATTATGTTATATTTTTTTTTATAAATAATTGTTAATAAATTAGTGGCTAGATTAGTTTTCTCAAAGGCCAAGAAACAAAAAGGTAAAAATGTTACTGTTTTTTGTCGTTTTTAGAATGTGAAGAAAAATTGAGAAAATTGATTGTGATGCTCGTGATGAAACGCGGATTTATGGAAAAAAAATTCCAGACTCATTTTTTCCACTTCAAATAGATATAAAGCACATTTTTAAGATGTATTTAAACACTATCTTACTTTATTATTTAGTTTTGATCTTCTTTTATCTCTCAACTACTAATACACATAATTTTAACAAGACTTATACAATATTGTGATTAATTTATATTGCAACAACCTTAATTTGTAACTTAGCACTCATAACGAGAACCAAAAAATAATATCACGTGAAAATTATTACATTTCTTTCAAAAGTATTCATGATCTCCTGTACACTCACACTATTCAAAGCAAATATTTGAAATATATCGGACGATATTTTAATACAAGAGTATAATAAAAAAGAAAAAAAATCAAAAACAAATGTTTCTAACTAACTAATGCGAGTTGTAATGAAAAAAATAAGTCTACAATTCTAAACAAAATAAAACTTTTTCAATTTTCTCAATTTCAACTAAAATTCATTCGTGATTTATTTTTATTTTCGTATTTAAAAGAATCATTCATCAGGTATTTAAATTTAGTTGGTTTATAATTTGAATATATTTTTGTTCTTTCTATTTTATTATTGTCTTGCTATCTGATTTTGTTAGACAACAAATCACCGATACCAATTTAGCTATAGAGTGGAAATGTAGATAAATATATAAGATCTTTGCAAGCAAGCATTAACGGCGTGTCTGTAACGATAAATTTTGTATTGCTAATTTGTTGTCCAACAAAATTAGCAAAAATATCAAATGTTTATACAAATTAATAATTCTGCCCTTTATTTGTGTTTTGTTTTTTTTTTTTCACAGGAATTTATTTATGTTTGTTGTTGACCTAGCCCATATACAATCTACTCATCTTTTCTTTCTTCTTCATCCACTAAAGGTGATTTGGAATATTTTTTTTATAATAATTATTTAATATTATTATTTTTTCTTTCTATTTAAATAAGTGATTTTTACATATACTTATTTTTATTTTACGTTGAAACCATACATTGAGGATTATTCAATTTGACTATTATTGTATGAGGATAAGATGCATGATCAATCAATTACATTTGAAGGGGATCCAACATTTGGTAAAACATACAAAAATAAGTATTAAGTAGTTTTTGATTTGGATATTTTAATGCATCAAAATCAATTTCGTATTTGCTATTTATAAAAACTCTCATTCATTCCGTGGTAACAAAAGGAACACTCACTATTTAGTTTTTATTTTATTTTTGAGGTATACAAGAATTTCTTATTTGAATCAGGTAAGGTAATGTATAATTAAAATTACTTTGAATAGGATTATCTTAATTTGAATTAACATATTAATATGATTCGAATTAGACACATTTTTGGACGATGATAGCTAAGGTGGAAAGTTTATCAATCAAAGAATAAGATAAGGTAAGTCATATCTAATTAATGAGTGTAATACGAGTATCAAAGAACAAAATCCAAAAAAATTGTAATTTTTAACAATAGAAACAGATAGGAATGACGAATACATTAAGAATATCAAAAATAACTTTTAATATCAATGTTCTAGATATAGGTTGATAGTTAGCTTGAAGTCCTTGCTAAATTCAGGTGTTTGAGAGAAGTTATAACGGATATCTGCATTGACTATCCCTTAGGAAGATGAAGTAGATTATCAGAGTCAACTCAACATATAACTCTTTTTTAGAGGTGTTTCCTCTCTCTCTCTCCTTTTCAATTTAATTACTTCTTGAATTTCAGAATTATATAGTTTTCTGTTTTTATATTTTTTTTATTGTGTTAATTATTCGGGTTGGGCTTATGCCATTTTCTTTAATCTTTAAATGTGGTTACTAGTTGGCTACTAGTCCATTATCCTATATATTGTTGTAAGATATTTGGACTTAATTAAAATTTAGTTCAGAAAATTGACATATATAAAACAAAAGAATACAACAACAAAAAAACGTTAAATTGTAGTTTTTGTTTTAAATATTTATAACTCATTGACTATATTAAGACTATATGCTTTCTCAACAATAAGAAGTCTATTTCAAGTTATATACCTAATAAATTTTGATAAATTAAAATCAGTATTTTGAAAAATAAAAAATTAGTTTTAATTAAAAAATGAAAATGTAATTCAAATAAGAGAATAAATAGAGTTTAATGAACATTATCAGTGTTAATTAATTTTACACTAACATTTAATCAAAGTCATTTATTTTTTCAAGTCATATTAATTTAAAAGTCAACAATGCAATTCGAAAAGCAAAGATATGCATTTTACATTTTGTTAAATACGTACATAAGTGAAACTCAAAACCAAAACAAAATCATCCAAATTTGAAAATGGATTTTCTTTTGAAACAAGTAAAGTTAAAATTCAGCACACATTGATCCCAGGACAGTGTCACACTACATATGGGAATGGAATGTGGAGCACTTAATTATAGATAATGGTTACTTCCTCTCTCTATGTGCTTGATCCTTTGACTTCTACATTGCTTGTTTGATCTCCAATTCTGACCAATTGAGGTTTATTGTTATTTTCATTGCCATCAATTTGTGGGACAGAAATTGGTAGTTGTTGGGAGATTTTTTGTGGGGACTCTGACATCATAACATTTTTTTGTTCTTTTGATTTGCCCCATACGACAAGATAAAGTCCTGTAACCACTACCACTCCTCCAACAATGCTGATGTACATAAAACAAATCAACACAAAGTGGAAAACATGAGTTTAACATTCTTAAACAAAAGTTTGATTTTAGTGAATGAAACTATAGAATAGAACAAGTGGTAACTGGTAAGAAAAGTTTGATTTTAGTCTTTAAAATTATAAGTGTAGCACAATTCATTCTCTTAAATTAAAAATATTTTAAAATAGTTTTTGAAATTGAAAATTATCGATTATTTTAAAAATATTTAGACCTAAAATGTATAGATTCAAAAGGTCTAACATCATCAAAGATTTTCAATTTGACTGATTATTTTAAAATTTTGTTAATTTCATAGATTCAGTTGTTTGCCGTCTTCAATTTCAAAAAATAAATTGATTATATACTCTCCAGTAATATGAGAAGAGTACTAAAAAAATATTATTTTTTTTATAAATCTAGGAACACAATGAACTCAATACAATTTTTTCCATTAATTGAAATTCAAATATTATTTTAGAAATAAAATGTGGATCTCACGTAAATTAAATAAAATTTATATGAATTTTAACCAATAAATTATATCACTTTACTAAATTACGTGAATCCCAAATAAATTTTATAGGATTCATATGAAATTTAAAAAATAAAAAATATGTTGATAATTTTATCTTAAAATGATATAGCACTTCACATGTTATAATACCTTCCAAGGTGGAGTTTCTCTGAAAGGACAATACAAGCCAAGGCTGTGACTATAATCATACGCAAGGGATTAAATGCAGTAACGAACACAGGGCCCATAGTTTTAATTACTGAGCCTTGCACATAAAATTGGATTGCTGAAGTTACTATTCCCTGTGTAAAACATTAGGAAAAAAATAATGTCAAACAAAAAATTATTTTTCTGATAATGTCAAAAATTAAATTTGGGCTTGAGTTGGGCAATTGAGTTTATTTGGGCTTTATATACTAACCGCGTATACTGAAGCAAAAAGTCTAGAGTCGAGGCCCAAAGCCCATGCATGAGGGCTATGGCGCTCCATGAAAATAGTTACCGCACTACTTTGAAGTGCACCAATAAAGCAAACCCACGTGGCTAAAGACATCTCTGCTGGATACCTTCTTAATGTTATGGCCTGCAATTGATAAGTTGATATTTAGTTAATTAATAAATTGATAAGTGGATCGAAAGGTTAGGTAGATAAAATTAATTTAATACGTAGTGAGTATAAAATTATACATGAATTTAATATAATTATTAGATATGTTATATAGACCTAATATCTAAAATGAAAATATGTGGTGCAAATAGTTACTTGTAAAATGTAGAAAGCAGAGAAGCCAGCACAACCAATGAGGAGGAAACATGCACCAATGAGCCAGTGAGCACCAGTGGGGTCATTGACATTTTCAGGTTGGTGCATATGGCTTGATGCTGATGAACCAGCAATTTCAAGAACAGGACCTTTGTATAGTGCCATTAGAAATGCACCTCCAAGACTCACCACTGTGCCAATCACTTTGGCTTGGCATCCAATCTCCTTTATTTTCATCCGCTCCAATCTGCTCAAACAATTAAGTTATAATTGAATACATCAATATACAAATAACATTTTAATAGTCGATTATCTATTAACTTCTTTTTAATAAGAGTGAAATTTACGAGAATATTTAAATTGTTAACATGAAGTAAGTCCATTAATGGCATGCGTGTGAGTTAGTGCAGTGATGACATATATAGCAATGATATTAATTATATGTTGAAGAGGCACTTAGAAGAAGTAGAACCACCCCATTCTCTTGGAAGTGGGATCCGTGAAGGATATTCATAATCACATTTCATTTCACACACATCACATCACATCATATATTTATAATTTTTATTTTAAATTATTATCTTACCGAAAAATGATTGCAAGTACAAAAGTAATTGAGGGTACGGAATTCATCACGGCAGATGCAAACGATGCTGATGTTAACTTCATCCCCAAGAACGTAAAGCACTGATCAAGTATTATCCTATATAAATATAATTAAATTACATAAACATCAAAATCAATTACACTATTAAAAAATTATATATATTAATGACGAAAATTTTGAGAGGGAAACTGTAAATTTGTTCTCTAAATTTTGTGATGAAAAATATTAATATTTACTCAATATATATAAAGATAAGATATTACTTACTCGACAAAAGCCAGTGCAAAAATTTCTGAAAATATCCGAACTGTCATCTTGGGCCTAATTTTCCTGAACAAACAATGTAGAAATATACAAATGGTAAATAAAAACGCAATAACCCAGCTAATTGATTTATTAATCTACCACTAGCAAAAGTTTTAATTATTATTTATTGATATTATGTACTTATTAATTAACTATGCATGTCTTTGACATTGCTAAAACAATTAAAATCATGTCAAAAGAAATGAATCTATCAACATAATTTTAGAAGAAACAAGATGATATTCTTTTTTTTTTTCTCTAATTTTGACCACTAATTTTATTTTTCTACAAAAATGTGAGAAAATAATATTATAAGTGCCTCATGGCATATAGTTCATATTGAAATTTTTAAATGATGAAAATCTTATTGTGTTGTACGTATATATGTAGGTCGATCATGCACACACATATATATAATGATTGATTTTTATGATGAAAAAGATAATAGAATAATTATATACCTTTCAAGAAAAAATGCAAAGGGGGCAAGAGCTACAGTGGCAATTACATTACGATAAACAACAAAGATATAATGACTCATTCCCTTATTGAGAGCATCCATGGTGAGAACATACATGCCAGCAGAGCCAAATTGCAAGCTTATTATTAGCAAATATGACTTTGAATTGGATAACCATAAATTTAATTTCTCACAAAATGTTAGTCCACCCATCTTATATATTTGTATCTCTCCTTCTCTTTGAGTTGAGAGAAGTGAGAAACTTTGTATATAAAATTGATAATGTTTTGTGTGGGAATGAATGCAAGAGTAAGGTTATCCATCTCAATATTTATACCCAAATTTTAGCAATAAGAGTCAAAATTTTAATATTATAATATATGAATCAATTACTTAATCGAAAATCCACTAATGACACAATGCGCATTACATTACATGTTCCAAAAATAATATGATGCGCATTATCTACGTATACCTTCTACTTACGAGCAATTGAGTGCCAAAGAAAGAGTTCCACCTTCTAAATATTTTTTTTAATTAATACATAGAAATTCAATTATTTCCAAATATAGATAATGAGATTGTCAGAATTTTAATTCATATTGGTATATTATATATAGTTACTCACTAGTTACTACCTCTGTTCCTTGTAGTTAATTGATTGAAACATCTTGTAAAATGTCAAAAGAAGTCATTGTTATATATCGGCTTTAATTAATTCTTCGTTACTATAATAGATGTAATTTAGATATTTGCTTAATTTGATATATGTATCGAAAAAAAATTCACATAATCATATTTGTTTGTCATTAGATAATAGCATATACTATAAAACGTTGCATTTCAATTTTTTTTAGTGCAATATTCTAATTACTTTTATTGATTAAACATTTGAACTCATGTTGTTGTCAATTGTTTTACGTGGTTGGTAAATTAACTCATATATATATTTACAAAGTTAATCGATATATAGCATATTGCTATTACAAGAAATTACATGTTTTACCCAACCTTTGAGAAACAACATTTTTGTTGTTGTGTATATAAAACGAGGATATTTTTTCCCCAACCTTCCTACTTAAATACCACTGTAATCGCATTCTTGCCGCCGCTGCTTCCAAAACAAAAAAAAAAAGTTGTCTCATCTCAAAAAGGCATTATTGTTTATACAAAATTTTTGTTCGAAATGGCTTCTTCAATTTTTTGTCACTTTATCCAAATAAATTATTTTTACATAGAGTTAGTGTTATTTTTTTTTTATGTAATTTTATTGTATGAGTATGACATTATTTTATTCGTTGTCTTCATGCGATATTTTTTTGCTTTTCTATCTTATCGTGGTTTTCGTTAGATTCTTTGAGTAGCTTTAATCCATTACTAATTTCAATAAATAATTTTAATGTATTCAACATTACGGTAAGAGACATGAGCATTTCAACTACTTGAATTTTGATATATTTGTATCTAAATATGTTATCATTTTGTATTATATGTATTTACAAATTCATCATTTCTTTTAATTTTAATGATTTTGAATATGTGCTTCTCCCAATTATGTCTGGTAATAGAATAGGGCGGCGTGATCCATTTCATGAATCATTAGAGTGCGCGTTGCGTGAGGGAAGGGGGCGTCTTAGCTACCCTTCAGGCTAATTATAAGAATAGGATGTTGAACTACCAAAGAAAAAAGGGTAAACCAATGTTATCATGACACAATTACGCGCTTCTCTCTGCTTTAGTGTGATTTTATCGATGTGCTCTGCTATAATTTAAATGAAATGAAAGAATATGTTTTTTAGTTAAAAAAAACAAAAACTTTCCTACTCAAATTCTTATTTGAGATTACTTCTCGATGTTGATCATGCCTATTATGTTTATCCAAGTTAACTTCAAATATTATTTATTTAGCACCCCCAATATCATGTGTCCATATATCACTAATCCTTATCCGTATCCTTAATATTTCTATTAGCGGTGTGCTTCTTTCCATACCTAATCGCTTTACCTGTTTTTCTAATCATGAATGGATAGCTAAGTAAGTTATTAGTGCAAAAAGATGTAACCGGCCACCTCATGTTAGCTGCATAGCCCTTAATAATATTTAATAACTATGAAAAACTCATTACAATTACTAATATTTTCTAACTTATATAGAACCGTCCTCCTTAAAGACACTCTTCAAAAATAATTATTTCTCCTATTTTATAACACTCTCCTTAAATTTTCTACTCAATTAATTATTATTTTTTAATTGTACTCACTAACTAATATTACTTGCATAATTCTCAAATTAATATATTTTATTTTACATTTATGATAACGATGAATACAACAATATTTAATTAAAAAAAATTTAGTAAAAATATTAATCTATCTAATTTATTATAAATTTTTCTTTGTCAAATGATATTTATTATTATGAATTTGTTTTTGATGAAATTATTGTGAAACTAATTGTATCATTTTATTTCAAATAATGTGGTTTAATTAATTGATATATGTATCTTAAAAACAGTGATTAAAATATTAAATTAGTTAAACATAACAATCTTTATGTACCATTGGTTCGTCCAATTGTTACGTGTCTTGTGCGTACAATTTTCGATTGAGGATGATTGATTTCCTCAACTTCTATGGTTCCTTCTAATTAATTTCTAGCCACATAAGTTTTAAATGATTTTAAAGAGTCTTTTCAAACATTAATTAGGCCATGTCATTACTCTAATAATGAACTGTACATGCATAATCTACTTTTCACTTCGTTAAGATCTCATTTTAATCAACAATTCAGCTAATGCGAACGCCAGCCACCTTTTAGACAATTTCTTTTTATGATAAACCTTTTAGACAAAAAAAAAAAACTCTTGGTCAATATGTTATATGGCTTTATTTAATGATAACTCTTGGTCAATTTATTCAAAAAAATTAACTCTTGGCAATTTTCAAATTACTAAAGCTTATATTTAAGGACAAACAAGTATACGTGTTGTACTTAATTTAGAGAGGGGATTCTAAAATAGAGAAAAAAATATAATTACTTTTTCACTTTCTAAAATTAACTAATAAAGGATTATAGTCTTCTTTCTGTTCTCCAACAAAAAACTAAATCAAATAATTAAAAAGTTAATAAGTTTATGGGTTACATATCTTATATATCCAACATTTACTTCATTTTTAGTCAATGTAAGATTTTTTTAACTTGAATTTCCAACTGAGATAATGAAAGATATTTTAATTGAAGAGAGATTAGAAGAGGGGAGGGAAAAATGTTAAGTATAAATATATATTGTTTGGTCGAGGATAAAAGATAAAAGAATTTTAATGAAGAATTAAATTGAACTTCAAATTTTAGACAATTTCAAATTTTTCCACTTTTGGATGGGAGCTACTGATATTGTTTAAGAAACTAAAATAATAAATTTTTATTGAAAGTTGTGTATTCAATTCATTAAAAATTGAAATACTTGACTTTTTCAATAAACATTTTATTTATTTAAAATCCTTAATTGTATTATTTCATTGCAGTATCTTACGAGTTTCATTTCTTTTAAAGATTTCAGTAATTCATAAAAAGTAATTAGTAAAATGTGATTGGTACGAAGGACCTATGCCAAATTTAGGCATGCATGAGAGTAGGGCACTGGTTAGATAGGACTATGAGAATTCTCATAAGTACAAAATTTTAGTGAAAATGTCATGCATTGTGGATACTTATTAACTCTAAATGTTAAGCCGACCAACGATGGAAACAAATTCACCTAGAAACTTTGTATCAAATTTGTAAAAATCGCAAGACAAAAAAAATAAAAAACTTGTAGGATATTTTTGTGAGTTGAAGTTTTATCTAACAATAGTTGCCATGAGAAGGCGACAACCTTTGGTGGTTTAGAACTTCTCCAAACCTTTTTGAAGGGCAATGCAATGCACATATGGGAGCTTTGTCCACAATGTTGTGTGGGTTGATTTTATCAAGATATGAGCACTAGTGTCATTTACCCAGGTCATCGATCCTCAATCGTAGATAATGGCACACCTTTCAATAATAAGTGTACCACCAACTATTATTCCAAAAAAATAAATTAAGAATGACAGAAATTTGGCTTTGGTAATGTCTCAGAATTATTGATAAGACCGCAAATGCATATTATTATCGCGTAGTAAAAATTATCATTTTTACAAGTAATTTATTATGAGTACCAATATCTCTTTACTATGATATTTAGCTAAAACGGTAAATATTGATAATAGGATTTTTGATTAAAATTTACAATAAAAATAGAGCCTCAAGATTTTAGTTTTTCACAATAATGGATATAATAAAACTAAACTTCTCTAAGTTATGGGTGTTAAACTCTTAAAAAAATCAAATAAATAATTATAACTAATGCCTTTTTTTCAGAGAGCAAAAATTTATTTTAAACTAATAACCAACCTATTTTCATGATTGATGTATTAGTAAAATCCTTTAAGAGAAGATATCTTTCATAATTTCAAGAGAACCAAAACCTATTTTTACGATTTGATTCTCTTGTCCAATCTTAGAGGTCAGATATCAAATCCACCTTTTGGTATATTATTTGATATCCAAGTATGAACATGATTATTACTAAGATTGGATTAAAAGATCAATATTCATGACAGAAAGAAATAAAAATTGTTAGAGATCCATCATTGGAAATCCTACAATCTCAAGACAAGGAAGACCTACTCACATACGATCATAGTAGAATCAAAACTTAATTAAAAAAACATTGAAAATATAAAATAACATAATAAAATAATAAAGTAAAAATAGAAAATTAAATATTATTGAAACTAGAAATTTGCTAAGAGAAATACAAGAACAAAAACAAGAGTAACTAGATATTGTGAGTAGAAATCTGTATCTAAAACTGAGTATTTTTGTCTTTTTTATAGCCCTAGGTGCCTTTATGAACTTTAATAACAAGAAATAAATAGAATTTCACATAAGAAAAACGGTTCAGCAGCAGAAGATGACTAAATTATGGTTATTACTGCTAGACAGTAATAGACTCAACAGCAGAAGATGAGCAGATTACAGCAAGACAATAATGCTTGCTGGAACCTAAGTTTCTTTCATTTTCTTGATCAGGATGCACTATGACTGCACCATTTGACTTCAAGGCTCTTTTGCACAAAAAATCTTCACTTATTCCTTTACTTCTCCTTTGCAATCTAAACAAAACAAAAATATAATAAAATAAAACTAAAACCGAATTAAAAACATCAAATTAATCTATCAAACAAATCTATAAAAACAGATAAATTCTAAATTATCACCCGTTAAGTAAGAGGCAAATAAACTAGTGTTAGTTGCTATCTCTCACTAATTTACTAGTGAAATACTCCTTTTAGCCCCTCCTGGTATTGGAATTTCAACTAAGAGAAAGTCTGTCAAAATAAGCCTCCGACAATTGTGTTGAAAAATATCGGGTAACCTTCGACCATATTTTAGCCACATCAACCACCCACCGTTAGAGGCACAATGTGATTTCTCTTGCTTCTGTCTTTCACACAACAGAAATAAGTTTTCTTAGTATTCCCTTCTTTAGGCCACCTTGCTTGTGGCTTTTGGAACATTACTGACTCACTACTCTCCAACAACTCCCACAAATCTACAATAATAGAGCTGAGTTTGTTCCCCTTACACATCTATTATCTATATATCATAAATAAAAAAATAAACAAGATATTCGATAGAATAAAGAAAATAAAATAGCATCCATTACAAATATTATTACGTGACAAAAACGTATTTTTTAGAAATAAAATATAAACAAAAATAAAAATTAAAAAATTGAAATATTTAATTTAAAATTTAGTTTAGATATATTGATTTTTCAATTATTATTTTTGTTTATATTTTATTTTTGATAGAGTAGTTAATTGAAATAATGAATTATTATTAGATAAGTACTATATGGATTAATATTCGTGTAAAACACTAGCAAAGTTAATTAATGTGACAAAAACCTAATTATTTATTGGGTATAGTAGATTAATTGGAGTAGTAGAAATACGGTCGTATTCGTGGTGGCCAAATTGTGGACACATGTTTCTACAATGGCTTAAGTGCGTTCTTTGTTGTTTAATTTAATATCCCTGCCTGCCGCGAAGTGGAATTCAGTTCAGATATGATTCAATCTCATTATTCATCATAATGTATGATCATATCATATCATATAATTTATTCATGAAAGTTAACGTTGTATGATGTGTTGACTTGATAACAAAACATTCCATTTTCTCTTTTTTTTCGAAGTCCGATTGTCTCTCTTTTGTATTGTCAATGTAGTCATTATTTAACTTATTAATTAATAATTTTTCAGCAATATATAAATAATTTTATTCTTTTGAACAAAAAAGCAAACAACGTCCAAAAAACGTAAAACATTTTAACTATTTTGACACCAAATTTCATTACCCGTTGGAATGACTTTTGAAATGAAATTCCAATGTACGTTACATGACATATTGTCCAAATAATTTATTTTGCAACAAACTAAATATAGTTGAGTTTATAATTACAAAAATCAAACAGATCATACAACCTATAAAATGATTTCACAAGACGAAAAAATATGTAAGAAACTAAACAGAGGATGAAATTGAAATTCAACTAAATTGACGGATAAAAGGTTCACCGTAGTAAATATTTAAAAGTTTTTTGAATATCTAATGATGGTTGACAACACTTCTCATAAATTTAAGTTAACGGCTCTCTTTGTATTCACGGTAAAGATAGTGATCTAGTTTATGTTGATTTGATATTGAGAAATATGTTTGATTTTTCTTATTTTTATTAAATCAACATAAATCAAGTCATTGTGTCAAACATAAAAACTAAGATAACTATAAACTTAAAATTTTAAAAAATATTGTCAATCGCACTTAAAATTTCAAACAATTTTTAAATACCGAAATAGTGTTATTCGCCTTGAAATTCCTGTTTTCGTGTTTAAGGTTGTGCTACTAAACTATAATGACGTGTTTGACGGGGGAAATGGTGCCAAAAACCACAACATTATTGTGTCCACTTGGAAGAGGGCAACATAATGGTGGTGACATATTAAGGAATTGAGTTTTGTGGAAAGAATTGGATACGTCGCTATAACAACAACTTTTTGATGACGAAATAAAACACAATTTACTTGGATGATGCATCGTACATTAAATCACTTGATTGAAAACTTACGCAAACTATCTACTTACAGTATAAATCAATTTTATGTTGTTAATTAATATGAATAATTGATCGTATGGTTATATTATATGATTGTAATTTTCACCTATCGTTAATCATATAATAAATAATTTATATTAATTGATCATGTAAAATTGTTTACACCACTCGTTAGTGCTTACCCATTTAAAAAAAACTTACGTAAACATATTATGATGATGTTTGGTGACTTTGAAAGAAATGGAAGTGTGTCATTATAATTGGTATGGAAGTTGAGATGCAGGAAAGGAAAGGATTCACACGAAAGGGAATGAAAATAAGACAAACTTAGAGTATGACATGAAACGATTGAGTAAGTTGGTTTTAGAATTTTGTGATCTTATCCAATAGTGGATTGAGGAAAATTGATATTATATTTATAAACTATTAAGTCTTAGATTTTTGAAAAATTGTTCATGTGAAATTTAGTTGATCATAATTGTGCTTAATTAATCAGTAAAAGTCTAAAAAATTTGTATTAAGCTAATGTGATAACTTTTATTTTGTTTTGCCTCAATTTTTATTTTGTTAGTTATAAATAGTTAGTCAGTTATGGTTATAACTAATTGGAGGGAAGAGATAGCTATATAAGGCATGACTTGTAGCTTATTAACAACAATGCCAATGATAGTGAGTGATTTCTAGATCAATTAGAGAGAGTTCAAGTGAGCATAGAGCAAAGAATTCTGGGAGCTGGAAAACAATATACTCTACTTGGTTATTGATAAAGAAATATAAAACAACTATTAGTGATGACATATGAGATTATTGCTCCAAACCTCGATAATTCTTACGTCTTTTTCATCTTTAATCTTTCAATTTCAATTATGTATTTACATTCAAGTTTCTAAGTTGAATTCATAACAAATTGGTATCAAGAGCCCAATTCAAGAATAAGGTTCTTTCTTTCCTCAACAATGGGTGGATCAAAATCCGATATTGAGAAGTTCACTGGTGATAACGATTCTGCGCTACGGAGAATCAAGAAGAAAGCCTTGTTGGTTTATCAAGGATTGCAAGATGCATTGTTGGGCATTTCGAAAATTCCAGCAACATTGTCTGAAAAGGAGAAGAAAGATATGAAGAGCCAGACACACATCACCATCATTCTTTCCTTAGGTGATGATGTTCTCAGAGAAGTGGCATCTTGAGACACTGTTGTTGGTGTTTGGTTAAAACTTGAGAGTCTCTACCTGACTAAATCTTTAACAAACAAACATTATTTGAAAAAGAATCTTCACAAAATGAAGATGGAGGAAGGTATGTCCATTAAAGACTATGTTTCTTTATTCACAAAGATTGTTCTTGATTTAAAAAACATTGATGTTGAAATAAGTGAAGAAGATCAAGCAATCATGTTACTATGTTCACTTCCACCCTCCTTTGAAAATCTTGTGGACGCAATGATGTATGGGAGAGAAACTCTTACTCTAGAGGAAGTTAAGGTGACTCTAAATGCAAGAGAAATGAAGAAGAAAATTATTGATATAAAAGGGGAAATTAGTGATGCTGAAAGGTTGTTTGTCCGAGGAAAAGCTGAAAGGAAAGATGGTAAAAACAAGAACATGGAGAATTCAAAATTCAAGACCAAGAACACTTGTTTTCACTGTCATAAGGAAGGGCATTTTCGTAGAGATTTCTCTAAAAGGAATAAGCAATATCGTGGAAATTACAAAGATGAGAATGATGTTGCTAAAGTTGCAGATGGATATGAAAGTTTGATGTGTTATCTATAACTGAAGAACCATATTGTGATTAATGGATTTTGGATTATGGGTGCACTTACAACAAAATTGATGCTAGGAAAGTTCTAATGGGAAACAACGTGGTCTGCACGGTGGCTAGAGTTGGAACTGTGAAGATCAAATTTGGTGATGGCTTAACCAAAATTCTCTCTAATGTGAGGCATGTACCTAAACTCAATAAAAATTTGATTTCTCTTGGTATACTGGACCGGACTAGTTTTACTATAAAGGCTGAATGAGGAGTACTCAATGTTTACAAAGGCACTTCCCAGATTCTTTAAGGAATCAGAAGCACTGGATTATACAAATTGCTAGGTAAAACTATCACTAACTCTGCTAGTTTAATTTCTGTCACAAATGAAATTTCTAGAAAAATGTGGCATTATAGACTAGCTCATGTTAGTGAAAGGAGTTTGGAGGAGTTATATAAGCAAAGTTTAATTGGAAGTGGAAACTTTGAGAAGTTAGAATTATGTGAGTTTTGTCTTTATGGTAAACAAAAAAGGGGAAAATTCAAAATTAGTACACACACTACAAAGGCCATATTAGACCATGTTCATTTAGATATATGGGGACCTGCTAGAGTCCCTTCACTTGGAGGGGCCAAATTCTTTATAACCTTTATTGATGATTGATCAAGAAAGATGTTAGTTTACTTATTGAAGCTCAAGAATCAAGCTTTCAAAAGTTTCAGGCAATGGAAGTCACTGGTGGAGAAACAAACAAGGAAGCAAATCAAAGTCGTAAGAACATATAATGTAATGAGTTTACTGAGTTTTGCAAAGATATGGGGATAGCAAGACATAAAACAATGAGACTAACACCCCAATAAAATGGTCTAGTTGAAAGGATGAATAAGACCATTTTAGAGAGAGTCAGGTGTATGTTGTCCAATGCTTAACTTGACAAGAGATTTTAAGGAGAGGTAGTACACACTGCTTGTGATTTGATCAATAGGTCACCATCTACAGCTATAAGTTTCGAAACACCTGAAGAAATACGGAATGGTAGGGCACCAATTTATGAGAATCTGAGAGTTTTTGGAAAGTTGCAATGGCTACATACATGTTAGTGAAGGAAAACTTGTGCCTAGGTCTAAGAAAGGGATCTTTCAAGGCTATCTTGAAGGTGTAAAAGGTTACAAGGTTTGGATCACTGAATCAAATGAGGGGAGAGCTATAATCAGAAGGGATGTTGTTTTTAAGGAAGATGATTTGTTGGAAGCTAGAGAACTAAGCTCAACTCAAATATAGGCCACAGATCAAGTCAGTTAGGGAGCACAAATTGAGGCGGAGCTACTAAATCTTGATAAGCTTACTCCAGAAAGAACTGTAAGTCTGTCACAACCTAAAATTGATGATGTTCAAGGTAGAGAATCGGAATCCACATATTGTCTTGTGAGAGATAGAGAAAAGAGAGAAGTAAGAGTTCTTGTAACGTATAAATATGCAGATCTGATTATATATTCCTTAAGTGTGGAAACAGATGATCAATGGACTGATCCAATCAGCTACAAGAATGTTGTCACTAGAGAAGACATTTGTGCTTTGGAAAGCTACCATGATGGATGAATTTGACTCACTCATGAAAAATGACACTTGGGAACTTGTGATAAAGCCTAAAGATCATAAAGTCATAGGCTGCAAGTGGATTTTCAAGAGAAATCCTGAGGTTCCAAGAGTTGAAAAAATGATTCAAAGCCAAACTTGTTGCAAAGGTATATTCACAAAGAGAAGGAATTGAATTCAAGGAAATATTCTCTCTAGTTTTGAAGCATACAAGTATCAGGGTCATAATTGTCTTAGTTGTTGCTTACGACTTGGAATTAGAACAAATGGATATCAAGGCTTCTTTCTTACATGGCCATCTAGAAGAAAACATCTACATGAGTCAGCCTAAAGGTCATGTTGTACTAGGAAAGGAACACATGGTGTGTTTGCTTAAGAAATCCTTATACGGACTTAAGCAGTCCCCTAGACAATGATACAAAAGAGAAGACTCAATCAACTTCATTTACCTATTACTCTATGTAGATGATATGTTAATAGCAAATGCTGATATGAATGTTATCAACATTCTGAAGAAATTACTTAATTCTGAATTTGAAATGAAGGACTTAGGGGCAGCTAAGAGAATCCTTGGAATGGAAATTGACAGGGACAGATCCATGTGATTGCTACATGTAAAGCAGTCCAATTATATTGAAAAATTACTAAAGAGATTTAACATGTTGGATGCCAAAACTGTGTTAACTCCTATTGTTGGACACTTCAAACTATCCTTAAGCCAATCACCTAACACTGATGAAGAGTATCCATTCATGAGCACAACTCCATATGCTAGTGCCACTGGAAGCTTGATGTATGTTATGGTTTGTTCAAGACCTGATATAACATATGCAGCTAGGATAGTGAGCAGATTTATGGGGAATCCAGGGAAAGAACGCTGGTTGAAAGTCAAATGGATATTCAAGTATCTTAAGGGTACAAAATCTATTGGACTCACTTATGGAAGATCAAAATTAGAAAAGTGTGGCCTTGCAGGATATGTTGATGCAGAGTATGCTGGTGACCTTGACAAGAAAAGGTCTACAATGGGGTACTTGTTTACTTTGTATGGAGGAGTAGTAAGTTGGAAGGAAAATCTACAATCTATTGTGGTTTTGTCTTCAACAGAATCTGAATACATTGCACTTACAGAATCTGAATACATTGCACTTACAGAATCAATCAAGGAAGTTATTTGGCTTATTGGCCTTGTCAATGAATTAGAAGGAAAGGCTAATGTTGTAATTTTTTGGTGTGACAGTCAAAGCGCCCCCTTCCTTTCTAAGAACCCTATCTTGCATGAGAAGACCAGGCACATTGACACGAGATTGCATTATATTCGAGACATTATTGCTGAAGGTATTGTGGAAGTGAAGAAAGTGTCTACAAAAGATAATCCAACAAATATGATAACTAAAGTGGTTCTTAGCACCAAATTTGCTCATTGCTTGGATTTGTGGAATGTCGGGGTTTTTCCCAACTAAAGATCCAATGTGGAGATTTGTGAAGTCTAACGGATCACAATTGTACTTAAGTAGTTAGTGAAAGTCTAAAAACTTTGTATTAAGCTAATGTGATGGCTTTTATTCTATTTTTCCTCAATGTATGTTGTGTTAGTTACAAATAGTTAGTTAGTTATAGTTATAACTAATTGGAGGGAAATGATAGCTATATAAGGCATGACTTGTAGCTTGTTAACAACAATGCTAATGATAGCGAGTGATTTCTATATCAATTAGGAAGAGTTCAAGTAAGCATAGAACAAAGAATTATGGAAGCTGGAAACATTATATTCCACTTGGTTATTGATAAAGAAATATAAAACAATTGTCAGTGAAGACGTAGAAGATTATTGCTTCGAACCTCGATAATTCATGTGTCTTTTCATCTTTAATATTCAATTTCAATTCTGCATTTACATTCAAGTTTATAGGTTGAATTCATAACAGTTTCAAATCAAAATCTTAGGAGCTCATGTTCCGAGAAAATGATCTTTGGTAATCAGAAATTACGATACGATATGGAGGACAAAAATAAAACATCTCTTCATACATAAGAGCATACTCCCCCACATGCATGCTTATTTGTTTCAATGATAGGAAATTTGCTTCCTTATTTTCTTGAAGATCATAAGGAAAAAGTTGAATATTCTGCGAATCAATGTAATTCATCCTTCCAAAAATATTTTCCATGACCTTGATCCTCTTAAAAGCACCTTCCAGATTAAGAGCTTCTTTGAAAGCAATAGGGTGAGTCCACTACAATTCTGCTAAAACAATGTGATCATGTTGTGGCTCGAGATGATTCATTTCTCTCTAGAACTTCATCAAGACGATCGATGATGTCATTTACATTGTATACTCTACTAGAATCTAACTTGCTACGAAACTAATCTAACACTAACTTCATTCCTCATTGTACTTAAGGAAAACACAAAGACTCTAACACAACCGGACTTTGATACCACTAAATAGATATTTATATTGAAAGTAATTAATGAAAATATAAGGCATGAAATGTGATGAAAATATGGTCTAATTTTTATCTACAAGATGATAAAGAGAAGTCACATTTTTATCTATCAGAATTGATCTTATTCATTTAAATAATAAAAGTCAGTCTACACAACAGGCTATGAAAACTTCAAACATAATGTTCCTCAGATTCAACATTTAATCAACACAGAGAAAACATGAAATAATTTAATGCATGTTTAACCAATATGTGTCTTAGTCTTAAATGATTCAACATTGGATCCACAATTATGAGTTGTGACAAATAGGAATGCCCCCTTATACTAGTGAACAAGAGTAATTGGTCAGGGTAAACAAGTATTTTACGGATTGCCTTAGAGGTGCCCCACTTTTAAATAAGGTTATTACTATCGATAATTCCCTCAAGAAATGACCTTAAGACACTTGATAAAGAAACAAAAATAGAAATAAATCTCAAAAATTGTGTATTTATTATTATAGAATTGTAAAAATTGAAAACTTTCACTCAAAAATTATTTTTTATTTCATTTTTTATTGTATTAACAAGTGCCTTAAGGAAATTTGTTAGCATGACCATTAAAATATTTGTTTATCAACTTATTACACTCAAAGAGTCAAACTCACTTTATACTTTAACCAGAAAAACGTAAATCCGAACAAACAATTGAATTACAGCTGTATTTTTGTTGTATGGAAATCTCCATGACAGCTAGAAACAACAAGTTATATAATTAATAGGTTTAAAAAAATGGAGAAAAAGTAAAAGAAAACGGCTAAATTAATTTACCGAACAATGAATGACCTCTAACCGGTGAAAATACTTATAGAAATTATCGCAGTACTCCATTGATTCTATTGCAACAAACAGATTCAAATTAAAACGGTCAAGAATTGAGTGAATTATGGTATTTGAAATGTTAGGGTTTATTTTGAAAAGTGGCACTATGTGTTACTTATTTTTGAATAGGCACTGTAATTACTTGTCACCATCATGGTTCATAGGTAAGTGTAAGGCATACATTTGAAAAATCAAATTTGTATTGCATATAGTTATCAATCTATAATCAAAATTTGATATAAATAATAATAAAATTAATTATAATATACACATTTAGTCTCTATATTTATTTTATTACTCAATTATTGATTAATTATTTTTGTTTAAATACATTTTATAATAGATAATTTTATTTGTACAATAGTTTATATACATTTTTTTAGTAAATTTATTCTAATGTACAGTGATTAAAGCTATAGGGTTAATTCTCTTTTGTTTAGTCGAATTTCCTATAGTTGTTTCCCAATAAAGTAAGCAAGCAACATCAGCAGCAATACCAATTTTATTATAGTCACCACTCTACCTAGCCAACCATTACTATATTATTTATTTTGTGCATGTATCACTATCATCATTTCGTTAATGCTTGCTCATTCAGTAGACATTACATGATTCCTCCAATAGAAATGCCGTTAGAAAATGAACATAATTAAGAAGAATCTTCTATAATTTGTGGGTAAGAAATTGAGAAACTAGTAAAAGCAAAACGTGATATGTACAACAATGGGTTGCTTAGTGGTCATTAACTTATCCCTTTTTATGATCAATTGTCCTTTAATTTCACTTAATGGTTAATTGGTCTTATAAATCTCACTTTTTACTACTTATCTAGATGCTTTAACACTATTTTAAGATCCGCCAAATGATCATCTATAGTCCTAACTTTCGACTTTTTATTTAAACTTTAAGTAGGACATCCATATACATATTAACTTTGATATAGGGTCGTACATATATTCTATCAAAAAAATAATCGTACATATATTTGATGGCAAATATTTATAAATACATTTTACATGAATTATATGTTTGGTTTCATTTTAAGCTCAGTAAGATCCACACTAATAAAACAAGGGTTTTAGATCTTAAAAACAAAATAAAATCTTTAATTAAAATAAATAAAAGACCTCATAAGTGTAAAGACATACAATCCTTAACTACTTAATTAAAATATATTGTATAAAAATTTCAAAAAAAAATATTTATTGCATTAAAAACAAAAAAGTTAAAATTTCAACTAAATCTTAATCGCTATTATTAGTTTTTTTTTTAAAATAATCAAAGGTAGCAACTAGTTGTTATGTTATTATTTTTTCTCTTTTACTAGAATTTCCTCTATTTTTTATTTATCAAAGTAGTGCTTTAGGTATCTATAAGTATAAGTATTGTGTCGGCCTTAATTTAGGTGAGATATAATTGAACGTAGAGTTTTAGATTCTTTTTTTTAACATAATTAGAAATGTTTGAGATTTGGTCTCTATAATTTATTCCAACTTTTAAATTGAAATTTGGAGCTTTTACCTCTATAATTGAGTTTAGACTCAAATTTATTATTCAATTCACTTTTATATAGTTGTATTTAAACATAAATTATTTTATATTTGACGAATATTTTTAGTCAAAATCAAATTTATAAGATGAATTTTTATCACCGTAAATAACATATTTGAAGTGAGTGTGTGAACATGTCTTGTAATCAATGTTTAGTTGCATTTGTGGGCTCTCTATTATATAAGATTCACAAAAATAATCTCTTATTTTAAAATCAAACTTTTTAATCTCTCAAATATTATATTTGGAGTAATTTTAGTTTAAGTTTATAACTTCTACCAAAAAAATTAGGAGAAAAAATCACATTTGTCTATATGTTTTCTTATAGAAGAAATGTTAGATGTCTAACAATTGCAAAATTTCGAATTTGAATTCGAACAAAATATGTAATTTAGCAATATTGGCATTTATTAGTTGATCTAAAATTTAAAGACCATTTGTCTTTAATTTTAGTCTCTCAATTATAACTTTTTTTTTTCTACAACCATACTTTTCATAGACAAATATTATTTTTCAACACTAGAATGATGACTAAAGACAAAAATAATTGATAAGTGCTCATTCACCAAATATATCACTTTCTCAATTCCTTTTTAACGGGTAATTTTGTAAAAGAATTTTATTTTTCTTTTATTTGTTGTATACATTCTTAGTGGTTTTTTTTTACAAATAAATTTCATTTTAATGCTTTGTGAGAATAATACAATCAAAATTGATCATCAATTCAGATATTTTTCTTTCATATTTTAATAGCAAAAAAAGTAAAATACACATTGACAATAGAAATAAACATTTTAAAAGTCAATGAAAAATTATTAAACCAAAATTTTAATTATAACCATCAAATTAATTTTTTCCATAGTCTTTAAAATCATTCATCTACAGAAAAATAAATATTTACTGATATTCATATCAATTAATATGTGATTTCTGACTTAACTAATCTAACCATATATCAACAAGTTACATGTAAAATTAAAATAATACTGTATTTAATAATAATCTTTATAAGCCTCTTACTGCTCTTACTAGATATACGATACCAACTAAACAAAATTTTCTCCAACATTTCAACAAATATATCAATTATAAATTTGAAAACAAACTAAAACAGATGGTATAATACTTAGTGTTATTTAACAGTGAGAGTGCTGTCGTGGCAGACATGATAAATACTGTTTGGCATGATAATTAATTCAGGCTATATCTGACTCGAAATATTCCAGCAACAAAAAACTGATTTTAATTAATTAATTAATTAATAGTGAATTTTGACGTTTACAAATGCAGTTTTACTACCTTTTATGGCTGCAAGTGGAAGTACACGATGGGTACAAAAAATGGTACAACATTTTTTCCTCAACGACGTGCTTAATGCGGTTTTAATCCATTTTCAGCCAAACGTTATCAAGTTGCAAATTCACTGTAGCACCCTTTATTTTCCCTCATCATCCTAATGCCATAGTGCTTAGTGGTTACTGCTTATACTATTTATTATATATTATTGGAAGCATTTAAAATTTTCTTTTATCATATTCAATTTAATCTGAGTTAAAGAATTTGGAGGATTCGGATTTAAATTTAAGTGAAAGAAAACAATATTAATATAATAATTAATTAATCTTTAAACCCTAGCTTAATTTGGTAGGTTGGACGTTTGTCCAAACCGACGGAATCAATTACGATGGAATTTATCATCTCTTATAAGATAAAAAAATATAATAATTAATTACATACTTTGAGTATTTAAAAAAAAATCAATCATACTAGGTCAATAATCTCAAGTTTGATTAAGATATTATTCTCACCTTATAAGTCAATTAGATTGGAAGGTTGTAGACTCAACTCAAGTTAGATCCAATGAATTTTATCTTTCTTTTACATGGAGGGGTAAACACTAATTGATACTTACACACATAACTATGAGAACTTGACTTTTAGTCCGACACAAGATATCAAACATAACAATATCAACATTAGTCAATTGATAATTTTATATTTTTTTATAGAAGAGACGGCAAATACTTTAAGAAACTCACACACACAACTACGAAGTCTCTGAGCAGATTAAAACTCGGTGCCTTGAGGTTACAAGGTTAAAATAAATATTACTAGTATGAAAAAAAACATCATGGTTCGTTTGAATCCATTTATAACAATCCAATCCATATATATTCCATCCATTTTGTCGCCCCTAAATTTTTGCATACCTTAAATTCTTGCAACGCAATAGTGAATGTAACTCACTTTGTTCATTTATATTTATCATTTCATTTTATTTTACACAAATCAAGAAATAGTTTAAAATAAAAAAAATAAAATTTAAGGACAACGCTACTTGAAAGTTTGATCTGATATGAATATTTTTGAAACTATTGGAATCGTGCACACACTTAAGGTATAACAGTAGCCAATGATGAAAATATCAGTGCGATCATGAACCACTCCTCCACAAACTACCCTTTTATTTGAGTTTTGGACTACACCATCTCTATCGAGGGTCATCCAATCATCCTCTTAATACTTAATAACGCCAAACAAACCAACGTTGAAGGGGAGCTAACACACTTGCAAGACGAGCGTGAAATAGCTGAGTATTCGATATAAAACTCACTTGATATATGGCTTTGGTGGCCATGACACATGCGATGGAAACACTATTGGAGAATATCAATTTTTTTTAATCTTCTACACATTGTCTAACACTACAACAAATAAATATTTCAATTTATCCGTTGTCCACATATATACTTTTCAAATTATCCAATAACCATATATTCATATAGGAAGTGCAACAGAATAAGAACGAGGTGCAACATAGTGCGAATGCATTCAAGGGCCTTAATCGGAATCAAGGATTTAATAGATTGTAATCTCCAGGTAGCACCCACCTCACCCCGTTAACAAAGCTTACCACATTTTTTCATATCCCATTATTCAAAATCTAACCCTCAAGATATCCATAATGTGACCCACGGATGGTACCCAAGATTCTATCCAAAAGTTAGTATAAACTCTGTTACCAATACTCTGTCCAATATTAGCTATCAGAATATTTCAATTAACACACAACTCTCCCTAAAAAATTGGAAACCTGACTTAACCACAAAAACCTGGGTATATTACACAAACCACATTTATACTAATTGCGAATGACTCTACCCAAAGAGCATCTAAATTTGAGTAGAGGTCCCATTTTTTCTTGACCAAAGAAGTGTTTATGTCTCGCGTCATTCTAAACTCAAGACCATCAAAACCTTTGGGAATACACACTACATTCCAAGAAACTAAATGAATCTTCATGTTATTGTTGGGAATCTCCACCCATAAAGTTTATGCACTTATTATCTACTGCGTCACAAATAACTATAGGAAGGTGACTAAACTGCATCACATAACTTAGAAAGGCTGGGATAACCAACTTAGTTAATGCGAGTCTTTTTAGAAAAGAAAAATTTCTCATCTTCTATCCATCGAGACGTTGGTCAACCTTATTTAGAATAAGTTAGAAAAGAATTTCTACTAACTCTTTTGTAGAAGAAGGAAACTCTCAAGTACTTCTCACGATTATCAATCATTTGAAATTGATAAACATCACGAAAATTGAGTAAAATTATAACACACATTGTGGAAGAGTTTCGGTGTCAACGTAGAGTTACATGAAAATTTATGTTAGTATTTAATGTTAGAATTTATGATAATTAAATCTAACTATTCCTTCCACAATATGACAAGTCACAATGACATTTATTTTGAGACAATTTTTTTATATTAAAATGATACTTATTATGAAACAGAAAGAGTACTATATCTTACATTATTTGTTGAAACGAACACTTATAATTAATTGTATGTAAATTATAATTATTTAATTTCATTTATTTTATCCAAATAAAAAGAAAAAAAAGAAATATAAATTGTAATTTATTTAAATTAAATAAAGGAGAAAATATGATGTTTTTATTAATTAGTTTGACAAGGAATGATTTCGTTCCTACATATTTCTTAAATAGAAAAATCAAAATTCATATAGTTCTTGTAGATAATATTTGGAAGTTGGTAAATTAAAAAATTTTGATTTATCAATATCTTAATAAAAAAAACAAGAGAACAAAGAAAAAAAGTTGTACCTATTTCATATGTTTTGTAATAAACAATTGAAACGTTTGTCTTAAGTAAAAAAATTGAAATGTAAAAGTATGAAACAATATCGAAGACATTCCAACTATGTTAGAATTCTAAAACTACCTACCACCTAAAAACAATAAAATAATAATAATAATAATAATAATAATAATAATAATAATAATAATAATAATAATAATAATAATAATAATAATGAAGTGGCTAGAATATCACTAGAAGGGGGGTTGAATAGAGATATTCAAGGTTTTTAAAATTTTGTTACTGTTTTAATATGTTGTCCTCTTTTAGAGGATGATTTATCAGATGTTGAAAGTTGAGAGAGAGAATAATGACACACGAATTTTTATACTGATTCACCCAAAGATGGCTACGTCCAGTCCTCACACTCTTGTGAGTTTTTACTAAGTATCAAAAGCTATCAGCCTCTCACTGAGGTTGATTACAAACTGTGTATTCTTAAGCTTCACCAAGCTTACAATTCTTTCCTTCTGATTTCTCTTCAAGTGTTACTCACTTGAAGGTCTAAAAATGATATGAAGTAGTTTGACAGGATTTACTTTCTATAAAGATGAAACAAAGATCTGGTGAAAGATTATAAAAAGCTTGAAAGGAGATTGAAAATTGCTCTTGATAGCCTCTTGATGTTTTTCTATTTTTTGCTCGTTTAGTTGTGTGTATTTGCTGAAGAAGAGCAGCCTTCCGTTTATAGAGAGAAGGAAACTTTCTCTTCAAGAAAATTTTCCTTTCTGACCATTTTTTTCAAGATGTAATGAACCTCACTGTTGTTGCAAATTTACAGCCTTGCCATTCTGTCCTTTTACAGCCTGGCACATGGGAGGTTACTTCTTTACTTGGCTTTCTAGGAGGATAGATCATTCCATATGGTTTTAACAACTGGTCAGTGCTCTTTTCTGGTTCCAAGTCATGACCCTTCTCTGGTCGTGGATGATGCATTTTTTGATACTCTGGAACTGTTAGTTGTTCTTAATGTGAGAGGATGAATGAATAGCTAGAAATTATCCTCTGGTAATTTCCTTTTGGTGTCTGAAGTTCACCTTATGGTATCTGACTTCTGATGTTTACCTTCCAGAGTTCATCTTCTGATATTTATCTTCTAGTGTGTATTTTCTGGAATTCATCTTCTAATGTTTATCATGTGAAGTTTGTGTTCTGAATTTCTGGTATTCATTTTCTGGTGTATTTCATGTGAAGTTCGTCTTCTGAGTTTTATCCTTTGATGTTCATCTTTTTATCCTCTGATATGTTTCTTCTGAAATTCATCTTCAGATGTATATCTTCTGATATTCATTTATGATTTTCATCTTCTGATATCGACCAATCTGGGCTAGCAAACTGGTCTGCTGAGATCCTCTGATCTCGGCCAATATTGGACCATTTATTCTGACCTTCTGGTTTCGACCAACACTGGGCCATTTATTCTGACCTTCTGATTTCGACCAACACTGGGCCATGGTCTGATCATCTAATCTTGGCCAACACTGTACTGGGTCTGGATTAGTTCTGGACAAAGGATATTTCAGTCTGGACCTTTTAGCTTATGTTCTGATTAAATCAGGGCTGGTTTTTACTTCACTGTCAGGCTATCTTCTGGTTAGAAGAACTTCTTGCATAAGTCTGACTTATGATTTCTTCTGGTCTGGATCCAGTCTTCCTCTGGCAGGCTTCCTTCTGGTCTGGTCCATGTCTACTTCTGACTTTGTTTCTTTCTGATATGGGCCAGCAAAGATATCCTCTGGTGATTTCAAGATGCATCCTTTGGTATCTTCTGGATGCTTTATCTGGTGTTTACAACTATCAGGTTTTCTGCTTCAGCTTCTGGTTTTCTGTTCCAGATGTTCTGCTTCTGGTTTCCCAGATGTTCTGCTTCTGGTGTTTTTTGTTGGAACCAAGTTGGTTCTAAGTACTTAGGATTTTGATGCTTACAAATGTACTCAATGTAAACTTATTTTGTAGTTTGAATTATTAAGTTAAATGCCCCAGAAACTGAAGGAAACAGAAGCAGAGATAAAAGGAAAATGAATTCTGGAATTTCCAGAAGATGTTCCAGGATGTCAAAACATCACCAGAGGATATGTTTGGTGGCCCAGAACGGAAGGAATAAAAAAATCATAATGAAACATGGATCATATCATTGGAAAGCCTGCCAGAAGGAGAGTTGTTCCAGACAAACAGGAGTCGAATATCAATTTTATTCCAGAAGTTATTCTGACCAGAAGATGGCCTGGCAGTGAAAAATTACACAGTCCAGACTTGTTCCAGACTTAACCAGAAGGTATGTTTATGAGTCCAGAACAAGAGGATCAATTCAGATTTGGCCCAGATCATGAGATAGCATGATTCAGGGCATGGAACTAAGTCCAGACCAAAAGAAATGAGTTCTAGAATCAATCCAGACCTGGTTCAAAATTAAAGGTAAAATGTCCAGACTGAAATATTTTTTGTTCAAGTTAATTTCAGTTTGTTCCAGACCAAAGTCCATACTCTGTCCAGATCAGAGTAAAAATTTCCAGATCAATGGTTCAGAAATAATTATTTGGTCCAATGATGGTCCAGATCAGAAAATCAGACCATGGCCCAGTTGTGGCCGAAATCAGAGGGTTAGGAAGTGTGGTCCAGGAATGGCCGAAATCAATGGATCACAAAATATGAAATAGGCTGGTCTAGATGTGGACTATCGCATTAAGATCCAATGGTGCAGATTTGATCATAAGGATTAAAGAAGAAGAATGAAAAATGTTCCAAACAGAATTGGAGAAAAATGCTCAAAACAGAATCTGAGCAAACTACTCCAGAATATTCTCAAAACAGATTAATCTAAATATACTGCAGAAGTAAAGCATCAGTGAAGTTCTAAAGTTCAACTATAAATAGAGACTTAATGCTGAAGAATAAAGTATCGAAAATCACAAAAGAGTCATACACTTCCAAAGCAACAAACACCGAAATTTTCATAGAAGTCAATTGTGAGTTTTAGCTTTCAAGAAGCAAGTACTCGTGTTATTTTCTTTCCACTACGGCAAATCTAAGTTGTTGAGGTAGAGTCTACAATCTGAGGGAGTCAGTAGAGGTAGTAGAGTACTTGGCAATTAGATAGGGTTGTATCTAAGTTGTTGAAGTAGAGTCTACAAACTGAGGGAATTAGAAAGGGTAGCAAGGTACTTAGCAATTAGATTCATAGTGTTGTGATTTCTTCTACAATCTGGGGTTGTCAGATTGGCTGAAGACTAGGTTGTTTTCCTCAAGAAGTCTAGGATTGTTAGACTATTGAGAAGACTGACTTGGAGGGTCAGTAGCAAGGTTGTAATTCAAGATTGAATTAGTGAAATCCTTCAAGGCGAAGGGACTGGACGTAGCCTCGTTAACGGTGAACCAGTATAAAATCTGTGAATTTTTATTTTTATCCGCTGCTAACTCTGTTTTAATTATACATCAAGTTTTGTTTTGAAAGTATTAAAACAGGAAAAGTATTTAAGTTAAGTCAAACACAATTCAACCCCCCTTCTCGTGTTTGCATCTTCAATTGGTATTAGAGCTCGGTCTCAAGGCTAAGTACTTAACAGTGTTTGAGGTAAGGTCCACGGGGTTCAATATGTCAGAAGAATTGGGAGGCAACATCAACAGACCACCAATATTTGATGGAGATGGGTTTGAGTATTGGAAGGACAGACTGAGAAGTTTTGTCATATCTTAAGATCCTGAACTATGGAAGATGATAGTTAAAGGATACACTGCGCCAACTGATCCAGAAGATCCAACTAAAGAATTTGACTTGGATGATATGACACGAGATCAGAGCAGATTACACAAACTTCATCACAAGTCCAGAACCATCATGGTCAGTGCAATCACATTCAAGGAATTTGATAGATGCACAAATAAAGAAACAACAAAGAATATATTCGATAGTCTGGTTCTGACCTATGAAGGAACCAAGCAGGTTCAACAAACAAAGGCTAACATATTGGTCAGAAAGTATGAGCTGTTCAAGATGGAAGAGGATGAAGACATTGACATAATGTTCTGCAGATTCCAGACTTTGGTATCAGGACTGAAAGTATTAAACAAAAGCTATACCACTGAAGATCGTGTCTGGAAAATTCTGAGAAGTCTACCAAAAAGGTGGAGACCAAAGGTTACTGCAATTCAGGAAGCTAAGGATCTGAGTACCTTGAGGCTGGAAGATCTGATCAGCTCATTCAGGTCTCATGAAATAGAACTGGAAGAAGATGAACCTAAGAAGAAGAAAAATCTGGCTCTGAAATCGAAACAGAAGAAAGCTGCAAAGGCAAAATTAGAATCAGAGGATAGTGATAGTGAATGTGATGATATGGCTTACTTAACCAAAAAGATGGTTAAGATATGGGAAAACAGAAAGAGGAGAGGTTCCTAGAAGAAGCATAACAGCAAGGAAGAATCTGACAAGAAGAACATCATCTGTTATGGATGCAATAAACCTGGACATATCAAGGAAGAATGTCCAAATCTGGAAAAAGGCAAACAGCATAAGCAGGTATAGAAAGAAAGGTCTGATGGCTGCCTGGGATGTATCAGAATCAGAGGAAGAATCTTCTGATGAAGAAGAGGCAGAAACAGCAAAGATGGCTCACATCAGGTCTGCTTCTGGTCTTCATAAAAGCATGAATTCCAGAGGGAAAACAGACAGAAGGAAGAGTGATAGAAGCAATCACTCAGGCAAGTCTGGAAGCACATCAAAGGAAACAATTCTGTCTATGATGGCTCATACAAATTCAGGTTCTGAATACTGCCCTGAAACAGAATCAGAAGATGAAGACAGTGAGGTATTTTCTGATCTTTCTAAACCTGAATTAATTGATACTTTAAAGGACTTGTTAAATGCAAATAATAAGATATCTTTAAAACTGAAAACTCTTAGGAAAGATAAGAAAAATCTAACCAAAGAGGTCCAAGTTTCAAAGAATCGAATTTCTGAGTATGCAACTGAAATCCAAGATTTGAAAACTGAAGTTGCAAAACTCAAGTCTGAAAACCAAACTCTGAAAAGTAATAATTGTTCCACTTCTGAGACTGTTTGTAAATCTGATATGCATGAGCAATTTTTTCAAAACTTTATTTCAAATGGAATGGAAAAAAGTAAGTATGCATCTATGATTTATGGAAACAGTAACTCTGGAAAAAGAGGTCTTGGTTTTACAGAAACAAGTACTGAAAATAAAGCTGTTTATTCTGATGTTTTATGTATTGTCTGTGCTAAGAAAGGTCACTCTGAATTATCTTGTCCAATGGTAAAATCTGAACAAGATCAGAGAGCTGTTAAGACTAACAAACCTGGACCCAATCAGTTTTGGGTACCAAAAGATAAAATTGTCTATGTTGCAGATGTTCTGAGCAACCAGAAGGAGACACCAACAATGGTGCATGGACAATGGATATTAGCAATGCACAAGCAGAAGAAGGTCTATGTTCCTGCTACAACAAGACAAAGGCAATCTGAGTCTGGTGGAAGAAGGTCTGGTCATCTCAACCAGAACCGAAATCGGAATCAGAACCAAAACTGGAACCAGAACCAAGACAGGAACTGGAATCAAAATAGGAACTGTAATCAGTATCAGAAGCACAGATACTGGAACCAGAATCAGAATCAACTCTGGAACCGGAATCAGAATAAATACTGGTACCAGAATCAGAATCAACTCTGGAACCAGAACCAGAGTCAAATAAGAAGTTACCAGAATCATCAGAATTACCAAATTCATCAGAACTTCCAGATTCACCCAAGTCACTGGAATCAACAGAACCAAAACATGTTCCAGAATCATCAGAGGAACATGGTTTATAAACCAAAGCAGAATCAAGGAAACTGCTCAAACAGGCCAGAAGAAGAACTGGCTCTAATGGCTAGAACAGATGCTAAGTCTGAATTTGAGTCTGACTCTAACTCTGATTCTGACAGAGAAAAGGCAAAGTCTGATCAGCAACACAAAACATGGTATCTTGATAGTGGCTGCTCCAAACACATGACAGGAGATAAATCTATGTTTCTGAATTTGACTATGAAGAATGGAGGCAAAGTTTCCTTTGGAGGAAACCAGAAAGGTCAGATTATTGGTACAGGAACTGTTGGTAACACTTCTTCTCCCTTGTCTATTAAAAATGTTCTGTATGTTAAAGGTTTAAAACATAATCTTCTGAGCATAAGTCAATTAAGTGACTGCAAATATGATGTTATATTTAATCAAAAAACTTGCAAAGCTGTTAGTCAAATTGATGGAACTGTTTTATTTACTGGAACTAGGGAGGATAATGTTTATAAAATTGATCTGTTTAGTCTTGCTAAGCAACAGGTTAAATGCTTATTATCTGTAAGTGAGCAGAATCTGATTTGGCACAAGAGGCTAGGGCACGCAAACCCCAGACTCATATCAGAGTTGAGCAAACTCCAATTGGTAAGAGGATTGCCCAAGGTAAGTTCCAAAACTGAGATTCTGTGTGAAGCATGTCAAAGAGGTAAACAAACTAAAAGCTCTTTTAAAACAAAAAATTGTGTTTCTACCTATCAACCACTTGTACTGCTTCATTTAGATCTGTTTGGTCCTGTTCAAACAGCTTCTCTAAGTGGTAAGAAATATGGCTTTGTGATTGTTGATGATTACTCAAGGTGGACTTGGGTAAATTTTTTAAAGAACAAAGATGAATCTCACAAAGTATTTATCTCATTCTATAAACAAGTTATGAATGAACAGGGCACTAAGATCATAACCATCAGAAGTGATCATGGAGGAGAATTTGAAAACAAGTACTTTGAAGAATTCTGTGATGAGAATGGCATCTCTCACAACTTCTCATCCCCCAGAATACCTCAACAGAATGGAGTGGTAGAAAGGAAGAACAGATCACTGCAGGAGATGGCCAGAACCATGCTAAATGACATGAAGGTTGCCACCTATCTCTAGGCAGAAGCTGTCAACACAGCCTGCTATATTCAGAATCGAGTTTACATCAAGTCCATCCTAAATAAAACTCCCTATGAACTATGGAAAGGTAACAAACCAAATATCTCTTACTTTAAGTAATTTGGTTGCATCTGTTTTATGTTGAACACTAAGGACAACCTAGCTAAGTTTGATTCTAGATCTCAAAAGTGTGTCTTTATTGGCTACTCTGAGAGATCAAAAGCTTATAGAGCGTTTAACAAGGAAACTAACATTGTGGAAGAATCAATCCATATTAAGTTTGATGATAAACAGCTTGACTCTGAAAAGTCAAAGCAAGATGAAAAAACTGCAGGTGAACCAGAGACACAGGAACCAGAAGCTGAACCAGAAGCAGAATCTGAGAACGACCAAGAACATGATGACTCTGAAAACAAGTCAGAGGGAAAAAATGGATGGAAGTACAAATCTTCACATCCAGAATCTCTCATTATTGGCAGTACAGCAGAACCTCTAAAGACCAGATCATCAAGTAGAGAAACCAGTCTGTTTGGTTTACTCTCAACAATTGTACCCAGCAATGTTGATGAGGCTTTGACAGAGGAAGGTTGGATACTTGCAATGCAAGAAGAGCTGAATGAATTCCAAAGGAATGATGTTTGGGATCTGATACCCAGACCAAACGAAAACATTATTGGAACCAAGTGGGTTTTTAGGAATAAACTCAATGAAAAGGGTGAAGTGGTAAGGAATAAAGCCAGACTTGTAGCTCAAGGATACAGTCAACAGGAAGGTATAGATTACACTGAGACTTTTGCTCCAGTGGCCAGGTTAGAAGCAATAAGAATTCTCTTATCATTTGCTGCTAATCATAATATAATGCTGTATCAAATGGATGTCAAAAGTGCATTCTTAAATGGCTACATAAGTGAAGAAATCTATGTCAAACAGCCCCCTGGTTTTGAAAATTCTGATTTCCAGACCATGTTTTTAAACTTAAAAAGTCTTTATATGGTTTAAAACAAGCACCAAGGGCATGGTATGACAGACTTAGTAACTTTCTGCTTAAGAATGAATTTAATAGAGGCCAGATTGATAATACATTATTTAGGAAATCTATTAAAAATGATATTCTGATTATCCAAATTTATGTTGATGATATCATATTTGGATCAACTAATGGCACCTTGTGCAAAGAGTTTTCTGATCTAATGCAGAAGGAGTTCGAAATGAGCATGATGGGAGAACTTAAGTTCTTCCTGGGAATTCAGATTCATCAAGGTAAAACAGGTATACTCATTCACCAATCTAAATACACCAAAGAACTTCTTAAAAAGTTCAAGATGAGTGACTGTAAGCCTATGGCCACACCCATGCACCCAACCTGCTCACTTGAGAAAGATGAAACCAGTAAAAAGGTAGACCAGAAAACATACAAAGGTATTATTGGATCCCTTCTATATTTAACTGCTTCTAGACCTGACATTATGTTTAGTGTTTGTGTCTGTGCCCAATTTCAAGCTGACCCTAGGGAATCCCATTTAACTGCTGTCAAACGAATTCTGAGATACCTTAAAGGAACCACCAACCTTACCTTGATATACAAGAAAACACCCACCTACAAACTAAAAGGTTTTTGTGATTCTGACTATGCTGGAGACAAGTTGGAAAGGAAAAGTACCAGTGGCAACTGCACATTTTTAGGTGAAAATTTGATCTCTTGGTCAAGCAAAAGACAAAGCACCATTGCCATGTCAACAGCAGAAGCTGAATATATATTAGCAGCAGGATGCAGTTCACAGCTACTTTGGATGAAACATCAACTTGAGGATTATAACATATTTGAAACCAATATCCCTTTGTTCTGTGATAACACTTCAGCCATAAACCTCACCAAGAACCCTATCTTACACTCTAGATCCAAACACATTGAAATAAAACACCATTTCATTAGGGACCATGTTCAAAAAGGGACTTTGAGCATCCAGTTTGTGGATACTGATCATCAATGGGCTGATATCTTCACCAAAGCTTTACCAGAAGATAGGTTCGAGTTCATTAAGAAGCATCTCAGCATGACCTCCATATCTGACTAGCTCAAGTAGTCATCTTAGGAGTTTTTAAAATTTCTTGCAATTTTATTTTATTCAGTTTTTACTTTCTGTAATTTGTAAAGAGAAAAACAAAAAATACAAAAATAGTAGGACCACTTTTTGGCTGATGACAGAAAGGGGGAGAAAGAGAGAGAGAGAAAGAAAGGAGAAATAAGTAGAAAAGGAGAGATAAAAAGAAAGAATGAGAGAAAAAGAAAGAGAGAAAACAGAAGGAGTTGAAAAGGAGAGGAAACAGGGAGAGAGAAAAAAAAAGAAAGAAAAAGAAAGAGTGAAAACAGAAGGTGTTGAAAAGGAGAGGAAACAAGGAGAGAGAAAAAGAAAGAGTGAAAAGAGAAGTACTTGAAAAGGAGAAGAGAAGAAAAGAAAGAGAGAACAAAGAAGGAGTTGAAAAGGAGAGTATCAGACTTAGGGGGAGAAATTGGTCTGAGGGGGAGTAATTCAAAATTTTTGAGTCATAATTTAGCAAAATAAGTTAAGGTTTTGTCATCATCAAAAAGGGGGAGATTGTTGGAACCAAGTTGGTTCTAAGTACTTAGGATTTTGATGCTTACAAATGTACTCAATGTAAACTTATTTTGTAGTTTGAATTATTAAGTTAAATGCCCCAGAAACTGAAGGAAATAGAAGCAGAGATCAAAGGAAAATGAATTCTGGAATTTCCAGAAGATGTTCCAGGATGTCAAAACATCACCAGAGGATATGTTTGGTGGCCCAAAACGGAAGGAATAAAAAAAATCATAATGAAACATGGATCATATCATTGGAAAGCCTGCCAGAAAGAGAGTTGTTCCAAACAAACAGGAGTCGAATATCAATTTTATTCCAGAAGTTATTCTGACCAGAAGATGGCCTGGCAGTGAAAAATTGCACAGTCCAGACTTGTTCCAGACTTGACCAGAAGGTATGTTTATGAGTCCAGAACAAGAGGATCAATTCAGATTTGGCCCAGATCATGAGATAGCATGATTCAGGGCATGGAACTAAGTCCAGACCAAAAGAAATGAGTTCCAGAATCAATCCAGACCTGGTTCAAAATTAAAGGTAAAATGTCCAGACTGAAATATTTTTTGTTCAAGTTAATTTCAGTTTGTTCCAGACCAAAGTCCAGAATCTGTCCAGATCAGAGTAAAAATTTCCAGATCAATGGTTCAGAAATAATTATTTGGTCCAGTGATGGTCCAGATCAGAAAATCAGACCATGGCCCAGTTGTGGCCGAAATGAAAGGGTTAGGAAGTGTGGTCCAGGAATGGCCGAAATCAGAGGATCACAAAATATGAAATAGGCTGGTCCAGATGTGGACTATCGCATTAAGATCCAATGGTGCAGATTTGATCATAAGGATTAAAGAAGAAGAATGAAAAATGTTCAAAACAGAATTGGAGAAAAAGGCTCAAAACAGAATCTGAGCAAAAGGCTCAAAACAGAATCTGAGCAAACTACTCCAGAATATTCTCAAAACAGATTAATCTAAATATACTGCAGAAGTAAAGCATCAGTGAAGTTCTAAAGTTCAACTATAAATAGAGACTTAATGCTGAAGAATAAAGTATCAAAAATCACAAAAGAGTCATACACTTCCAAAGCAACAAACACCGAAATTTTCATAGAAGTCAATTGTGAGTTTTAGCTTTCAAGAAGCAAGTACTCGTGTTATTTTCTTTCCACTGTGACAAATCTAAGTTGTTAAAGTAGAGTCTATAATCTGAGGGAGTCAATAGAGGTAGCAGAGTACTTGGCAATTAGATAGGGTTGTATCTAAGTTGTTGAAGTAGAGTCTACAAACTGAGGGAATCAGAAAGGGTAGCAAGGTACTTAGCAATTAGATTCATAGTGTTGTGATTTCTTCTACAATCTGGGGTTGTCAGATTGGCTGAAGACAAGGTTGTTTTCCTCAAGAAGTCTAGGATTGTTAGACTATTGAGAAGACTGACTTGGAGGGTCAGTAGCAAGGTTGTAATTCAAGATTGAATTTGTGAAATCCTTCAAGGCGAAGGGACTGGACGTAGCCTCGTTAACGGTGAACCAATATAAAATCTGTGAGTTTTTATTTTTATTTTTATCCACTGCTAACTCTGTTTTAATTATATACAAGTTTTGTTTTGAAAGTATTAAAACAGGAAAAGTATTTAAGTTAAGTCAAACACAATTCAACCCCCCTTCTCGTGTTTGCACCTTCATTTTTTGTTCCAGATGTTTTGCTTCTGTTTTCCAGATGTTTTGTTTCTGGTTTTCTGTTCCAGATGTTTTGCTTTTGTTTTCCAGATGTTCTGCTTCTGGTTTCCCAGATGTTCTACTTCTGGTGTTTTCTAGATGTTCTGCTTCTGGTGTTTTCCAGATGTTCTGCTTTTGGTGTTTTTTGTTCTAGATGTTTTGCTTCTGTTTTCCAGATATTTTGCTTCTGGTTTTCTGTTCCAGATCTTCTGTTTTCCAGATGTTCTACTTCTGGTGTTTTAACTTTAGATTTTCTGCTTCAAGAATTAACGGCTTTATTTCCTGCATGCATTCATTCTTCTGGACAAGAGGTTGCGATTTTTGGATCCTGTTCCTTTCTTTATACAATACTTAAATGCACGCATTAGTGTAATCATAATCTTAAGATAATTTTGTTATCATTAAAAGAGATTTTTTCTCAACAATCTCCCCCTTTTTGATGATGACAAAATTTCTTTAGATTATTTAAAATAAAATTGTAAAAGTGCTGTTTTTGAGTATGAAGCTCCCCCTCAGTATTAGCTGAAAGGAATAGGGGCTCCCCCTCAGAAAGTGCATAAAAGAATTTGAAGATTTTTTGAACCAATCCGAATACTTTATATTGATTATAAGAAAATCATAAAAAAGTGGTTCAAAAGAAAAACAAAACATAGAGGATTGAATTACTATAATTTCAAAAAACATCTTTTCTAAATTCCTAATCCTTGACAATTTTAATTTTAATCTTTCTCCCCCAAATTTGTCAACAGCAAAAAGTCAGTGGGAGCCCAGAAGATGGTGAACTACTTTGAAGGAGAGGAGAAGATTTGACCCATGGTGCACGAGAGTTGAGCTGGTTGTGAAGGACTAGTAAGAGGATAAGGAAAGAAAAATGGTTCTTGTAGATTTTGATATGTGTCCAGAGGGTCAGACGGAAGTGTAGTTTCTGGAGGTGAGCCTTTGAGATCAAAAAAGTGTTTGGCACCGTTTGGAGGGAAGAAGTAAGGAGGCATAGGTTTTAATAATAATAGTAATAGTAATAATAGTAATAATAATAATAATAACAATAATAATAATAATAACAATAATAATAATAATAATAATAATAATAATAATAATAATAATATGCTTGATGTTATTGAATTGTTGTACATGGCTATATATATGTGTTTGTTGTTGTTGATGTTGTTGAATTGTTTATACATGACTATTAGGTATGTATTAAACATGTTATTGATGTGAAGTTGTGATTTTTATGATAAACGATAGAGTATGCTCTGTATGAATTGTGGTGAAAGTATTAGTGTTGAATGAGTTTTAAAATAAGAGTCTTTTAAGAACAACATTAATGTGATAATTGCATTTTAGAGTCAAAATATGCTCATGTATTTCATAGTTATGAATGGTGCGGTGCGTCCATAATTAGTTGGAGCCTACAAATCTTTGCAGGGATTATTGAGTCGTGAATGTCTATTAAGACTTCACATTTGTGGATAAGACTAAATGGTGATCTACCACCCTTTGTTGAAGGGAGGTGATATTCCAGAATCATATGCATTGGCATGTAGACATTACATTAGAGTGCTTGATGTATGAGTTATGTTTGATACAATGACAAATCTACATGCTCTACTATTTGTTATTTATGCTCCATATTTGCTAAATTATATATGTTAATTTCAGTTGATGACCCTTTACTTTACTTTATTGTGGATCAGACTGAATGCTCCAGATTATTAAGAACCATTTATGTAGCTAGTAAGTCGGTAGTACGTAATAGCTTTCATTTAAGTATTGCGTGATCAGCTTATGGGTAGTTGGATTATCAGAGTTGATAATCTTGTTGTTATATTGTTCCACTTATTGTAAAAATACATTTAATATAAAGATGCTTTAACTAGAGAAATTTTTTTTACATTGTATACTTTGTTTTTTGATTTATTTATTTAAATGATTTCAAAGAAATCATTTACTTTAAAAGAAAAAAATTATCATGAAAATTGAGGCGTTACACAAGTATTCTTACACCTCATTAGGTACCTCCTTTGAATTAAAGAGTTGTTGCCACTATCGGATTTGAGTACAATGATTCAAGTTTGTGTCTGAATTGACACAATTTCTTATTCTCATTGAGATGAGAATACAATTCAATCCTATATCAACTTTTAATAACTCATTAGAGAGAATTTTTGATTCCACCTTTCTTTTTATGTGTTTAAGACTTTTTCAGAATCTTCTTTGAACATTGCCTATTTCTTTTGATACATAATTCATTTATGAAATATAAACTCATATTAGGATAATCCCTTTTCATCACCATGATGATCATCATCAACATCTTTAGTTTTGAAATATTTCAATAGTATATTTAGCCGTTGAATGATATGTACTATTATTAGTACTATTTCATGTTGTTGTTGTACTATTTAGACATTTGTATTGTAATAATTAGAGAATTCCAACATTCTTATCTTGATGCTACGTGTTCTAGTGCCAAGTCATATGTACTATTTATAAAAGAATCAAAATTCTTTCATAGAGGATTTGACTATTATCAGAGCGTTGACTTTTTCGAAGCCTTCTCACAAATTTTTCTTCTTAGAGTCTTTATGACACCCAAAACCCCAAAATAGTATATAAAATAATGTATACAAGATTTAAAAAAAAATTCATAACGGATAAAAAAAAATCTTTTTTTAAGAAAATAAAACTTTTTATAACTAATTTAGGATATCACATTTTTCAAGGTACACACTGAACAATTCAAACTTTGTTCCTCAAATAAAATAGTACAATCTCAATAAACTTAATATATAACTATAATTTCTTAATTTAATTTCCAAAAATTACTATTACTAATAAGGTTTCCTTACAAAAGTAGCTTCTAAATATATGAGTAAAAGGAAATTTATAAATCTCATTCCCAATATCACATATCAGAGTGGGACTTATCCCGAACTTGAACTTCAAGACTTTTTTATTTGTAATAACTGCTATTTAGCAAATGCATGGTCAAGTCAGTCAAACACAAATAAAAAAGGTGGTGAGTTTTGAAATCATGTAATATAATAAGATAAGTGACAAGAACACGTAAATAATCAAATTGGCAAAATATCACATCATAACATAGTATTCAAAATCTTCAAAACCATAATATCAAGGTTAATACAAATCAATCACAATGAAATAGTCACAAAGAAGCAATGATGTGCATGTCCTATACTTTATACTTCTTCATCATTTGGTATCATTCTACTCTGAAGTACTTGGTTAGGAAGCTTGATACTATGCCACCACACGAGTGGACGGATAATTCATGAATGGATGTGTCCTCATTGTTGGAACCAAGTTGGGTTTCCA
This sequence comes from Cicer cuneatum, assembly GCA_037974295.1. NCBI lineage: Eukaryota > Viridiplantae > Streptophyta > Magnoliopsida > Fabales > Fabaceae > Cicer > Cicer cuneatum. The sequence goes on along the minus strand of JBBPBO010000001.1, from coordinate 69,195,096 downwards.
CTTATAGTTTTGATGTTAACAAAAGTATTTTATGAGAACAATAAATTTGGACTAATGGCATCATTAAGTATGCAGAAATTAGAACAGGAAAATCGGAGGAAACGACCTGAGGTTACCACTAGAGGATATCACTAGAGGAAGTAAAAAGGTTATAGGAAATAAAATCAAATTAGTCCACAAAATCCTCATAATCGGACAAATGCACACTCTGGAAAAGAACGTGCATCTGCCACTAATAGCGTATTTCTGGTAAATCAACATGCCTTTGAAGAATTCTATGCCTCTGAAGATTCTGCGTGTTTCTGGAGTTTCCATGCCTTTGATGAACAGTAATCGTTCCATGCCTCTATTGAATAGTAACTTTAGCATGCCTCTAATGAACAGTAACTTTAGCATGCCTCTAATGAAAAGTAACTTTAGCATGCCTATGAAGTTTGAAGCCATTACTCAAGTCTGCATCTGAAGCATATATTCCGCTGACTCTGAAGTTGCAATGACTCTAATGAAGCGACAAAGGGGAAGTTGCCTAAGCCACTAATTCTAAGTAACACAACTTTGCATCTGCCTGTGACTATAATTACTCAAGCAACACAACCTCTGACTCCAACAATCAAGTCAATGATTCTGAGTTGAGCTGGTTGTGAAGGACTAGTAGGAGGATAAGGAAAGAAAAATGGTTCTTGTAGATTTTGATATGTGTCCAGAGGGTCAGACGGAAGTGTAGTTTCTGGAGGTGAGCCTTTGAGATCAAAAAAGTGTTTGGCACCGTTTGGAGGGAAGAAGTAAGGAGGCATAGGTTTTAATAATAATAATAATAATAATAATAATAATAATAATAATAATAATAATAATAATAATAATAATAATAATAATAATAATAATAATAATAATAATAATAATAATAATAATAATAATAATAATAATAATAATAATAATAATAATAATAATAATAATAATAATAATAATAATAATAATAATAATAATAATAATAATAATAATAATAATAATAATAATAATAATAATAATAATAATAATAATAATAATAATAATAATAATAATAATAAGGAATACAAACACTTAGTGGCAAGGCTTGCTGCTTGTTTTGCTAGGATAAGAGAAAATGGGCTTTACGAGTCAGCCATAATCACTCATCCTAACATAGTGTTTGTTAGGGGAAGTAGCCACCCGCAATTTTGTTCTGTTGCTTTTTTGGACAAAACAGAAAAATAAATGGTAATCATAATAATGATTAAGAAAATGGTTCTAAAAGAATTATCATTTTTTTTAAAACAAAAAGAGTGTAAAAATATCACATGGCAAATTAAGTCATCCTAATTATGTTTGGCACTGTAACCCAGATCTTGCATCAAAACACATCCCAAACCTTGGTGAGATGCATCACAGTAAACCTCATATGGTTCCTTTGGTTGTGGAAAAACCAATACTGGTGAGGTTGTCAGCTTTTCCTTAAGCAACTGAAAACTTTCGTCACACTTCTCTGTCCATGCAAACGGCTGATTCTTTCTGATGAGTTGTGTCAAGGGAGCCACAATCTTCCCAAATCCTTCAATAAACCTCTTGTAGTACCCTGCTAGTCCGACAAAACTTCGTATGTCTGTGATAGTCTGAGGCTGTTTCCAAGCAAGAATTGTCTCAATCTTTGCCAGATCCACAGCGATTCCTTCTTTTGTTATCACATGTCCCAAGAAGTTCACTTTTTCTAACCAAAACTCGCACTTCAACAAATTGGCATACAATTGCTTCTTGCATAAAACTTCAAGAACTTGACACAAATGCTCTCCATGTTCCTCTTCATTTCTTGAATAAACCAATATATCATTGATGAACACCACAACGAATTTGTCCAAAAATGGACTAAAGATTCTATTTATATAATCCATAAAAATCGCTGATGCGTTCGTAACTCCAAATGGCATAGCAAGATATTCATAATGTCCGTAACGGGTTCTGAAAGCAGTCTTTTGAATATCTCATTCTCTTACCCGAATCTGATGGTAACCTGACTTCAAATCAATCTTTGGAAACACTGCGGCTCCTCTTAATTGATCCATCAAATCGTCGATACGTGGTAAAGGATAACGATTCTTAATAGTTACCTTGTTAAGTGGCCTATAATCCACACATAAGCGCGAACTTCCATCCTTTTTCTTAACCAACAATACCGGAGTTCCCCATGGCGACACACTCGGTCTGATAAATCCTTTCTCCAACAAACCTTCAATTTGGCCCTTGATCTCGCTTAATTCCAATGGCGACATCCGATACGGCGCAATCGAAATAGGTCCAGTTCCTGGGTGTAGATCAATGAAGAACTCCACCTCTCTTACTGGGGGTAATCCTAGGATTTCTGTTGGAAATATGTCCGGATATTCATTGACAAGCACCACGTCTTCTATGCTCACATCTATCTTTGCTTCCACGCTGGTCAATGATAAAAACTCTTGAGTTCCTTCTCTCAGCGACACTCCGAGTTTGTTAGCAGCCAAATACCGAACGACTCCAAGTTCGGGAAAAAGAACTAATTTGCGAGCACTGTAACACCCCGAGTTTAAAACATAGCGCGAGTATATATTTGTTTTCCAATAATTAAAATTATTTTCCAGATTTAATTCAAAAAGAATTAAAATAAATTTTTCACTAATTCATTTCATAAAAAAGTACGTCGTAATTTAATCGATGAACGTAATTAAATGATTTCATCAAAATATCACTAAGTCCTTAATTCTGGAAATTAATAATAAACATTAATATATTTCAAAAGATAATAGTGTCATAACCTTAATAGGAAATATCATAGTGCGGAAAAATATTAGCGGAAAAGTTATACAATAATTTCCAAAATAACCAATTACATTTTCCAGTTCAAAATCCTATACATCAACTCTAACTGATCATGCACTAAGCTACAATAGCACGGTCTCCGCCGCATCCTCTACAAGTCTCGTCTCCAGCCAGCTGTCCGCCCCTCTGCGTTGTCTACAAATACGCCGTGCGTAAAGATCAAGGAAAACTAACGACGTCTCCGTCGTTAGTGTAACCGTCGGTAGGAAGGGTTCGGGTATCATCTGAGGGCAAAGCCCAATTTCCACAATAATAGTAAAGGGTCACCGACCGAAATTAACAAATAAGCACATAGAATTTATATCACCGAACAAATACACCCATGGTATAACATATGACAATGATGAAAATTAAGGATGCTCATTTGAAATTTCATGATATGTATACTTTTTCAAAACAGCAACCTATTAATATGAAAAATATGTGGTAAGTACAGCCAACACTTCAGCAATCACAATCATTTATCAGAAATTCAGATTTCATAAAGTACTCACACACATCAATTTCCAACAATAATCATATACCCAAATCGTGACCCACCGGTCAATCCCCCGATGCAATATGTATATGCTCATGTATACAATTTCTTGGAATTACTAAGGTGCAGTCGCTCAACAGACCAGCACGTTATACATATACCAAGGTACAATCGCTCAATAGACCAGTACCAGTGCAGTCGCTCAATAGATCAGCACTCGTGCAATCGCTTAACAGATCAGCACGTTTCACGTATGTTAGCCTCTCACAGGCCAGAACATACAGAAGTTAAATCATCGCACGGATAGAATGGACCGTCTAATACACGCGGAACCACTTCGTAGCCCAAGTAGAATAGACCGCCTAATACACGCGGAACTATTCTATAACCCATGGTTACTACTTAACTTCGTGGCCCATCACGGTCACCGTATCAACTCTGTGGCCCATCGCGGTCACCACCTGACTATGCAATGCATGAATATGCAGTGTTTTCTCTTCACTGAAACAATATGCATTATCAGGAAAATTCAACGTTTTCATCATTTTTCAAAACATCTCAACACAATCAATATCATCATCATCAGAACCATGATTAAACAGTCAAGCAATTATTATCACTTTACATCATCTCAAAATTCCATGCTTAATTATCATAAGTCTTTTCCCCAACTCTTAAAATTCACAAAACAGTGTTTAAAATTGAGATTTCTGGAAAATACGAATCTGTATTCGAATACAGCTTCTCTGTATTCGAATTCAGAAGCCAAAAACAGTGCAGAATTACACTCTGTATTCGAATACAACCTTCTTGTATTCGAATACAGAGGCTGTTAGAGTGTAAAAATCAGAATCTTTCACTATATCAGTAGAGTCTTAAAAACTTCATCACCCTCACTTCAAACTGTCACAAAAATTCCATTTTAATTTATCACAAACCTTCCCAAATGTTCCCCAACCCTTAAGGTTTATAAAACAATGTTTAAAACTCTGGATTTTTGAAAAAAACACGAATCTGTATTCGAATACGACCCCCTTGTATTCGAATACAGAAGCTGAAACTGTAATTTCAACATTCTGAATTCGAATACAGCATGCCTGTAGTCGAATACAGAAGCCAAAAACAGTGTATAATCAGCATTTTCCCACCATCATTGAAGTTTTTATTAAACTCGTCATCTCTTCTTCAAAACTATTCAAAAACTTCATTTTAAATTGTTTCAAACCTTCCCCAACACTTTAAAGTTCATATGACAGTGCTTAAAACTTGATTTTTTGGAAAACACGAATCTGTATTCGAATACACCTTCCTTGTGTTCGAATACAGAAGCTAAAAACTGAGTTTCTGGAAAACCCGAATCTGTATTCGAATACAGCTCCCTTGTATTCGAATACATAAGCAAAATTTGTGGAAGTCAGCATCCTGTATTCGAATACGAGACTGTCGTAGTCGAATATAGATGCGAATACAGTGTTAAAATCTCATTTTGTATTCGAATACGACAGAGTCGTAGTCGAATACAGATGCTAAGTCAGAAGCAAAAATCATTCCTCTGTATTCGAATACAGGGGCCCGTATTTGAATACAAGTTTGAAAAGTTTGAGTAAAACAGAAGTTTGGCAGGTTGTATTCGAATACACTCATGTTGTATTCGAATACACCTTCGAATTCAGTGAACTTTTCCTGAAACTTCAACACATTTCAAACTGTTTCTTTTGAAAAATCAACAAAACATCAAAACAGATTCAACACTTTTTCAGAAAAACACTTTCATCATTTAAAATCCCTTTTCTTTTGAAGACATCAGCAACACCAGATTTTCATCAACAGAACAGAACCAGGATCATCAACATCAAAAGCAACATCACAGTTTTGCTTAAATCCCCCAAACAAAATATCAACTCAAAACAGAACATGCATTTCCAAACGTTTACATTTTGAGCATTCTCAAAGCTACATGCATAGTATTTCCAGCATTCTTACACAACCAATCGCAACATGCAAAGCATTTTCAGCTTTCTCACACAAGCAGAACAACATTCATACATTCAGCCAAACAACAACCATCACATAGCAGTAAGATACCAACAGAATGCATTTTCATTCATCTTTCAAAAATGTCATGTAAAACAGTTTCTTTTTCAAAACAGAAACTCAAATATGATCACACCTCAAACATACATTTACAGTCCTAAATGAAACTAGAAAGTGGAAGGTGCCCTTACCCTTGTTGTGTTTTTGTTACTTCTCTCGTTGTTGTTTTCGTTCCCGTTTACGCGTCAAAAATCGACGAAATTCCCGCCTGAGTTTGCTGCTACGAAACTGGGTTCTCTAGCTCCGGAATGATAAGGGGAACAACTTTTGTACTGGAGGTTTTCTGGTTTGGTGCTTGGATTTCCAAGTAATGACACTTTTGAGGAACTCCCTCTTTTCTTTCTTCTTTATTAACGTGCTGGAATCAGAAAAACAGAATGGGAGGGAAAGGGTACTGTTACATGCAGTATGGGCAGTGAGGAAGAAGGAATGGTGTTCTGATTTCACCATCCTTCTCACTCCTATATATAGGCTTGTGTGGGTGCCACCTCACCCGACACTTGTCTGATCCTCAGCACTTAACCAATCTCGTCGCAATTAGCCGCTAATCCCTTAATTAACTGTCTGTTATTTTAATTACTCGTAATTAAATTAATTTATTCTTGATCCAATAATCTTAATTTATCTTCCAAAATAAATATTTATATATATATATATTCACTCAAAACATACATATATTAAATATTTTACAAATATCCTCAAAATACACTTAATATTAATTCCATAATTTTAATTTAAAAATTAAGGGTCTTACAAGCACAATCCAAGACTACATAATTATACGACATCCAATCCATGCCGAGAATGATCTCGAGCGATTGTAGGGGTAAACAGATTAAATTAACCAAGAAATATCTATTCTGAATAGTTACTGGACAACGTAAACATGCAGTATTTACGGACAAAGTCTTAGCAGGCGTGGAAACAACCAAATTAAAAGGCAAGGAAGACATAGATAGCTTCAAACGATTCACACAGTCCATAACAATGAAAGAATGGGTTGCCCCCGAATCAAAAAGTGCAGTTAGTGTGTTACCTGCAATCTCGCTGGATCAAATTCTGATATTGACTTCCAGCTTCAGCACCCATATGATAAACGCGTCCCCTATCAATAGGACGAGTAGCCCTAGTTGTGTTCACTGTTGGTTCCACCTTCGGAGCCTTGCAATCCCTTGCAAAATGTCCTGGCTTCTGGCAATTGAAACATGGAGGATCCTTTATGGTACAAGTATTGGCATAATGTCCCTCTTTTCCATATCAGAAACATCGAACCCCTTGTCCCAATTGTCTTCCAAAATTCTGGTTCCCTGGGAAATTCTTGCCCCTATTGTTGTTCTGTGGCCAGTTATATGGCTTAGCAACCTGCTTCCCTTTATTGTTCTGATAGTTCATCTGGCTAGGTCCTCATGAATTAAAGTTCCCTCCTCGGTTGGCCTTCCTGTTCTTCATATCCTCAACCTCTCTACACTTCTCCACTAAGGCTTGGAAACGTTGAATTCCCAATGGTAAGACAGAGTCTTGAATCTTATACTTCAGTCCATTTCGGAAACGATGACACATAAATTGTTCATCCACCTCTTCATGGAAAAATCTGAAATACCTTGTAAGGACTCAAACTTAGCAGCATACTCACCCACCGTCATGTTTCCTTGGTGCAATTTAAGAAAATCATCACCCAACTTAGTCCTAGTGCTCATTGGGAAGTATTTGTCCAAAAACTTCTTTTTGAACGACTCCCAGTTCACCTCCTCATGAGTTGATCCCATTAGAAGCCTTGTACTTCTCCACCAATATTCTGCATCCCCTAGAAGCAGATACGTAGCATAGTTGACCTTCACCGCTGCCTGGCAATTAATCATTTCAAAAATTTTCTCCATTTCCTGAATCCATTGGTCTGCTCTTTCTGGACCCTCATCACCATTGAACTTTGGAGGATTATGACAACAAAAATCCTCTAGTCCTCTTGTTTCAGCAGCACAAATCTCTCTTTCTCTTTTCTCTAGATCTCGTTAAGTCTTTGCAGTCGTCTGTGCAGCAACAGACGCAACCATGTTATTCATCGCTTCAGCCATCCGGTCATTCCGGCTGACGTTGGCTCTTGCAGTGTCGTTTCTTCTTGGAAGCATTGTTCCCTAAAAAACCATCATCAAGTAGAAATCTCTCACCACTTAGAATAATTCCAAAATCATAACTTTTAACAGCATCATCACTTTAGCACACCACAACTTATTCCAGACTTGACACTCTATCCACTTACTCCTACGCATAATCAGACAACGATTCCTAACTTACAATCTAACCAAAAGTCTAACCAAAAGCTTAACCAAAAGCTTTGATACCAAACTGTGTAACACCCCGATTTTTATCATGATTATAACCAAGTAAGATAGTTTTGGGAAATTGATCGTCAAAATATACCAAAATAAAATACATCAAAAGCTGTATCCTGGACCCACCAAAATACTATCAGAGTGCGTAAAAGATACAATCATCCCAAAATAAATAAATACAGCCATCAACACTAGGCCTTATACAAAAGACTAGTCTGATCATGCACTAAAACTGCAATAGCACGGGTTACCACCGCATTCTCTACAAGTCTCGTCTTCACACCGGCTGTCGGTCCCTCTGTGTTGTCCACAAATACTCCGTACGTGAAGATAAAGGAAAACTAACGACGTTTCCGTCGTTAGTGTAACCGTCGGTGGTACGGGTTCGGGTATCATCTGAGGGCAAAGCCTAATTTTCCACAATAATTGTAAAGGGTCACCAACCGAAATTAACAATTACCACATAGCAATTATGTCAAATATGACAAATACATTCATGGCATGTTCCAATGTTATGACAACGGTAATAAATAAGTATGCTCACTTATTAAAATGTATAACATCTACATCTTTGCAAAACAACCAATTTAACATATGAATCATGTTGCAAGTACAAATACAATCAACAATCACAACAACTCATTTGGCACTTAGAATTCATAAGATGCTTGCACACATCGATTTCCACTCATCAACTCATATCAATTCATGACTCATAGGTCAACCATCCCAATGCAATATGTATATGCCAATGTACACAACTCTTGGAATTACCAAGTTGCAGTCTCTCACGGACCAGCACACTTGCACACCAAGGTGTGTCGTCGCTACCAAAGTTGGTTCTCTAGCACCTTAAAGATGAGAGGGAAAACCTTCCTTCTTGACATTTTCGGATTCGAGGCTTGGATTTCCAAGTAATTTGAGTTTTGAGCATTTCTTTTTCTTTCACCAACACAACAAAATGAGAAGAAAAAAGAAGAAGAATGGTACACGGTAGGTGAGGAAGAAAGGAAGTGTTTCTAATTTCTTTGCTTGCCTCTCACACACAAACACATATATACACATACTCTTGCCACCTAATATGTATATATAATATAATAATTAAATTTGACCCTCAAGTAACTAAATACTTCCGTCGCAACTCTGTTGATAGATAAAATCTTGATCAACTGCCGATATTTAATTACTCGTAATTAAATTAATTTATCCTTCGTCCAATAATTTTAATTCAATCTCAAAAATATTTATATATATATATATATATATACATATATCAAATATTTTACAAATATTCTAAAATACACTTGATATTAAATCCATAATTTTATTTAAATTTAAGGGTATTACAGGCACCACATGGACGCATCACTCTAAACATATTAAAAATGAAAATATAATAATATAATTAGACCAAAACCTAAACCATTATTACTCAACTTTTGCCTTGTTAAAAGAACAAAGTAACATTCCTCAATTCTTAATTCATCTGACAAATTTCAATATTGTTAGGTTGTACATCTTATCACAAATTCGGACTTTTCGAAAAATAAAATTAAAAATCATCAATTATTAGGATTCTGATTTAATTTATTGTTTCTTAAAAAAGGTTAAAAATCATACCTTAAGTAATTATGAAAGTTTTTGAAAACACTAAAAATTACCTTAATGAGCATTAATGGAATTATTGCCTTCTAAAAACAGAGTAAGAGAGACATAAAAGTAGAGGAGTTGATTGGAAATACGAACTGATAGAAAATTTCTCTAATGTGGTAAACATTTTTTTTCCTCATCTAGTTTTTTGACATTTTTGTCGTTATAGAGGTTTTTTTTATTATACATGTATGATATTAAACAGAGATTTTTTTTAGTTTCATGATTAAATTTTGAAATGAACTAATATCCAACACATAATTCCTATTATTATTATTATTATTATTATTATTATTATTATTATTATGTTGTTATTCATTTTGATATATATATATATATATATATATATATATATATATATATATATATAACGTAGTAGATTTAATAATAAAATCGGTCAACACAAAAATGTTTTCTACACAACGTGTGTTTTGATTTTTCTATTGCACCTGGAGATACGTAGGAGCAAGATCTTCTCCCTTGTAAAACCAAATTAATAAAAAAGAATTTCTTTCTTTTATTAATATGTAAATAATATATTTTATTTTTTTATTATTCTTTTTGGGTAATATAAATAATTAAATAATTTGTACACAATTAATTATAAGGTAACCGTTTTAATAGATAGTGAAGATTTGTAATACTTTCCCTACTTGTAATTGACTCACGAACCCAAATTTTTGGTTCAAGATCTTCATTTTAGATTTTAGTTTCATGATTAAGTTTTGAAATTAACTAATATCCAACACATAATTCCTATTATTATTGTTATTTTGTTTTTGTTATTCATTTTGATATATATATATATATATATATATATATATAAAGTAGAATTAATAATAAAATCGGTCAACACACGAATGTTTTCTACCCAACGTGTGTTTTGATTTCCTTATTGCACATGGAGACACGTAGGAGCAAGTGAAGTAGCAAAATTGATTTACAAGGAAGGGGGGTTTGAATTGTAAATCTCCCTTTTAAAATTTCCTGAAAAACTTCCGATTTGAACTCAAGAAAGTTCTTGGTTAATAAAGCAGAAAAACGGAGAACGTTCAGATTAGTTTGTAAAACAGAAAACAGTTTTGTATTTTTAATCTTGAAAAGCAATCAAACTGAATAAAGAGATAAAGGATAAGAAATACCACACACAGATGTATCCTGGTTCACCCAACTTGGGCTACGTCCAGTCCTCACAATTGTGAGATTTTCCACTAAGTGTTTAAAACAAGAACCTTATTGGTTTTACAGCACCTAGCCTAGATCAACCTTGATCTTTGTTACAGAACTTAATCTAATTCCACCCTAAAAGAGATTATTCAAATCACCTACCAACCTTGATAGTGATTTCTTACAATCTACCCCAAACTATACTTAACTCTTATAGTTTGAGTTTTACAATAATGATGAGATTGTTTAGAATCTGAGATGTCTCAACTCTTGTTTGAGATTCGATTCTTTACAAAGAATTCAGTATAAATGTATCAGAGTAAAACAAATTTTAACCAAACTAATTCTTGTTTGTGATTGGAGAATTTCAAGTATGTAAATGTGAATGATTTTGAGAGACTTGTTAGCACTTGAACTTCTGCGTTTTCCTTGAGTTGTGGCCTTCCTTTTATAGGCTTGAGAGCATTAAATGGAGGTCAATAGAGCTGTTGGTAGTGCCCTTGTCAGGCTTGACCAGAGGCAATATTTCTGAATAAAAATAATTCAACTTTTGACTATTTTTATTTTCTATTTTGACTGGGTTGTGTGTTGCGTTTTAGATCAAATTTTCTTGAGTAATTAATGATCCTTTAATGCTTCTGATAAGTGATAATATTGCTGGCTTGAACTGGAGCTTTGGATCAATTAAAACAGATTGAAAATGATCACAGAACGTTGTTGCAGAAAACTGTAGTGTAGTTGCTGGAGATTGATGATCAATCTGGAGCTTTAGCTTTTGGGTTTCCTGGAGATTGATAATCAATCTGGACTGATTTCTGAACATACTTGAAGCTGTCTTGATGCATTGTACATTGTCAAGATTGTTTATCAGTCTTGACAGTAGAACTGGAGAATGTTCAGTTTCTGCTTGGGCAGCTTGATTCATGACCTTTTTTCTTTGTGATTTGAATGGTTTCTTTTGATTGTAATTGATCACATCTGTTCCTTGTCATGTACTCTTAATACTGATGTAAATTTCAGAGGCAATAACTTCAATTAAGTGATGGAGAAAGATTGGTCTTTATGTTGTCACGGTCTGGCGAACATTCTCCGTTTTCCAGAATATGTCAAGAATGTTCTCTGCCTTTGTTTATGCTGTTTTCTTTGATTCTTTTGAAACCTATCTTTGAATTAACACACTCAAAAGCACAAGTTAAATTAACAATACATTTAGAATCATAATTAACAATCTTTAATTAACTTTTGTTTATTTTCATCAAAACTTTAAAAATGAGAGTTTGTTTTAACAACAAGATCTTCTCCTTTGTCAAATCAAATTAATAAAAAAAAATTATTTCTTTTATAAATGTAAATAATATATTTTATTTTTTTATTATTCTTTTTGGGGTAATATAAATAATTAAATAATTTATACACAATTAATTATAAGGTAACCGTTTTAATAGATAGTGTAGGTTTGTAATACTTTCTCTACATGTAATTGACTCACAAACCCAAATTTTTGGTTCAAGATCTTTATTTTAGATTTTAGTTTCATGATTAAGTTTTGAAATGAACTAATATCCAACACATAATTCCTATTGTTATTATTATCATTATTATTTTGTTATTCATTTTGATATATATATATATATATATATATATATATATATATATATATATAAAGCAGAATTAATAATAAAATTAGTCAATACACAAATGTTTTCTACCCAACGTGTGTTTTGATTTCCCTATTGCATCTGGAGATACGTAGGAGCAAGATCTTCTCCCTTATCAAACCAAATTAATAAAAAAAATATTCTTCCTTTCATTAATGTAAATAATATATTTTATTTTTCATTATTCTTTTTCGGGTAATAGAAATAATTAAATAGTTTGTGCACAATTAATTATAAGGTAACCGTTTTAATAGGCGGTGTAGGTTTGTAATACTTTCCCTACTTGTAATTGACTCACGAACCCAAATTTTTGGTTCAAGATCTTCATTTTAGATTTTATTAAATTTTTTCTTTAATAAAATAAAATTAGTGGCAACTCCTTTGTCGCGGAAAAATCGAACGCGACACAATGAATTGGGTTTACTTTCTTACCTCGTGTATTTTGTTGTTTTTTAATTTTTTTTTATTTTCTTACTTCTTTCCTACTTTCTCTTTTTTCTTTAGTTTTTCTTTTCTTTCTTACTTCCTTTGTTCATTCTTTGTTATTTTCTATTTCCTTTCTCCCTCTGTGTTTTCCGCTTATTCTGCAAATAGCTATGGCAACACCATCTGTAAATAGTACTGTTGCTTGTGAAATGTTTAAACCAATTGGTGATAATGTTGACCTAGCATGACAGTATGATAGTGTATAAGACAAGAATAATAGGAAGAGGGTGACATGTGATTTTTGTAAACTTGAAACTACTGGAGGAATTACTAGCGCAAGACAACATCAGTTAGGATTAAAGTGAGATTTAAAAAGTTGCAGAAAAAATCCACCAAATTGTAAGCTATTCTTGCATGTAGATTATGATGAGAAACAAGCGCTAAAAGATGGAATCTTAAATGAGGTGGAAGTGCAAATTGATGATGATGTTAATGACGATGTAGCTAAATAAGGAGCATTTGAAGTGGGAAAATGGCAATTGAGGCCCCTTTACTAGCTACCAAGAAGACAAAAGGTCTTTTGGATGTTCATGAAAAAAGCAAAACAAAAATTGGGGAAAGACAAGAGGCAAACAAGCATAAATGATGCTTATGATAAAGAAGCAAAAGCAAGAATAGTAAAATACATTGTTCGTTTTATTTATACAAATGGAAATGTTTTTAATGTTGCAAGATAAAAAAGATTCAAGCTGATGTGGGAAGCGGTTGGAAACTATGGTCTTCATTTGAAACCTCCAATCTATCAAGAGTTGAGGATTCCATTCCTTAAAAAAGAGTTGGAATATACAAAAGGTTTGTTGAATGGTCATCAAGAGCAACGCACAAAATTTGGATGCTCAATTATGTCAAATAGTTGGACAGACAGAAAGAATATGACTTTGATAAATTTCTTGGGAATTCTCTAGCGGGAACAATGTTTGGGAAGAGTATTGATGTTTTTGCCTATATGAAGATTGAGATTAAGATATTTCGAGCTATTGGACAATGTTGTTGAGGAGTTGGTGAGCAAAATATTGTCCAGGTGGTTAGTGACAATGGAAGTAATTATGTATTAGCAAGTAAACTGCTAACTACCAAGAGACCACATGTGTTTTGAACTCCATGTGTTGCACATTGACTAGGCTTGATGTTAGAAGATATTGGGAAAATTGTTAAGGTTAAAACAATGGAAGCTGGTTATTGACATTTGAAGTAGTTATTTATTGGCAAGTAAACTGCTAACTGCCAAGACACCACACGTGTTTTGGACTACATGTGTTGCACATTGTCTAGACATGATGTTATTATTAAGGTTAAATTAGTTATTCAAAGAAGGATTAGTCTTGTAAGCTTCATTTATAACCACACATTGGCGTTGAACACAGTGAGGAAAACACTAACAATGTTGAGTTGGTTAGACGTGGAGTCACAAGATTTGCTACCACATTTCTTACTTTGCAAATATTGCATAAATAAAAAGTCAACCTTAGAAAATTGTTCACTTTCAGAAGAATGGTTGAAGTTCAAGGTTGTTAACGATCCTAAGGGAAAAAGAGCAACATGTATTGTACTTATGACATCATTTTGGAGTGATATTATCTACACTCTTAAGGCTATGGGACCTCTTGTACAAGTGCTAAGACTTGTTGATAATGAGAAAAAGCCTGCAATGGGATACATATATGCAACAATGATCACAACCAAGAAAGATATTCAACAAGCTTTCAATGAACAAGTACATAAATGTATTTGCAATCATTGATGAAAGGTGAAAATGCCAACTTCATCATCCATTTCATGCTTCAGGCTAATACCTAAGTCCGAAGTATTTTTATAGCAAAACGGAAATTGAGAATGATCCCATATTGGAGGGAGGTCTTCACTTATGCATCGAAACACTTGAATTTGAAGTAGGAGACTTGGGAGAGGTTGGTGAACCTGTTGAAGAATTAGTTTATGCTGGTAATAATCTAAGTTGGACTAATGTTGTCAATGCCAAGTGGGACTAATGATCCAACGGTTCACACTAGGCAGACAAAAAAAAAGGCAGTTGCAAGTACATCTAGGGCAATAGCACAAGAAGTGGTGGTAGAAGAAGATATTGAGGAGTCATTCTTTGATAGAAAATGCAATGGGCTATATTTAGGAGTCGGTCTTTGATATTGAGGCACAAAACGAAAATATTACACAACACAAAAACAAAGATATTGCACATGCCGGCATGATATACTTGTTAGCAACAAGAAACATGGAATGAGAGGTTTGCTAATAGACATATATGAATTGATTGTTTATGATTAGTTTAGTTATCATTGATATTATTTTGAAACATTTGCTAATTATATTTAAGTGAATGATTGCATATTGAAACAAATGGCTTTATTATTAATTTTATATTTTGAAATATTTATTCACAATATATATTTTTTACTCAAATAATATATTTTTTTTGCTCATTAATGATATATGATTTTTGCTCATTAATAATACATGCTTTTTGCGCAAAAATCATATATTATTGATGAGCAAAAAACATATATTATTTATGAGCAAAAAACATGGACAAGTGAAGGTGGGGAGGGCGAGAGAAACACAAAAATGAGAAAATATTTCTTTAAGAAAATGATTATTCTAACCTAGTTTGAACTATGAATTAGAAAATAAGGCCTATAATATGATTAAAAAAATTGATACTGTATTGTATAAGATTGGTGCATAAGGTAAGTATATCATATCATGTCTATTTATCATGACTATGAAACAGACTCAAATAAAAGATAAAAAAATGTTCATTTTTTTTATATTCTATTGTTTTCAAAATTTATATTCTGCTACTTATAAATTGAGTTCATTTGGAAATCATAATTCAAACTTAAGAATCTAAAGTGCGTTTAGCCTATTCAGATTTACCATGTCAGATCTAACACAACAAAATCAAAACGGCTATTCAACCCATATCAAAAGCACAGCCTTGGATCCCTAAAATTACAACAACAAAATAAATAATATTTAAAAAAAAATACTATTGTTCTCAAACTCTTTCTTCAAGCAATTTATAACTTTCAGAAGCTCTTCAAGAATTCTTATGATATTTATGTCATCAACATACACAACAATGATAGCAAATTCATTTCCTAGTATTTTCATATAAGTACACGAACTATTGAGTCATTTTTATATTCATCTCTTAGCAAATATTCACTAAGACCAAATTATCACATCCGTTGAGATTGTTTTAGCTCATAGAGAGGTTTGTTCAATTTGATATAATAGTTTTATCAGTAGCATGAACTATGTGCCTCAGACAAATTAAATTCTTTAGGGAGTTTTACGCAAATGTCACTATATAGCAAGTCGCATAAATAAGTTGTAACAAAATCCATCATGTGAAAATTGAGTCCATTGTTTACTACCAAACTAATTAAGTATCAAAAAGTACTTGCATCTACTACAAGTAGAGTTGTAAAAATTGGTCGAACCAAATAGACCGGATCATTTGACTCACATTTTAGCATAGGTCAGACTTCAAAAACATACAACTCTTTTTGCTCAAGACTATTTAACACAAATTAAAAATGGGGTCGAGTCAGGTTGGATCATTGGGCTACGTTCTTCAACTAAAAAAAATATAGGTTATTCATTAAAAAAATAATTATGATCAAGCTATCACATAATGGATTTTTTTGTGTACTAATTGGATTTACTTTAAAAATGACCCATTTTAGATTAACACTAAAAACAAAAAAGTTACCAAGACAAAAAGAAAAAATCCAAACACGAGAAAACAAAGAAAACCAAATTCACGAGTCTAAAGCTTTTACGGCAAGCTGAGACAGCTCCACCGCATCACTTTCCACCACCAACCAACCAACATCACTCTCTTGCTTCGAACATGATCAAGTCATTAGTTCATACATTAAACTTCCATTTCATTTTTTTTAATGTCAATCAAAACAAAGCACAAATCCAGAAATTCCTTTTAAGAGCACTCTATATCACACTCACTCATTTGGTCATCATTTGACCAAGACATCTTTTTTTAAGGTAAGTTTTAGTAATATAGTTTGTATTCCTACATAATTTTGAGCAAGATTATATTACTATTTTGTTGTGCACTTGTGAAGAAACTAATTAAATGTTGTCTGAATTTTTAATTTATAAAAACACAAACACAAAAACCATGTTTTCTTGATTTTGCAATTATTTTGTTCTAATTTTCTATTCAATTCTAAAATATAGTTTGTGTATGTCTAAATACTGAAATACCATCAAGAAAAAATACAACAAATTTCAAACAATGGCAAGTCTGAACTTGATATATACTTGGAAGAAATATATCTTGATGGTGATGTAGACATCCTTTAATATTGGAAGTTGAATAAGATTCGATTTCCTAAACTTGCATAATGGCTTATGACATTCTAAGCATTTCAATCACAACAGTGGCTTCTGAATCTTCGTTTAACATTGGTTGTCGTATCTTGCACAAGTATAGAAATTGTTTATTCCCGAAAACTGTGCAAGCTCTCATTTGTACACACAATTGGTTACATGGTTTTAGAAAAGTTGAACCTTCTGATAAGTTGAATTAATATTATTTCATTTTACTTGAAATTTGCATATAGTTTTAGTCATTGACTACTACTCTTGTAATCTTAATTGCACACTTACCAGAAGTAGAAAAGATACCATTATCTTCGGAACCAAATACTCAAGAGGCCTAGGCGAACTATATAGTTATGTAAGGTCGTACTAGTTATCTATGGTAAGACCTCATCTTTTTTAATTTTAAAGTAGCACTTTGTAAAAAGTACTTTAAACTAGGGGGCATTTGTTACCTCACTTATAAGGTATTATATGTTAGTAGTTTAACTTTATTTTGTTATCTCAACTATTATTATTAGTTACCGAGGGTGTTTTTGTATTATAATTTTGTTGTAATTTTTATTCATTTAAAAAAAGTAAATATTGGCAGAAAAATAGTTCAGTCTGGCCCATTGGTCCACATAGTCTATATTGAACGGGCCAGTCTTGATAAATAGCAGTTCAATAACAAAGTGGTTCAGGTCTAACTAGTCAATTCAATTGATCAGGTCAGAGCGGGTCAAGCCAACCCATTTGACAATTCTAACTATAGGTGAATATGTCTCATCATAATCAATATCAAGTATTTAAGAAAACTCTTGAGCAATAAATCAAGCTTTGTATCTCATAATTTCATCATTTTCATTTTGTATTTGCACAAACTCATTTGTATCCATCTAGTATCACACTTGCAGGTGTTTGAACTACAAGTCCAAAAACTTTCTATTGGAAAGCGAGTTTAATTCAATTTCAATTGCATCTTTCCATTTTGGCCAATCATCTATTTGTCTACAATCTTAAATGAACCTTGGTTTATGATACTCATTGTCATTTATCATATTTAGTGTTATATTGTATGCAAAAATGTCATCAACATTGACTTCATGTCGGTTCCATCAAATTCCATTAGCGACATAATTTATTAGATCTATTTATTTTCATGAATTTGATGTACTTGACCAGTCTCTTATGGGACAGAAATGTCAACTATATCAGAAGACCCTTTTAGAGTTTTTACATCCTCACTTGGGTCATTTTTCTTTTAAGCTCATTTTCTTGTTTGGGGATTTCTATCTTTAGAACCGATTGATTTATCATGTTTAAGGAGCGGTTCAGAGTCATTTGCAATATTAGATTGTCCATCAGAAACATCCATTTTGACTGGAGCATTAGCATCTAATACATATGATTGAGTCACATTTTTTGGATCACTAAATGCATTTGGAAGTTGGTTTACTAAGTTTTTCAATTGAATTATCTTTGGAACTTCTAGTTTACATTATTTAGTTTGAGGATCAAGACGAGTTAATGATAATTCAATTGATGTCATTTCCTAGCTACTTATTTTGTTCCCCTAATGTTCAAAAATTTGATTCATCAAAATGACAATCAGCGAATCGAACTGTAAACTGTAACACCCTAGTTTAAACTATTTTATTAATGAAATAAAATTTTGAATAATTAATTTGCTAGTAAAATTATATTAGAATACATATTGATAAATTTTGTGATTTGTTTTCGTTATATAGGTGCTTTAGATGATGTGCTAGTTTTATATATATTGGAGTAAATGAGTAATATAAATAACAAATTTATATTTTATTATTTTATATATTTTTATAAAAATAGAAGTATTTTAGTGTAATATTCTAAAGAATTTAGGTGATTTTACATGTATATGTACATATGCAGTTAATGTGATATTTTTTTGTGCGTTTGACTGAGGTTAAGTTCGCACGTAGTTGTATTTCAATCATTTATAACTATTTTATATTTTTAGTTATTTATTTTATAAATAATTATCTTGAGATAGTAGTAATATTGTGTTTGATTTTCTTTATTTTAATATACATGTTATGGCATGATGATTTTATATATATTTATTATGATTTAGTAATTAATATAAAGTGTTGATATTATATTTATTTATTTTGTAATTTTGACTATTCTATAATGATGGTAGAATTTTAATGTGAGTATTTTGAAAAATAAAAATAATTATAATGATTATTTTGAATATGAGAGTTTCAGTTATTAGTAATACGTATTTTTTTTTAAGTTTATTATTTTAATTACTCTAATTTAAAAAAATTATTAGTAATGTTTTATTAATGAGATTGTGTTTAAAAAAAGTGTTAAATGTGTTAGGCCATTTAACAAATTTTTAAAAAAATATTATTTTTATTTTAAAATAAAAAAATGATTAAAATGTGTTTTATCCCAAGTGGGACACAAGGAGCAGCCGCAACACCTAGGGGTACATGGGCGCGGGTCGATCCACCAATCCGACTACTCAACCCAACAAAATGCGATTTTTATCCGTACCTGATCACTTTCGGGTCCGACCCGACCCAACCCGTTGAAAACCGTTTATATTTGGTTCGGGTAATGGGTTCAACAATTTGAACCTGTAGACCCGACCAGGTAACTAGTTATTTTTTGTTTTTAATTTTGTTTGGCAGCCCAATCGCGGTGTTAATAACTGATAATTTATTTTGGCTTTATAATCTCGTATATGCCTACTCATAAAATTTGTATCTAATTTTAAAATTGTCTCTTTCAAAAATGAAATATAATTTTTGAGTTAAGTACTATTTATTTAAATGTTACATTTTGTTATAGTTTTGCATAATGAATGTATAAATTCAAACCTTATGTTTATGATGAATTTAGTTTAAATTTTTTACATTTGTTAAATACAAATTTTTTGAATTAAATACTATTCATTTGAGTTAAATACTATTTATGCGGAAAAATGATACTTATACAAAAGCTTATGATTATGATCAATTCAGTTTAAATTTTTTACATTTAAACCTATAAACACTTTTTTATTTGTATTTTATTTGAAAATAGTAAATATTTTAAAAATAAATAAGTGAAGCACTACTATTAAAAAATTATGATAGGTTAAGTGGCAGAGCATTTTTGAGACATAAGGGTGGTCGTAACATTTGAGTTATAATTTTTTAAACAAAAATTGATATATAACAAGTAGGGGTGTATATGGGCGCAGGTCGACCCGCGCACCCAACCCAACTCGTTCTTGATCGGATCGGGTTAAATGAAAAAAATACGGGTTTAACTTAATTCAACCCAAAGATAATTGATCGGGTCGGGTATCCGATTTTTTTGAAAATTCGCCCAACTCGCGTGCACCCCTAGCAACACCTTAAGAGAAAGGGAAGAAAATTGACATCGATGTCAATAAATGTTCCAGAAAACTTTCTTGGTTTTCGTCCAAATTTCAGTATATTGTTTCATTCATTTAATTAGTTAATTAAACAAGCTTTCTCATATTTTAACCATCCTAATTTCTCTATAAAATATCCGACTTCTTCATTTATGGAATTCGTTATTTTACACTGTTCTTCTTCACCGTAAGTCCCATTTGAGTGAAATAACAGCCAAAATGATCGTATGAACAATGGCTATATTATCCACTGATTATTTCTCAATTTAGGGTAAGTTTGCATGACTCAATTTCGAAATTGACCCATTTAGAGTGTGTTCTCATAATTTATTTTTGACGTTTACACATAAACCGTCGAGTTAGATCGATTGAACGACATGACGTCAAGGAACAAAGACCTTTTTCTTGTGGACTCGTATTCGCATGTGAAAGCGTTGAAATAAGGTAAAGGGTGATAGAGCGTTTGAATTCACGAGTATAATATATTGTCAGATGAACGGGAAAACCATATTTCTCAATGATTCATCTAGTGCTCGCTACGTACGGCAGTAGCCCTTTGAGGGATAAATTAATGTACAAATATGGAAATTGTGAGGTTAAAATTTAGAATAGAAATATTTATAAGATGTTGATTGATTTAATTTCTTTAAATGTGTGGTATTTGATATTATTATGATATTGAATGTCGAATGAATTTTGTGCATTTATTTGATTAGACGAGTTTATGTGATCTAATAATAAAAGATGGATGCATTGTGATAAGTTCATGTGATGATGATGATATACGATTGATGATAATGATGCTATAAATTTGTGATGAGTTTATGTGATAATGATGTATGATTAATGATAGTAATGTCATAAATTTGTGATGAAAATATTAAGTAACTCCATAATTGATGAAATAGTGATGATTCTAACTTGTACGAAAGGTGATGCTTTAATCTGGGCCAACGAGGGGAGAAAATAGATGTTGGAAATTTTGAAGTTGATGAGAATTTTTGAACTGGAGGCTATTTTGTATCATATAGGTAGGGTTTGACAAGCCTAATGATTTCGGGGAAGTACAATTAAATGAGTTTGATCATGGCGTCTACTGTTAAGCCTTA
This sequence comes from Cicer cuneatum, assembly GCA_037974295.1. Lineage (NCBI taxonomy): Eukaryota > Viridiplantae > Streptophyta > Magnoliopsida > Fabales > Fabaceae > Cicer > Cicer cuneatum. Next base: position 69,173,506 of record JBBPBO010000001.1, on the reverse strand, counting down.
AGGCAATATTGTTAGACTTTGGAGGTATTCGGGTAGGAATTCGTAGGTGACGTAGGGGTAACCCTCCAAATGTAGGAAGCTACCATGCAACACACGTTTACCTCAACTGTCGCATATATGTGTCTCGGGTTGAGTTGAGGGGGTCTATGAGGACATGACCAATTTGAATTGTCTGTCCACTTGTGTGGTGGCATAATATCAAGCCTCCTAACCAAGTACTTCAGAGTTAGAATGGTACCACATTGTGAAGGAGAGTCAAAGTTAGAATGGTATCACATTGTGAAGGAGATTCTAAGCTCATGCATAGCATTGCATTTTCTTGTGATTGTTTTGTTGTGATTAATATGCATCGTATGCGATAATAATTTCTCTTAGATGATTTGATGTTATAGTGAAATGTATTAATTTTCCTTGAGTGATTTTGACTTTATGATGTGATATTTTTCTTCAGGAATGTTTGTGTGATTATACGGTTTTAGTATGATTAATTGTGTGTTCTTCTTACTTATATTATACTATCAACATGATTTCGAAACTCGCCTTCTTCAATGTTATTGTTTGATTGGCTTGACCATGCATTTGCAAAATCGTAGTTATAACAAGTTAATGAGTCTTGAAGTTCAAGCTTGGGAAAAACACCGCTCTAATAGGTGATACCGGAAATAAGAGTTGTAATTTGTATTTTAATTTTACTTATTTAATTAGAAACAACTTTTTGTATGAAAATCTATAAGTAATAGTAAGTTTTTGAAAATAAATTAAGAATTATAGTTAGGTCAAGTTCATTGAGATTGCACTATTTTAATTGAGGAATAAAGTTGAATTGTTACATGTATGTTTAGAGGAACGTGATATCCTAAATTATTTTTTGTTTCCTTGAAAACATATTTTCTTTATCCGCTATGAATTTTGTTCAAAAAATCTAGTATAAATTATTATATATGTTATTTTAGAATTTAGGGTGTCACATAAACAAATCTCTCGTTGTTATTTCAAGATATTTTATAATAAAAAGATATTCATATCCAACATATATATCAAACCATATCATCATCTTTATGTGATGTGGTGAACCAACTGGAACATACACCCAACATCAAAAAATTTGTAGATGAGAAATATTATGTTTTTGACCAATAACCAATTGTAACGGGAAAAAGTTGTGATAACTTGTTGGCCTGATGCAAATTAATGTTGCAGCATGCTCCACTAGTAATATTATTGGCATTTTTAAAATTTATATAAATGTACATATTTAATATTTTTTAAATATTAAAAATTATAATCTTCGCTTTATAAAAAATATGATTTTAATATTTTTATAATTTTATTATTGTATAATCATAATAATTTTATTATATTAATTATAATTAATATGACTTCTAAATTTATTATTTTATACATATGAATGTGGGTGCGGGTGCGGGCGGAGAAACCTGAACCCTGTCGTCACTTATATTTTACATCCAATAAGAAACGGAGGTGGATGCGAGTTTTTTCCGACTAGTCATTGCCATGCCTAGTCTTGAAGTAGAAATTGGAAGTTTGCATCTCATGAGAAATGATCTTGCAATTAACTTGATACGCCTAACAAATAATTATGCAAGTCTATTTTGCATATGACATGTGGCACATGAAGTTCAATATCAATCCCAACAAACATAATACTTATGGATGCTTAAGATGAAAACTTAACAATATTATCAAGACGTATTCTCCTTACTCGATAATCAGGGAAATGAGCTCTTATTCAAGACAGTTGATCAAGTAATCTCGTGAATGTCTGGTTGCGAGTTGACAACAAACAAACATATGGCCATCTAGTTAATGCATCAATTAAAACCATAACATATCGAAATGGTCCACATGGTGGGTGAATTGGCTCGCAAATATCACCACTATACATTTTAAAAAATTGATTTATTCACTTTCAATTTCTGTTGGAGATGGTCGAATTATAGACAACCATTGAGAGCAAGAGGTGCATGAAGGTGCAAACACGAGAAGGGCGGGTTGAATTGTGTTTGACTAACTTGAATACTTTTCTTGTTTTTACACTTTTAAAACAAAACTTGATGTATGAATAAAAACACAGTTAGCAGCGGATATAAAGTAAAAATAAAACACAGAATTTTTATACTGGTTCACCGTTAACGAGGCTACGTCCAGTCCCTTCACCTTGAAGGATTTCACTAATTCAAACCTTGAATTACAACAGATCCACTGACCCTCCAAGTCAGTCTTCTCAAACAGTCTAACAATTCTAGTCTCTTGAGGAACACAGCACCTTGACTTCCTAAGTCAAGTCTTCTCCTGCCAATCTGACAACCCCAGATTGTAGAAGGAATTACAACACCTTGAATCTAATTGCCAAGTAATCTGCTACCCCTTGTGACTCCCTCAGATTGTAGATTCTACTTCAACAACTTAGATCTAACTCAAGGGAAAGAAAATAACATGAGTGCTTGCTTCTTGAAAGCTGGAACTCACAATTAACCTCACTGAAAACTTGAGTGTTTGCTTTGGAAGTGTATGACTCCTTTTGATTTTTGATGCAAAGTATTTTGCCTTGAGCCTCCTTTTATAGATGCAGATTAGGGCCTCTTCCAAGCTTAATTTCGAGCTGAATCTTGCTGGATTCTCTTGCAAAAATATCTTGACCAATTGGGCTTCATTTAAATAAAAAACATATCTTTTTTAAGCTTCAGATTTTCTTTCAAAAATAACTAGCCAATCATGTCTTTAGATTCTTCCCGCCAACAGCTCCTGAATTCCACAATACCTCACTTTATTTTTGTAACAAATCTTTTTAATACTTTGATCAAAATAAATTAAAATCTCCACCGTTAATCCTCATGATTAAATCTGGACCATTGGATCTTCTGCGCTAGTCCACATCTGGACCATACTAAGTGATCTGCTGTGATCCTCTGATTTCGGCCAACCCTGGACCACACTTTCTAATATTCTGATCTTCTGATCTCGGCCATCCTGGTCTAGCAAATTGATCTGCTGTGATCCTCTGATCTCGGCCACTACTGGACCACACATTCTGACCTTCTGATTTCGGCCAACACTGGGCCATGGTCTGATCTTCTGATCTCGGCCAACACTGGGCCAAATACTTAAATCTCAACCATTGATCTGAAAATCTTCCCTCTGATCTGGACCAATTCTGGACTTGGTCTGGATTAAACTGAAATTAAATCTGGACAAATAATATTTCAGTTTGGACATTCTACCTTCTGTTTTGGATCAGTTCTGGATCAATTCTGGAGATCATTTCTTCTGATCTGGACTTAGTTTCATACCCTGAACCATGCTATCTTCTGGTTTGGGTCAAACCTGGATTGAATCTCTTGTTCTGGACCCTATAACTTATCCTCTGATTAAATCTGGATCAAGTCTGGGCTGTTTATCATTTCTCTGCCAGGCCATCTTCTGGTCAGAATAACTTCTGGATTAAGTCTGACTTTTGACTTCTACTGGTCTGGATCAAGTCTCCCTCTGGTAGGCTTCCTTCTGGTCTGGTCCAGGTTTCCTTCTGACTTTGCTTCCTTCTGATCTGGGCCAGCAAAAATACCTTATGGTGATGTTTTGACATCCTGGAGTATCTTCTGGTACCTTCAGGATTCAATCTCGGGAACCCTTTGATCTTCTGCTTTGATTACTTCAGCTTCTGATGGCATTTGTTTTAATAATTCAAGGTTCAAAATAAGATTACATGGAGTGCTTTTCTAAACATCAAAATCCTAAGTACTTAGAACCAACTTGGTTCCAACAATCTCCCCCTTTTTGATGATGACAAAACTTTCACTTGTTTTGCTAGCTTGTAACTCGAAGACTGAATTACTCCCCCTAAGAAGAATCTCTCCCTCTAAGTCTAATACTGACTTTTTCTTCTCCTTTTCAACTCCTTCTCTTTTCACTCTTTCTTTTCTTCTCTTCTCCTCTCCTTTTCAACTCCTTTTTTATTCGCACTTTCTTTTCTCTCTTCACATTGCCTTTCCTTTTCAACTCCTTCTCTTTTCACTCTTTCTTTTTCTCTCTCCCTATTACCTCTCCTTTTCAACTTCTTCTTTTTCACTCTTTCTTTTTCTCTCTCCCTGATTCTTCTCCTTTTCAACTCCTTCCATTTTCATCTCTTTCTTTTTCGCTCCTCCTTTCTTTTTATCTCTCCTTTTCTACTTATTTCTCCTTTTTCTCTCTCTATCCCCCTTTTTGTCATCAGCCAAAAAGAGGTCCTACTATTTTTGTATTTTTTGTTTTTCTCTTTACAAATTACAAAAAGTAAAACAGAAAATAAAAGACAGAAAAAAAAATTACAAGAAATTTAAAAACTCCTAAGATAACTTCTTGAGCTAGTCAGATATGGGGGTAATGCTGATATGCTTCTTAATGAACTCGAACCTATCTTATGGTAAAGCTTTGGTGAAGATGTCAGTCCATTGATGATCAGTGCCCACAAACTGGATGCTTAAAGTCCCTTTTTGAACATGGTCCCTAATGAACTGGTGTTTTATTTCAATGTGTTTGTCTCTAGAGTGTAAGATAGGGTTCTTGGTTAGGTTTATGGCTGAAGTGTTATCACAGAACAAAGGGATATTGGTTTCAAAGATGTTGTAATCTTCAAGTTGATGTTTCATCCGGAGTAACTGTGAACTGCATCCTGCTGCTGATATATACTCAGCTTCAGCTGTTGACATGGCAATTGTGCTTTGTCTTTTGCTTGACCAAGAGATCAAATTTTCACCTAAGAAAGTGCAGTTGCCACTTGTACTTTTCCTTTCTAGCTTGTCTCCAGCATAGTCGGAATCACAAAAACCTTTGAGTTTGTAGGTGGGGGTTTTCTTGTATAATAGGGTAATGTTGGTGGTTTCTTTTAGGTATCTCAAAATTCGTTTGATAGTAGTTAAATGGGATTCCCTAGGGTCAGCTTGAAAACGGGCACAGACACAAACACTAAACAAGATGTCTGGTCTAGAAGCAGTTAAATATAGAAGGGATCCAATCATACCACTGTATGTTTTCTGGTCTACCTTTTGGCTGGTTTCATCTTTCTAAAGTGAGCAGGTTGGGTGCATGGGGGTGGCCATATGCTTACATTCACTCATTTTGAACTTTTTAAGAAGTTCTTTAGTCTATTTAGATTGGTGAATGAGTGAGTATACCTGATTTACCTTGATGAATCTGAATTCCTAGGAAGAACTTAAGTTCTCCCATCATGCTCATTTGGGACTCTTTCTGCATTAGGTCAGAAAACTCTTTGCACAAAGTGCCATTAGTTTATCCAAATATGATATCATCAACATAAACTTGGATAATCAGAATATCATTTTTAATGGATTTCCTAAATAGTGTATTATCAATCTGGCCTCTATTAAATTCATTCTTAAGCAGAAAGTTACTAAGTATGTTATACCATGCCCTTGGTGCTTGTTTTAAACCATATCAAGATTTTTTAAGTTTAAAAACATGGTCTGGAAAATTAGAATTTTCAAATCCAGGGGGTTGTTTGACATAGACTTCTTCACTTATATAGCCATTTAAGAATGCACTTTTAACATCCATTTGATACAGCATTATATCATGATTAGCAGCAAATGATAAAAGAATTCTAATTACTTCTAACCTGGCCACTGGAGCAAAAGTCTCAGTGTAGTCTATACCTTCCTATTGACTGTATCCTTGAGCCACAAGTCTGGCTTTGTTCCTTACCACTTCACCTTTTTCATTAAGTTTATTCCTGAACACCCACTTGGTTCCAATAATGTTTTTGTTTGGTCTGGGTACGAGATCCTAAACATCATTGCTTTGGAATTCATTCAGCTCTTCTTGCATTGCAAGTATCCAACCTTCCTCTACCAAAGCTTCATCAATATTGGTTGGTCTGCATCAACTTCTGTTTCTGGAAGATCTGTAACAGCTTCTGATTCTGATAAATCAACTTCAGGTTCTGGTAAATCTGTAACAGCTTCTGATTCTGATAAATCAGCTTCTGATTCTGGTAAATCTGTAACAGCTTTTGATTCTGATAAATCAGTTTCTGGTTCTGGTAAATATCCAGATTTCTCTTCAGATTTATCTTTTGAAGATTTGTCATGTGTTGCTGACTTGCTTGTATCCTCTACCTTTCCAGGTACTTCTGCTTCTGCTTCCTTTGGTTCTGGTGAACCTGCACTATCTTTATCTTGCTTTGATTTGTCAAGATCAAGTAGTTTGTCATATACCATAATATAAATCAATTAATTTAAAAATGAACTCAATACAGCCAAACCATTAATTCTGCTTCTGGTGGTTTCTGCTTGTTTTTGAAACCACTGGAATGTTGTTTCTGCTGAAAAGTGTTTAGTTCGTGTGAATCACCTGATTCCTCTAACAGTTTGAAAACCTGCAGAATACTTATCTAGCTTTGATTTGTTAAGATCAAGCTTCTTGTTATCACAGTAAACATAAATATCAAATAATAATGGTATTTATAGCAAGATGTAACCTCTATGTCAACAGTTTCAGTTTTACTCTGAAAATCCTCTTGCTTCTGATTTTCAGATTCCTAATCTGTATGTTCTGTGATTACATGGTTTGATGAGGGGATTTGAATTCCCTTCCAGGTTTGTAGTTTTGATGAATCTTACTGGAGTGTTTGAAGAACTCTCCTGATTCTGATTCTTCTCTTTCTGCTTTGGCTGATACACCATGTTCCTCTAGAGATTCTGGAACTTATGGTCATTCTGGTGATTGTACTAATTCTGGTAATTATGGTGGTTCTGGTTCGGGTTCTGGTACTGATTCAAATTCTGGTTCCAGTTCCTGTGCCTCTGATACTGGTTCCAGTTCTGGTTCTGGTTCTAGTTCCTGTACCTGTGATACTGGTTCCAGTTCTAGTTCCAGTTTCTGTTCCTCTGATACTGGTTCTAGTTCTGCTTTTTGTTCCAGTTCCTGTTCTGATTCGTGTGAGATCTTTAATATTTCCTTTTCCGCCTATGATTTTGGTTCTGGTAGGTATTGTGTTGACCAGTTCTTCTTCTACCAGAGTCACTTGGCTTATGTTTGGTAGATGTTGGAACATAAACCTTTTTATGCTTGTGCATTGCCAACATCCATTGTCCAGGCACCATTGTTGGTGTCTCCTTCTGGTTGCTCAGAATGTCTGCAACATAGACAATTTGATCTTTTGGTACCCAGAACTGATTGGGTCAAGGTTTGTTAGTTTTAACAACTCTCTGATCTTGCTCAGATTTCACCATTGGACAAGATAGTTCAGAGTGACCTTTCTTAATACAAACAATGCATAAAACATCAGAATGAACAGGTTTACTTTCAGTAATTGTTTCTGTAAAACCAAGACCTCTCTTTCCAGTGTTACTGTTTCCATAAATCATATATGCATATTTACTTCTTTCCATTCCATTAGAAATAAAGTTTTGAAAAAATTGTTCATGCATATCAAATTCACAAACAGTTTTGGAAGTGGAACATACATTACTTTTGAGATTTTGGTTTTCAGATTTGAGTCTTGCAACTTCAGTTTTAAAATCTTTGTTTTCAGTTGCATACTCAGAATTTCGATTCATTAAAACTTGGACTTCTTTGGTTAGATTTTTCTTATCTTCCCTAAGAGTTTTTAGTTTTAAAGACATCTTATTGTTTGCATTTAACAAGTCTTTTACAGCATCAATTAATTCAGATTTAGAGAGATCAGAAAATATCTCACTGTCTTCATCTTCTAATTTTGTTCCAGAGCCTAAGCAGTATCCAGAACTTGAGTTGGTATGAGCCATCAGAACCAGAATTGCTTCCTCTGTTGTGCTTCAAGACTTGCTTGAATGACTGCTTCGATCATTCTTCCTTCTGCCTGCTTTACTTCCTGAAATCGTGCCTTTATAAGGTACAGAAGCAGACTTGATGTGTGCCATCATTACTGTTTCTGCCTCTTCTTCATCAGACGATTTTTCTTCTGATTCTGATACATCCCATGCAGCCATCAGACCCTTCTTTCTGAATCTGGAACTCTTCTTGTGTTGTTTGCCTTTTTCCAGATTTGGACATTCTGACTTGATATGTCCAGGTTCATTGTATCCATAACAGATGGTGTTCTTCTTGTCAGATTCTTCCTTATCTTTGCTGTTATGTTTCTTCTTGGAACCTCTCCTCTTCATGTTTTCCCAGATCTTAACCATCTTTTTGGTTAAGTAAGCCATATCATCACAATCACTGTCACTATCCTCTGATTCTGGTGCTGCCCTTGCAGCTTTCTTCTGTTTTGACTTCAGAGCCAGATTCTTCTTCTTCTTTGGTTCATCTGCTTCTAGTTCTATTTCATGTGACCTGAGTGAGCTGATCAGATCTTCAAGTTTTAAGTTGTTCAAATCTTTGGCTTGCTGAATTGCAGTAACCATTGGTCTCCACTTGGTTGGTAAGCTTCTTAGAATTTTCTTGACATGATCTGCTGTTGTGTAGCTTTTCTTCAAGACCTTCAGTCCAGATATCAGAGTCTGGAATCTACAGAACATTCCATCAATGTTTTCATCATCTTCCATTTTAAACATCTCATATTGTTTGATCAGTATGTTAGCCCTTGCTTCTAGAACCTGCTGGCTTCCTTCATAGGTCAGAACCAGCCTGTCGAATATGCTCTTTGCTGTATCTTTATCTGTGCATCTGTCAAATTCCTTGAATGTGATGGCACTTTTCATGATGTTTCTAGACATGTGATGAAGTTTGTGTAATCTGCTCTGGTCTGGTTTCATATCATCCATGTCTAGTTCTTTAGTTGGATATTCTGGATCAGTAGGTGCAGTGTATCCTTTGACTACCAGCTTCCATAATTCAGGATCTTGAGATATGAAGAAACTTCTCATTCTGTGCTTCCAATACTCAAACCTTCCTCCATCAAACTGTGGTGGTTTGTTGATGTTGCCTCCCAGTTCATCTCTAGATTCTGCCATGTTGAACCCCTTGGACCTTTCCTCAAACACTGTTAAGTGCTCAGCCTTGAGACCGAGCTATGATGCCAATTGAAGGTTCAAACACGAGAAAGGGGGTTGAATTGTGTTTGACTAACTTGAATATTTTTCTTGTTTATAAACTTTTAAAACAAAACATGATGTATGAATAAAAACAGAGTTAGCAGCGGATATAAAGTAAAAATAAAACACAGAATTTTTATACTGATTCACCATTAACGAGGCTACGTTCAGTCCCTTCATCTTGAAGGATTTCACCAATTCAAACCTTGAATTACAACAGTTCCACTGACCCTCCAAGTCAGTCTTCTCAACAATCCAAGACTCTTGAGGAACACAGCACCTTCACTTCCTAAGTCAAGTCTTCTCTTGCCAATCTGACAACCCCAGATTGTAGAAGGAATTACAACACCTTGAATCTAATTGCCAAGTAATCTGCTACCCCTTCTGACACCCTCAGATTGTAGACTCTACTTCAACAACTTAGATCTAACACAAGGGAAAGAAAATAACACGAGTGCTTGCTTCTTGAAAGCTGGAACTCACAATTAACCTCACTGAAAACTTGAGTGTTTGCTTTGGAAGTGTATGACTCCTTTAGATTTTCGATGCAAAGTATTCTTCCTTGAGCCTCCTTTTATAGATGCAGATTAGGGTCTCTTCCAAGCTTAATTTCGAGCTGAATCTTGCTGGATTCTCTTGCAAAAATATCTTGACCGATTGGGCTTCATTTAAATAAAAAACATATCTTTTTTAAGCTTTAGATTTTCTTTCAAAAATAACTCGCCAATCATGTCTTTAGATTCTTCCCGCCAACAGCTCCTGAATTCCACAATACCTCACTTTATTATTGTAACAAGTCTTTTTAATACTTTGATCAAAATAAATTAAAATCTCCACCGTTAATCCTCATGATTAAATCGGGACCATTTGATCTTCTGCGCTAGTCCACATCTGGACCATACTAAGTGATCTGCTATGATCCTCTGATTTCGGCCAACCCTGGACCACACTTTCTAACCTTCTGATCTTCTGATCTCGGCCATCCTGGTCTAGCAAACTGATCTACTGTGATCCTCTGATCTCGGCCACTTCTGGACCACACATTCTGACCTTCTGATTTCGGCCAACACTAGGCCATGTGAAGGTGCAAACACGAGAAGGGGGGTTGAATTGTGTTTGACTAACTTGATTACTTTTCCTGTTTTTACACTTTTAAAACAAAACTTGATGAATAAAAACAGAGTTAGCAGCGGATATAAAGTAAAAATAAAACTTAGAATTTTAATACTGGTTCACCGTTAACGAGGGTACGTCAAATCCCTTCACCTTGAAGGATTTCACTAATTCAAACCTTGAATTACAACCGTTTTACTGACCCTCCACGTCAGTCTTCTCAAACAGTCTAACAATCCTAGACTCTTGAGGAATACAGCACCTGTCATCTCCTGCCAATCTGACAATCCCATATTGTAGAAGGAATTACAAAACTTTGAATCTAATTGCCAAGTAATCTGCTACCCCTTTCTAACTCCCTCAGATTGTAGACTCTACTTCAACAACTTAGAAATAACACAAAGGAAAGAAAATAACACGAGTGCTTGCTTCTTGAAAGCTGGAACCCACAATTGACCTCACTGAAAACTTGAGTGTTTTCTTTGGAAGTGTATGACTCTTTTGTGATTTTCGATACTAAGTATTCTGCCTTGAGCCTCCTTTTATAGATGCAGATTAGGGCCTCTTCCAAGCTTAATTTCGAGCTGAATCTTGCTGGATTCTCTTGCAAAAATAACTTGACCAATTGGGCTTTATTTAAATAAAAAACATATCTTTTATTAAGCTTCAGATTTTCTTTCAAAACAACTGGCCAATCAAGTCTTTAGTTTCTTCCCGCCAACAGCTCCTGAGTTCCACAATACTTCACTTTATTTTTGTAACAAATCTTTTTAATACTTTGATCAAAATAAATTAAGATCTCCACCGTTAATCCTCATGATTAAATCTGGACCATTTGATCTTCTGCGCTAGTCCACATCTGGACCATACTAATTGATATGTTGTGATCCTATGATTTCGGCCATCCTTGGACCACACTTCCTAACCTTCTGATCTTCTGATCTCGGCCATCCTGATCCAGCAAACTGATCTGCTGTGATACTCTGATCTCGGCCACTGTTGGACCACACATTCTGACCTTCTGATTTCGGCCAACATTGGGCCATGGTCTGATCTTCTGATCTCGGCCAACACTAGGCCAAATAATTAAAACTGAACCATTGATCTGGAAATCTTCCCTCTGATCTGGACCAATTCTGGACTTGGTCTGGATTAAACTGAAATTAAATCTGGATACATAATATTTCAGTCTGGACATTTTACCTTCTGTTTTGAATCAGTTCTGGATCAATTCTGGAGATCATTTCTTCAGGTGTGGACTTAGTTTCACACCCTAAACCATGCTATCTTCTGGTCTGGGTCAAATCTGGATTAATTCCTTTGTTCTGGACCCATTAATTTACCCTCTGATTAAGTCTGGATCAAGTCTGGGTTGTTTATCATTTCACTGTCAGGCCATCTTCTGGTCAGAATAACTTCTGGAATAAATCTGACATTTGACATCTTCTGATTTGGAAAAACTCTCCCTATGGCAGACTTCCTTCTGGTCTGATCCAGGTCTCATTTTGACTTTTCTTCCTTCTGATCTGGGTCAGCAAAGATATCCTCTGGTAGTGTTTTGACATCCTGGTGTATCCTCTGGTAATTCCAGGATGCATTATGGATGCATTTTCTGCCTCTGCTTACTTCAGCTTCTGGTGGCATTTACTTTAATAATTCAAGGTACAACATAACATTACATGGAGTGCTTTTGTAAACATCAAAATCCTAAGTACTTAGAACCATCTTGGTTCAAACAATCTTCCCCTTTTTGATGATGACAAAACCTTTACTTATTTTGCTAGCTTGTAACTCGAAGACTTGAATTACTCCCCCTCAGACCAATCTCTCCCCCTAAGTCTGATCCTGACTTTTTCTTCTCCTTTTCAACTCCTTCTCTTTTCACTCTTTCTTTTCTTCTCTTCTCCTCTCCTTTTCAACTCCTTCTTTATTCTCTCTTTATTTTTCTCTCTCCCTGTTTCCTCTCCTTTTCAACTTCTTCTCTTTTTCACTCTTTCTTTTTCTCTCTCCCTAATTCTTCTCCTTTTCAATTCCTTCTCTTTTCATCTCTTTCTTTTTCACTCCTCCTTTCTTTTTATCTCTCCTTTTCTACTTATTTCTCCTTTTTCTCTCTCTCCCCCTTTTTGTCATCAACTAAAAAGAGGTCCTACTATTTTTGTATTTTTTGTTTTTCTCTTTACAAATTACAGAAATTAAAACAGAAAATAAAAGACAGAAAATAAAATTACAAGAAAATTAAAAAAAAACTCCAAAGAAGACTACTTGAACTAGTCAGATATGGAGGTAATGCTCAGATGCTTCTTGAAGAACTCGAACCTGTCTTCAGGTAGTGCTTTGGTGAAGATGTCAGCCCATTCATGATCAGTGTCCACAAACTGGATGCTTAAAGTACCTTTTTGAACATGGTCCCTAATGAAATGGTGTTTTATTTCAATGTGTTTGGCTCTAGAGTGTAAGATAGGGTTCTTGGTTAGGTTTATGGCTGAAGTGTTATCACAGAACAAAGGGATATTGGTTTCAAAGATGTTGTAATCTTCAAGTTGGTGTTTCATCTAGAGTAACTATGAACTGCATCCTGCTGCTGATATATACTCAGCTTCAGCTGTTGACATGGCAATTGTGCTTTGTATTTTGCTTGATCAAGAGATCAAATTATCACCTAAGAAAGTGCAGTTGCCACTTGTACTTTTCCTCTCCAGCTTGTCTCCAGCATAGTCGGAATCACAAAAACCTCTGAGTTTGTAGGTGGGGGTTTTCTTGTATAATAGGGTAATGTTGGTGGTTTCTTTTAGGTATCTCAAAATTCGTTTGATAGTAGTTAAATGGGATTCCCTAGGGTCAGCTTGAAAACGGGCACAGACACAAACACTAAACAAGATGTCCGGTCTAGAAGCAGTTAAATATAGAAGGGATCCAATCATACCACTGTATGTTTTCTGGTCTACCTTTTGGCTGGTTTCATCTTTCTAAAGTGAGCAGGTTGGGTGCATGGGGGTGGCCATATGCTTACATTCACTCATTTTGAACTTTTTAACAAGTTCTTTAGTCTATTTAGATTGGTGAATGAGTGAGTATACCTGATTTACCTTGATGAATCTGAATTCCTAGGAAGAACTTAAGTTCTCCCATCATGCTCATTTGGGACTCTTTCTGCATTAGGTCAGAAAACTCTTTGCACAAAGTGCCATTAGTTGATCCAAATATGATATCATCAACATAAACTTGGATAATCAGAATATCATTTTTAATGGATTTCCTAAATAGTGTATTATCAATCTGGCCTCTATTAAATTCATTCTTAAGCAGAAAGTTACTAAGTATGTTATACCATGCCCTTGGTGCTTGTTTTAAACCATATAAAGATTTTTTAAGTTTAAAAACATGGTCTGGAAAATTAGAATTTTCAAATCCAAGGGGTTGTTTGACATAGACTTCCTCACTTATATAACCATTTAAGAATGCACTTTTAACATCCATGTGATACATCATTATATCATGATTAGCAGCAAATGATAAAAGAATTCTAATTGCTTCTAACCTGGCCACTGGAGTAAATGTCTCAGTGTAATCGATACCTTCCTGTTGATTGTATCCTTGAGCTACTAATCTGGCTTGGTTCCTTACCACTTCCCCTTTTTCATTGATTTTATTCCTGAACACCCATTTGGTTCCAATAATGTTTTTGTCTGGTCTGGATACCAGATCCCAATCATCATTCCTTGGGAATTCATTCAGCTCTTCTTGCATTGCAAGTATCTAACCTTCCTCTGCCAAAGCATCATCAACAATGGTTTAACTGCATCAACTTCTGGTTCTGGAAGATCTGTAACAGCTTCTGATTCTGATAAATCAACTTCTGATTCTAGTAAATCTGCAACAGCTTTTGATTCTGGTAAATATTCAGATTTCTCTTCTGACTTATCTTGGCTGTTTTTGACTTGATCAGATTTATCTTTTACAGATTTGTCATGTGTTGCTGATTTGCTTGTATCCTCTACCTTTCCAGGTACTTCTGTTTCTTCTGCTTCTGCTCCCTTTGGTTCTAGTGAACCTGCACTATCTTTATCTTGCTTTGATTTGTCAAGATCAAGCAGTTTGTCACATAACATAATATAAATCAATTAATTTAAAAATGAACTCAATACAGTCAAACCATTAATTCTGCTTCTGGTAGTTTCTGCTTGTTTTTTAAACCACTGGAATGTTGTTTCTACTGAAGTGTTCAATTCGTGTGAATCACCTGATTTCTCTGACAGTTTGAAAACCTGCAGGATACTTATCTAGCTTTGATTTGTTAAGATCAAGCTTCTTGTTATCACAGTAAACATAAATATCAAATAATAATAATATTTACAGCAAGATGTAACCTCTATGTCAACAGTTTCAGTTTTACTCTGAAAATCCTCTTGCTTCTGATTTTCAGATTCCTAATCTGTATGTTCTGTGATTACATGGTTTGGATGAGGGGATTTGAATTCCCTTCCAGGTTTGTAGTATTGATGAATCTCACTGGAGTGTTTGAAGAACTCTCTTGATTCTAATTCCTCTCTTTCTGCTTTGGCTGATACACCATGTTCCTCTGGTGATTCTGGAACTTATGGTGATTCTGGTGATTATACTGATTCTGGTAATTATGCTGGTTCTGGTTCAGGTTCTGGTACTGATTCAGATTCTGGTTCCAGTGTTGGTTCTGGTCCCAGTTCCTGTGCCTCTGATACTGGTTCCAGTTCTGGTTCTGGTTCCAGTTCCTGTACCTCTGATACTGGTTCCAGTTCTGGTTCTGGTTCCAGTTCCTGTTCCTATGATACTGGTTCCAGTTCCTGTTCTGATTCGTGTGATATCTTTGATATTTCATGTTCCTCCTATGACTCTGGTTCTGGTTCTGATAGGTATTGTGTTGACCAGTTCTTCTTCTACCAAAGTCACTTGGTTTCTGTTTGGTAGATGTTGGAACATAAACCTTCTTCTGCTTGTGCATTGCCAACACCCATTGTCCAGGCACCATTGTTGGTGTCTCCTTCTGGTTGCTCAGAATATCTGCAACATAGACAATTTGATCTTTTGGTACCCAGAACTGATTGGGTCCAGGTTTGTTAGTCTTAACAGCTCTCTGATCTTGTTCAGATTTTACCATTGGACAAGATAGTTCAGAGTGACCTTTCTTAGCACAAACAATGCATAAAACATCAGAATGAACAGCTTTACTTTCAGTAATCGTTTCTGTAAAACCAAGACCTCTCTTTCCAATGTTACTATTTCTATAAATCATAGATGCATATTTACTTCTTTCCATTCCATTAGAAATAAAGTTTTGAAAAAATTGTTGATGCATATCAGATTCACAAACAGTTTTCGAAGTGGAACAAACAATGCTTTTGAGAGTTTGGTTTTCAGATTTGAGTCTTGCAACTTCAGTGTTAAAATCCTTGTTTTCAGTTGCATACTCTGAATTTTGATTCTTTAAAACTTGGACAAATCTTTGGTCAGATTTTTCTTATCTTCCCTAAGAGTTTTTAGTTTTAAGGACATCTTATTATTTGCATTTAACAAGTCTTTTACAGCATCAATTAATTCAGATTTAAAGAGATCAATAAATACCTCACTGTCTTCATCTTCTGATTTTGTTCCAAAGCCTGAGCTGTGACCAGAACTTGAGTTGGTATGAGCCATCACAGACAGAATTTCTTCCTCTGATGTGCTTCCAGACTTGCTTGAATGACTACTTCGTTCATTCTTCCTTCTGCCTGCTTTCCTTCCTGAAATCATGCCTTTATAAGGTCCAGAAGCAGACCTCATGTGTGCCATCATTGCTGTTTCTACCTCGTCTTCATCAGACGATTCTTCTTCTGATTCTGATACATCCCAGGCAGCCATCAAACCCTTCTTTCTATATCTGGAACTCTTCTTGTGCTGTTTGCCTTTTTCCAGATTTGGACATTCTAACTTGATATGTCCAGGTTCATTGCATCCATAATAGACGATGTTCTTTTTGTCAGATTCTTCCTTATCTTTGCTATTATGTTTCTTCTTGGAACCTCTCCTTTTCCTGTTTTCCCAGATCTTAACCATCTTTTTGGTTAAGTAAGCCATATCATCACTGTTATTATCCTCTGATTCTGATGCTGCCATTGCAGCTTTCTTCTGCTTCGACTTCAGAGCCAGATTCTTCTTCTACTTTGGTTCGTCTGCTTCTAGTTCTATTTCATGAGACCTGAGTGCGCTGATCAGATCTTCAAGTTTTAAGTTGTTCAGATCTTTGGCTTGCTGAATTGCAGTAACCATTGGTCTCCACTTGGTTGGTAAGCTTCTTAGAATTTTCTTGACATGATCTGCTGTTGTGTAGCTTTTCTTCAAGACCTTCAGTCCAGATATCAGAGTCTAGAATCTGCAGAACATTCCATCAATGTTTTCATTATCTTCCATCTTGAACATCTCATACTGTTTGACCAGTATGTTAGCCCTTGCTTCTTGAACCTGCTGGCTTCATTCATAGGTTAGAACTAGATTGTCGAATATGCTCTTTGTTGTTTCTTTATCTGTGCATCTGTCAAATTCCTTGAATGTGATGGCACTAATCATGATGTTTCTAGACTAGTGATGAAGTTTGTGTAATCTGCTCTGGTCTGGTTTCATATTATCCCTGTCTAGTTCTTTAGTTGAATCTTCTGGATCAGTAGGTGCAGTGTATCCTTTGACTATCATCTTCCATAGTTCAGGATCTTGAGATATGACGAAACTTCTCATTCTGTCCTTCCAATACTCAAACCTTTCTCCATCAAACAGTGGTGATCAGTTGATGTTGCCTCCCAATTCTTCTCTGGATTCTGCCATGTTAAACCCCATGGACTTTTCCTCAAACACTGTTAAGTGCTCAGCCTTGAGACCGAGCTCTGATGCCAATTGAAGGTGCAAACACGAGAAGGGGGGTTGAATTGTGTTTGACTAACTTGATTTATTCTCTTATTTTTACACTTTTAAAACAAAACATAATGCATAAAAACATAGTTAGCAGCGGATATAAAGTAAAAATAAAACTCAGAATTTTCATACTGGTTCACCGTTAACGAGGCTACGACCAGTCCCTTCACCTTGAAGGATTTCACTAATTCAAACCTTGAATTACAACCGTTCTACTGACCCTCCAAGTCAGTCTTCTCAAACAGTCTAACAATCCTAAACTCTTGAGGAATACAGCACTTGTCTTCTCTTGCCAAATTGACAATCCCAGATTGTAGAAGGAATTACAAAACTTTGAATCAAATTGCCAAGTAATCTGCTACCCTTTTCTGACTCCCTCAGATTGTAGACTCTACTTCAACAACTTAGATCTAACAAAAAGGAAAGAAAATAACACGAGTGCTTGCTTCTTGAAAGCTGGAACTCACAATTGACCTCACTGAAAACTTGAGTGTTTTCTTTGGAAGTGTATGACTCTTTTGTGATTTTCGATACTAAGTATTCTGCCTTGAGCCACCTTTTATAGATGCAGATTAGGGCCTCTTCCAAGCTTAATTTCGAGCTGAATCTTGCTGGATTCTCTTGCAAAAATAACTTGACCAATTGGGCTTTATTTAAATAAAAAACATATCTTTTATTAAGCATCAGATTTTCTTTCAAAATAACTGGCCAATCAAGTCTTTAGTTTCTTCCCGCCAACAGCTCCTGAGTTCCACAATACTTCACTTTATTTTTGTAACAAATCTTTTTAATACTTTGATCAAAATAAATTAAGATCTCCACCGTTAATCCTCATGATTAAATCTGGACCATTTGATCTTCTGCGCTAGTCCACATCTGGACCATACTAATTGATATGTTGGGATCCTCTGATTTCGGCCATCCCTGGACCACACTTCCTAACCTTCTAATCTTCTGATCTCGGCCATCGTGATCCAGCAAACTGATCTGTTGTGATCCTCTGATCTCGGCCACTGCTGGACCACACATTCTGACCTTCTGATTTCGGCCAACATTGGGCCATGGTCTGATCTTTTGATCTCGACCAACAATGGGCCAAATAATTAAAACTGAACCATTGATGTGGAAATCTTCCCTCTGATCTGGACCAATTCTGGACTTGGTCTGGATTAAACTGAAATTAAATCTGGATACATAATATTTCAGTCTGGACATTTTACCTTCTGTTTTGGATCAGTTCTGGATCAATTCTGGAGATCATTTCTTCATGTTTGGACTTAGTTTCACACCCTGAACCATGCTATCTTCTGGTCTGGGTCAAATCTGGATTAATTCCTTTGTTCTGGACCTATTAATTTACCCTCTGATTAAGTCTGGATCAAGTCTGGGCTGTTTATCATTTCATTGCCAGGCCATCTTCTGGTCAGAATAACTTCTGGAATAAATCTGACATTTGACATCTTCTGATCTGGAACAACTCTCCCTATGGCAGGCATCCTTCTGGTCTGATCCAGGTCTCCTTCTGACTTTTCTTCCTTCTGATCTGGGCCAGCAAAGATATCCTCTGGTAGTGTTTTGACATCCTGGTGTATCCTCTGGTAATTCCAGGATGCATTCTAGATGCATTTTCCGCCTCTGCTTACTTCAGCTTCTGGTGGCATTTACTTTAATAATTCAAGGAACAAAATAAGATTACATGGAGTGCTTTTGTAAACATCAAAATCCTAAGTACTTAGAACCAACTTGGTTCCAACACCATGGTCTGATCTTGTGATCTCGGCTAACACTGGGCCAAATACTTAAATCTGAACTATTGATCTGAAAATCTTCCCTTTGATCTAGACCAATTCTGGACTTGGTCTGAATCAAACTGAAATTAAATCTAGACAAATAATATTTCAGTTTGGACATTCTACCTTCTGTTTTGGATCAGTTCTGGATCAATTCTGGAGATCATTTCTTCTAGTGTGGACTTAGTTTCATACCCTGAACCATGCTATCTTCTGGTCTAGGTTGAATCTCTTGTTTTGGACCCTTTAACTTATCCTCTGATTAAGTCTGGATCAAGTCTGGGCTGTTTATCATTTCACTACTAGGCCATCTTCTGGTAAGAATAACTTCTGGATTAAGTCTGACTTTTGACTTCTACTGGTCTGGATCAAGTCTCCCTCTGGCAGGCTTCCTTCTGGTCTGGTCCAGGTCTCCTTCTGACTTTGCTTCCTTCTGATCTAGGCCAGCAAAGATACCTTCTGGTGATGTTTTGACATCCTGGAGTATCTTCTGGTACCTTCAGGATTCAATCTCTGGAACCCTTTGATCTTCTGCTTTGATTACTTCAGCTTCTGATGGCATTTGTTTTAATAATTCAAGGTTCAAAATAAGATTACATGGAGTGCTTTTGTAAACATCAAAATCCTAAGTATTTAGAACCAACTTGGTTCCAACAGTGCATGAGAATTTTTTCGAATGAAGAATTGCATGGCTCTTCAATTGTTGACCACATGAATTTTCAACTATTTTTCACATCATTATAGACCCATGTCAAACAACAAACTTATTATCATTTGTAAGCTTCGGGTTTCCAATTACATGTGTTTCAATAGTATTGATTTGATATAAGTAGATTGAAATCCATAACATAAAGCAAGTAGCTTTTACAATACACATGTTTTATTCAAATCATGTTTTGTGATACAAAGCTATTCAATACCTCTGTCGTTTCTTGTTTTAATATGGTATCCATTTAGGCAGATATTCTTGAAACTTAATAAATTTCTATTAGACTGAAAGGAATATAATGCATTCTCAATATGTAATTCTGTTCCTCCTCGTAATATACATTAGATCTTCTAAAGCATTCAATTATCTTTGTAGTGCAAGATACAATACTAACATTAATTTTTCGTTTCATTAAATAAGAGAAATTTTTTTTTATCCTTGAGAATGGTGTGGATAATTGCACTAACAATGAGACACATATCTCTACTATTGATGTTAGTGTCAACACTCATTCTAAACCAAAGAAAAAAATAAAATAAACCAAAAGTATAAGAATAAATTGAAAAATAATATGATAAGATAATTATTTGAACAACAAAGAAATATAAGAAATGCATTATCATTAAACATAAAACTTTATTATCATTACTATAGGGACTTCAAACTACATCTTAAAGATAAAACTAAATTCAAAACACACTTAAAAGATGAAATTTTGTTGTTGTTCAAGTATAAGAAATTCATTTTTTGACAATTCCATCTCTTATAAGGTGATCAACTTTTTCTTCGAGATTAACAAAGAAATCAACAACCTCCAAGTGAGTAACATCTATTTTACCATAATAGAAATCACCATCTTCGCAAGTAAAACTTTCACTTTTTTTCTCTTTATTTTTTAGTGATCGTTGGTAAAGGTCAACAAGATGTTTGGTGTACGAGAAATACAAGTCCAATAATATTTTCCATCACCAACGATAGTAAATATTTTCATTAATTTTGTTCTCTATCCACCTTTTTCTTTTTCAATATTTTTCTACTTATGAGGAAAAAATGTGTTCTTGTGGATTCCAACTGCCACTACAACCAATACCATGGCACCGAGTTTGCCCGTTATGATCTTGTGTTGCTACATTCACTTATGAGAATGGAGCAGTGTCATTCGAAAAGGCCTCATTATTTCATCAAAAGTTCATTATTTTGTTTGACCATAAGAAGACATGAATTTAAGTCAAGATGTTTTTTAAATCTCTTTCCTCGATATTGTTGCTGCATTAGCACATTAGATGCATGAAAAGTGGAGAATGTTTTCTCTAGCATATCTTCATCAATTACTTTTTCTCCACACAATTTTAATTGAAAAGTGATTCTAAATACTACAAAATTATACTCATTTACAATTTCAAAATATTGTAAATGCAAATGCATTCAATCATAACGACCTTTTGAAAAGAAAAAAATTTCTAGTGATCATATCTATCTTTTAAATTATTTCAAATGACAAGTGGATCTTTTACCGTGGGGTACTCATTTTTAAGAGATTGGTGACGGAGATATGTCACAACTTTTGCATTTTCTTAATTAGATGATTTATTCCTTTGTTTTATATTGTCACCAAGACCATATGCATCTAAAAGAATTACAACATCTAGTGCCTAAGATAAGTAATTCTTTTCTGGTGTCAAGAATCGCAAATTCAAGTTTCCTAAGATTTGACATACTTAATACTATCGAAAAAGTATAAAATTGAGCAAGTTAAACAAAATATTAAAATTTTAAACACATAAATATAAAATTGGTAAAGAAGAAGAAAAAATTATAGCAAGAAAATGCCAAGTAACAATTGAGTTTAAATAGATTTAGACATGAATAATATAATTAGTTACACTACAAGAAAACATTTATATACCTATGGAAAATTACCCACGGATTTTAGTTCGTGGGTAAATTATTAATTACCTACGGAAAAATCGTGAGTAAATTTGTTATTGAATAAATTTATTTTTTTTAATTGGATTCCACGATTAGTCTGTAGGTAAAATTAAAAAAATTCAACCTAAGTTTCTAAAATATCTTCGTTTTTTTTTACCATTGATTCTACGTAAGTAAATGACGAGAATATTGTTGAGTTGTCTACGAATTGTCCGTGGGTAAAGTAAAAGTAAAGTTTTGTTTATTATTATTTTTTTTTACAAAAAAAACTTATTATGAAATTGTTGCCACTTGCCCCAAAAAACTAACAAAAGTAAATCACAAGAACCAGGTCGTCTAAAGTAAATCTCGCTCATAGCTCAACGCGATACAACCAACTAGATTACCGCCGTCGGTTAGAGCTCCGGCTGCCGCTCAAAGCTCAACGCCATTCACAGGTTCTCTCGTTCTCTCTGAGTAATTT
The DNA here is from genome assembly GCA_037974295.1 of Cicer cuneatum. Classification (NCBI taxonomy): domain Eukaryota; kingdom Viridiplantae; phylum Streptophyta; class Magnoliopsida; order Fabales; family Fabaceae; genus Cicer; species Cicer cuneatum. The sequence goes on along the minus strand of JBBPBO010000001.1, from coordinate 69,151,555 downwards.
TTCGTTCGCATTCTAGCTTGAAAATCCCTAACTCTGTTAGTTTAATCCTTCTTGTGTTTGGTTTGCAACTCTGTTGATTTACTTGATTTCCTAACTCTCTTAAAATCCCTAACTATGTTAAACTTTCGACATATTTTCCTTAACTCTGTGAAAATCTCTAACTCTGTTAAAAGTCTCATGTTTTGTATGTGATTTTTTATTAATTAATACTTGTGATGTGAACTTATGATTATGAAATTTTAGTTTTAAATTTGTTTTAATGTTTTCATTTATAGGATTTTATGTTTTGCATGCACTATATATATATATATATATATATATATATATATATATATATATATATATATATATATATATATATATATATATATATATATATTGGTATAAATTTTAATTTGGTAGGATTTTGTTATCTAATTTGATATGTAAAATTACATTATGTTAATCAGTTCATCGTTTCTCCGTTATTTGTTTGTCCTTCAAAATATGGATTACTACCACCCAAATCGTAGTTCGGTAGTTTGTATCTTGTTACGAATTTCTATGTTTCTTGCAATGCTTTTATTCTTGAGGATTTTTAGTATTTGATGCAAGTATAATGTTCTGGAATTCTATAGGATTGTTGTTTGACAAGGATCCCATCTTTTAAATACGAGTCATTCCATTCTTACCACTTTATTGCAAATTTAGGTGTTGAAAACTGCAAGGTGAAAGATACCAGAGAGATAAGTGAGAGAGAGAAATCCACAAATCTTTGCGAATCTTCGTATTTTATATTCTGTTGAACTCTGTTAATTTCTTACATTTAGTGAAGTTGCTGCCAAACACCGAAATAACTTGCAGCAGAAACTTCCCACATGATGTCATCTCAAGGAGAGACAAGATTGGAACTGTATAGACAATTAGATCCAAGAGATCAAAAGTGAATAGCAAGTCGATGGTTAAAACTCAAAGCACACTGAATAGTCTTTAGAAAATTTACTACACTGTATCTCTGACCAGACTCTTGTTTGTAGATGGAACAAATAAAGGGGTTTCAGAGAACAATTGTTCGGGAAACGTTGAAGTCAGGGTCAAGGCCTTGCATTCATAAGAATTATTGTACAGCTGGAGAAACCTGTTACAACAACTAGTTAACTATAACAGACTTGGACTTTGAGCAGCTAACAATAGTGCAAAAACTTATAGTTTTTGTAACCAAACTAAAGACTAGCTTACTGAGCTTCACGAGTATATCTATCACACAGTTGATTATTAATTCTACGTTCGTTATCCACAAGTATGTGAAGGTTAATCTGAATTATACTAACTACCTACTTTTATTTATTCTGTTGTCACATTTTGACATGGATTGATCATTAAAGTTGAATTTCGTATTAAATTTTTTCACCGATACAAAATATTATTGTTGTGTGGTTGTAGTTTCCACATCATGATCTACTGGTAATTACTGGGATGTACCATTTTCTTGACTGAACTGTGGCTGCAATGGTACATCACATATTGTTCTGACACCTTTCTGTTGTTTTAGCATATAGAACTACCTTTCTTGACTTAATGTTTATACCTGGAACTGAAACAGCTTCGCCGTTTCCTTTTGATTATTTGTGCTTACTATTATGTGTGCTAATTGTTTTTATTCATCTTATTTTTTACCGCATAAGGTAACTCAAGCAGCTTAGTAAGTACAAGCAATAATTGATCAATTGCCACTAGATGCCAATGTCACTACACCAACCTCACAATATGTGCGACATCCCACCCAACAACATGTTAAGCCTCCTACCCAACAAGTTGCAGTGCTTCCACCCCCATCTAGTAAGGTGCATCAATCTAAACCAATTATACTGATGATGCCCACATCGGGTTTTGTCCCATAAGACAACATTTCCCCGACTGCTGATCATTCTCCATCACAACCACTACCATATGTTGCCTCATGACATACTTCAATTTCCGCTAATCCACCACCTTCAATACCTGTTGCTACTAGTAATAACACTCAAGGCTCACGATGCTCCAATTCTGGTCATGGGGTTGCGCCTGATGGGAGAACAATGATATGGCTGGATGGTCGAGGGTATGTAACTAGTTCCGATTAAATTTTCATTACAACATGAGGTTTATGGTTCGTTTCAAATTATTTTTTAAAATTATGTTGTTTGAAAATTGTTTGCACTGGTTACCGTGTAGGGTGGCATTGAGGGCCCTCACCTCAGTCATTACATCACAATATGTTGATTCGTATCCTAGCTAGGGAGCAATCCTATAATTAATTTTGGAACGTTGGTTCGACAAATTCGGTGTAAGATTATGTTATACATCTTGTTAATGAGTTCAATTATTGTGTGGATACTAATTAATACATTATAACTTATTTGTAATGTAATGTTGCAGGAGAAAGTTGCTTGGTAGCCTGAGCACAATTTTTAGATTAAGAATATCTTCAATACAAAAAGATCAACGCGTCTTTCTGATATGTTGATGCAAGTGAGAAAGAAATGCAAGTGTCAACCTTGGATGGGCAAAACTGTTTGGAATGATCTTCATAAGATATCGATGGATCCGTCATATAAGGAGATATCAAATCAAGCTAAGAAAAATCGTGTTCTTCTAAAGGAGGAGCTGTCCATACTGGTGGATCTATATCCATTGTTGAACATACCATTCGGATGGTACGTTTTCTATGTCAAAGTCTTCACTATATAACCATTTAATATTTGGCTCAAGGACATGCCTAATATTTACTATTTTTATTGTTTTATTGTGTTGTTGTTTTATTGTGTTGTTGCTTCAAAATGCATAGAGCTATTTTGCTAAAGTATTTTGTTGTTTTCCTTTGCTGGTGAAATGTGGCTCTCATCTTATTCACAGTTATGCTGTTTTTTATTTTTTGTAAGGCTGAAGAGTTAGGTAGAGACCCTACATTAGATGAGGTCTTTTTAAAAACTCACACTAAGAAGAAGGACAACTCTTGGGTTGATGAAAGAGCAAAAAAAACAAATGTAAGAAATATTAAATCAGTCGTTATTTCATTTGTATTTCTTGTAAAAGTAATTTGATTATGTTACATTATTTCTATTTGAGCAGGAAACATTTCAAGGTAAGTTGCAGCAGGTCTCCAAAGGTGGGGAAACATCTAGTAATTGTAGCCAAGTGGTTAATGCAGACGCTCGCTTAGACATATGGGTCCAATCTATTGGGCGAAAGAATAAAGGGTGTATTTATGGTGCTGGAGATAGATCCTCCCTTTATAGACCGGGTGTCGCAAGTCTAGTCCCAGATTCTCGTCCATCTAGAGGTTGCATCAATGTCTTGTCTCAGCACTCTAACGAGATAGCTGCGCAGATAGCAGCATTTGAGGAGCGAGCAAAAGCAGTAGAACACGAGACATGAGAGGAGCTAAGGTAAGCAGAGCAACGTCTACAAGAGGAGGTTCAACAAACAGAGCAGCGCACTACAGAGCTCCAAATGCAGCTAGCAACATTGGCAAAATGTGTTGCCTCCATACAGGTTGAGTCCTCCCGTCGTCGTCGTCATCCAGATTATGAATAGGATGAGTCTAACAATGACGATGACGAGTAGTAATACTGATTTCAGTGTCAGTTTTATTTAGTAGTTATGAATACATATTTTGTTTAGACTTGTAGGCATTATCTATATATATATATTCTTATGATAGTGTCGTTATGTATATTTTTAAACTTATGGTAATGACAGTGTGCTTATTTTGAGAATTATGGTAGTGTAAATTGTCCTTATTTTGAGATTTGTGGTAGTCACGATGTGTATTTTGAAAACACTATTTATATAAAACTTCACTTTGTTTTGACAATGATGTTTTAATATGCTTACAATTTATTTTAAAAATACATTTTAAAAAAATACACAAAACAATAGAATACAAAATAGAATGAAAAATATTTTTTCATTATCCACAGACATGTCATGGGTAAAATTTTAAATATCAAATAGAAATCAGTAGATTTTTTTATGGATTATCCATGGGTAATGTTACTTGTGACTTTTCCGTCGATAAGTATCTGCGTTTTTACCAACGAAAAATCTATGAGTAACTTTACCCACAGAGAATCGGTGAGTCATACTACCCATAGACATTCCTTAAGTAACTGTATCCCACTGTTTGTCTGTGGATAAATATTTTCCTACGAGCGAAATAGCTACGAATCCGTGTCCGTGAGTAATTTTATATTACCTACGGACTTTCCGTAGGTAAAGATAAAATATGTCGTAGGTAACAACAGTTTTTCTTGTAGTGTTATCTACTAGAAATTTTTTTTTTTAATTTAAAAAAAAAAAAAAGACAACTGAAATGTGGTCAAAAGTGATAGAGAGATACACAAGGGCAAGTTTATGTATAGTAAAATAAGTATTATTTGATCACAAATATGAAGGGAAGAAATTTCGCATAACAGCTCATGGGGATTCTTCTAGAGAATAAATATAGAAAACTTTTAAAGTATGATTATGATAAGAATCATTAAATAATCAAAAACTGCTACCATATGAAAATGATAAAGAAAATTTAAATTTCGGTCATATAGAATCAATGGTATCCTACAGAAGGAAAGCCAAACGAAATGTAATCATAAAACATAAAGCCATTAAGTATAGTATATAGTATAGTGTGGGATAAATAAAACTCAACTATAAAAGTTTATAATGCTCTTTATATTGCTATTAAAGTTTATAAAATGTGTAGAAATTGTAACTTTGATCATTCTATGTAATCATTTAGTGAAACAATTATGAAAGTATGAGACACTAACAAAAGATATAAATCATACAAAGAGAGGATCAAATAAAATAGGAATTAAAAGGATAGGGGTTTCAACGAATAGCTAGGATCAAGATTAACAATATACAATTACATTAACTTGCTGAAAAATATTAATATTGGTTTTCCATCAACATTGTAAAGTAAAATGGAAACAAAAGATCTATTAAATCAATATTACCTCAAATTATTGGAATTTCATGCTGAAAGTTTTGTATCAAATTATAAGTATCGCTATTTAATTATCATATTGAAGGTCATTTACCAGTGGAAGTGGAAAAATGAGGAATGGATTTTTAATAAATGTTTATAGATCGAAATGAGTTTTAAATTCAATGTAGCTGAAACCGCGGGATTTAATGTTTGAAGTCAAATCTCCCTTATAATACAGATGTGCAGAACATAATGTAGGTCATTTCATTCTATTTATATTATATTCTATTGTATTGTGTATAAATAAAACCAAAATCTAAGGAAATGTTTTACAATAATTTGTTTTTCTTCGGGCACAAGAAAACAGCTAAACCGTGGCTTGCAATGGAAGATTTTGCACTGCTCAAATAACAAACCAACAACAAAGCATAATTTCATCAATCATTTTCTCATTTGTTTGAAGACAAAATCAATTATTGGAGACAGTTGTAAATTTTAAATGTTAACCCTTTTTAGGGGCAAATCAAAACAGTTGAGTTGCGGCTGTAATTTAGATCTTGTTGGCAAAAATATAGTAGCCACCAAATTTAATTTGAAATGTTACATCATTAAAAACGTTCCATTTTAAGTATATTAATTTTTTTTTGGGTGACAAAACATATTGATTTTTATAATCACTTGTTGATAGTATAACTTTTTTTTTTTTTACGTTATTAGTAAATTGAAATAAAACAAATTACTCTCGTTAGAAATAAACCTATTCCATAAGGATTTAATTTATATATACAACGGTGTAAAGTTTTTTTTACATCATCAATCAATGTAATTATAAAATAATTAAAGATGTTTAATTTTAAATATATATACAATAAAAATCACATATATGATTAATTGTGATTTGTTACTAATGTAAAAAAAAATTAGAATAACAATGTATAAAAATTAAATTATTTTTATATAAAAAAAATATTTTTAAAATTAATGATTTTATTAATAAATAAATATAAAATGAAATTTTTATTTAATATTTGAATTTTTCCAATAAAAATAACAGTGATAAAAACAATAAATAAAAAATTAAAAAAAGTGGTGTATGCCAAAACGGTATAAGCTAATGGAAAAATATTATAAGTTAGGTTCCATTTAGATATATATTAAAATGAGGGAAATGATAGAGAGTGGATTGAGCTAGACAATTCTTTTTATTTTTTAGGTACAGACTATTGTGCTATTTCTAATCTTTAATTTAAATAAATGTGACATGATATACCAATAACCCCAAAGTGCATGACTAACTGGAATTGAATTTCCTTGAATGAATTAGATTTTCGCAAAGAAATGAATTATAATTTGAATCTCAACTACAAAGGTGTTTATATTTAATGTTCAACAATATCTCGAATATAATTACTTTTAGTAGGAACACGTGAAAATAAAAAATAAATAAAAATCAAATGCATGTTTGGTTTGCATTCCAAAAACTCAAAATTACAATTTTGATAAAAATTAATCTAAACTTAAATGTATTTTGTGTTTTTTTATTTCGTCTCACTTGTAATTTTGGTTGTCTTATTCATAAATCTACAATTTTAGTTGTTAAATTTGTAAAATCACTAAAAAAATTCCACCAATATATTTTTTGAGGCTGACTTCTTATGAAGTGACAATTGAGATGTCTGTGTTACATTGTTTTTTATAACCAAACATTATCTAAGTGCATTCTTACTTAAAGAATCATTTACATTTCATCCATGTATATTAATCTATACCAAAAGCAACAAAATTTGATGTAAAAGATTGTCTACGTAAATTCTGTCTCAATAACTGATTTTTATGTTGTCAACTCAGATATCACATAAACAACTCAATTGTTACATCGTTAAAATTCAGTCTCAAAATATGTTGGTAGGGAAAAAATCAATCTTAAAAAAATTTGGGGACTAAAAACATAGATTTGTGTACTAAAAACATAGGTTTAAAATTAAAGATTAAAATTGTAAATGAAACAAAACAAAACAAAAAACTAAAATTGTATCTAAACTAATAATCTACTGTGACCTTTATCTTTAACTTGATTATCTTAAGAAAACGTGAGGAAGAGAAGAAACTCACTAAATTGTTTGTCGTGATGTCTTGGTAAAGTGTTTAAATGAACTAAATTTAATGGATCAACGAGTCCAAAGAAGCCTACAAAATATGTAGATTGACACGATTTGGTCCAATTTGATAAAGCTTGACACAAATTGACTTGTTAATTTTAATTTTAAAAATATCAATGTCATCGATAATAACTACAGGTGCTATAAATTTTTTTTGATATAAAAAATTCTAAAGACAATTGTTAAAGAATCAAACATGAAAGTTTATATTGAAAACAATAAATTTTATATATTTTAAGAGTAAAAAACACAACTTCTGATACATTTCTGTATAAATATTTTTATTTTTGTGTCTTTAACAAATACCCTTGAGTACTTAACATTTTCTTTAATATTTTAAACAATAATGTTTATAATAAGTAAATAAAATAAGTGTACTAAAATTTCTCTCATTATTTAAACCAAAAAAAATCTCTCATTATACATTTTAGGAGTATACACAAGACGAATTAAGTTATATTTAGTGTGTTTCTTACGTAGTCTCAACATATGATCGGACTAATTTTTAATCTTTAACTCGTCCCTTAACTCAACTTAATCCGATGAGTTGCGGGTTCAATAAAGACATAAGGAAATAAATACGAGATCGGGTTGGTCCCAAAATGAGTCACCAAATAGTAATTCTAAAATATTTTTTTAGAAAGAAAAAAAAACTCAAACATCAAATAACTCATAACAAGTCATCTATGGTTACCACTTGTCAATTCATTCAAGAGTAGTAACTCATAACATTGTCTCACAAACCCTAAGTTATTAAGTTAGTGATCTGATTGATAATTTGTTTAGAGAGCGAATTTATAATAATATAAAATAATCATTTGTCATTAAAGTAATTTGGGACGGATAACTTGAAGAGTAACCCAAATCCGACCATTTTTCTACCTTGTCTTTGTGTTGTCCTCGTATTTTTTGGACCGGGTCAGATCCAACCCATTACTTACGGGTCAAGATGAGTTCGTGAGACGAAGTGAGTCCTATACACCCATAATACATTTGATATGTTGCTAGAATATTTGATATGTTTATGTGCAAGTTCAAATTCGAGATTTCCACTTTCTCTATATTTAGGTCATGTTTAGATAAATATCATAACATAGGCGTTTATAGTATGAACACTAATGTGCAAGTTATTTTTATAATATAAGGTAAAATAAAATAAAATTATTTTTATACAAATTATAAGCTGGTCTGAAAACAACTTATAAACATAATATAACTATTTTCAATAATATTTTTGAGTAAACCCTATAAATGTCGACTATTTGGATTGATTATATTTATTTGTTTTAATTATCTGATTTTCAATAAAAAGAGGTCATGATATTCTAAAATTCAACCAAGAGATAAATAAAAACTAGTAAAAGATTATTTCAGTCATCGACCTAACACACATAAACTCGGATAAGTTCAATAATCAATTGACTTCAACCACACTAATTAACATTGCCCGCTTAGATCATGAGATTGAATCCCTTAATTTTACAACCTCCCAACTAGATCATCATCTTCACTAATCACTAGCATTAACTATTAGCTGTATCAGTAATTTAGCAATTCAAACATCCGATCTGTATTCCCCTTCTGGTTGAGCTCACATCCAGCTAATTAACCCAAAATCGACATGGCTTGGTGTTCTTTAGAGATTTAATTTAATTTTTTTTTTAAAAAAATTTATAAGATATATCTTTTTGTTGGTTGGACATCGTAAGTCAATAATTATTCGTGACTCATTATAAGCAATGTTTTACTATATAGTATTAAATTTAATATCAAGACATATTATCTGTGTTTGTGGGACAGCATACTAAGCTAACCATTGTTTATACTATTAACACAATTTGAGCACACAACATTGTTGGCCATATACCCCTATATAAAGGAAACACTTCCCTTTTAAACGTACAATTTTGTACCCCAATTTTCTTGTCCTAAACAAGATATAATATAAGCCCTTTTCCCTATTCTCTCTCACACACACAAAAACAGAGTTATTCTGTTCTGTTTCTTTGCTGGAAGAAGAACCAAAAAAGCAAACATGGGTGTTCTTGATATACTTTCAGATTATTTTTCCTTGTCTACAACAACTAGAAAGAAACGCAAACCAATGCAGGTTTTCATCATTTTTGAGTCTTATCTATGTATTCGATTTCGTGTTTGGATCCTCTACAACTGTAATGATATAGTACTATAGCTGTAAAAACGGTTTCTACAGCTGCAACACTATACTGCTACAATAGAGTATCTAATTTCTACATGACTCTCTATGTAACATGATTTTAATACTATTTATTTATTTATTTGTGTTTGTTGTTTCTCTTGTAGACAATTGAAATCAAAGTGAAAATGGACTGTGATGGGTGTGAAAGAAGAGTTAGGAATTCTGTTGTTCACATGAAAGGTTAATATTTGCCTCTCTTTCTTGCATTTTTCAAGCATGGTTGGTTTTTTATTAACAAAAATGGAATAAACTATAGTATTTTCAACTTTTAATAGGCAAATAATAAACTATACTTCAAATATTTCCTTCTCTCTCTCATGTTATGTTTTGTTTTACTTCAACGTTTACAATATTTTAGATTAGTTGTGAAACTTTTTTTTATTAATTATTTTTTTCAGACAACAAATTCAAGCAATAAGAGTTGAATCTCAGTAGATTGTGTGGTAGCAATACTACTTTGCTACTTACATTATGAGACTAATCTTTAGTCTAAAATTTTGTGGAGATTGAATCTTGTTTCTCCATGTCACAAGCTCAACAATATGCTTTACAAACTGAACTACTTTGATTGCATTTAATTTTTACATTTTTATATTAACAAAATGGCATAATTTGGTGAGGTAGGAGTACAAGAGTCATTTAATAAACGTACATCAAATTGTTTGAGAGGTGGAGAGTGAAATACTACATTTATGTTTTTCATACTACCAAATACACCTAACATTAGCTTGGAGAGAATATATTAAATTTTTATAGAATTTAATTTATGCTAACATTGTTTTAAAGGTACTGGTTAAGAATATAAAAAATAGATTTTTTTTTTTAAATTCATCACAATTATGTACATTATTAACCGACATGTGTACCAAAAATGGGTGAAGATGAATGAAACTTTTTTGGAAACAAAATTATAGGATTACTGTAATTGTCCTACAAAAGTTGTGATGCCTCACGAGGATAGAGTAGAGCAATAAATTTTTCAACGTTTTTTCTTGTTTTACCAATCATTCAAAGATTCACAGTACCATAATAAATGAAACATATTATTAAATACCAATAAACCTAACTGTGTCCGTGAACGATCAAATCCACAAGGGATTCATGTTAACAATGTTCTTGGTCATTTTGAAAAAATGAAAAAGTTTATTGTAAATGGAGCTAAATCCAAGTTTTTATTAGCTTCTACAACTTTTAAGAGTTGTTCAATATAAAAAAATTATTTTGGTACCAAAATTTTATTTTCCACCATTTACTACAAAAAACTTAGAAATTTTAAAAGAAATTGAAACACAGAGCTGAGGAATATTTGAGATATGAAAGTTATTTTTAACTTTTAAGAGGTCATTATTTAAATAAAGTCGATAAGATTAGCAAAATTCTTTTAATTTTCACTTTTTTTTGTGGATTTTGTTAAAATTAAATTGAATATAAATGAAATTATACTTAAATACATAAAAGTAAATTAAATAATAAATTAAAAATTTAAAGACAAAATTTTCAAATCTTGACTTTAAACTAGAGTTCGTTTTTAGATGGAAAATAGATTCTATTGAAATTAATTTTTCATCTAGAATAGTAAATTCAATAATAATTATGATATTTGGACATTTATTTTTTGTACATATGTGCAACATCTAGTTAACTATGTTTAAAAATATCATTAGTTCAATTATATAATGAATCACATTTTTTAACATGATCTAAATTAATCATTTATTCAACCGAATTAACTATATTTTTACATGCGACTAATTTAAGTATAAATATTTTTTAATTAAAATATGCAATTGTACTAGAAATGAAGTCTAAATAATTTTAGAACCATGCAGGTGTGAAGCAAGTAGAGGTGAATAGAAAGCAAAGCAAAGTAACTGTTTCAGGTTATGTTGACGGAAATAGGGTTTTGAAGAAAATACAGAGCACTGGAAAAAGAGCAGAGTTTTGGCCTTATATTCCCTACAACTTGGTAGCTTATCCTTATATAGCACAAGCATATGACAAAAAGGCACCAGCTGGTTATGTGAAAAACTCAATGCAAGCACTACCTAGTCCAAATGCTATGGATGAGAAACTCACTAATCTTTTTAGTGATGAAAACCCTAATGCATGTTCCATCATGTAATAATAATGCAATTATGCTAATTCGCTTCTTTGTGTTTACATGGATCAACTTTTGGGACTACTTTCAATAACTAGATATAGAGAGTTTTGTAGGTTTAAGGTGTTTGTAAGAGACTATTGAGTCATATTATGGTGTTGGGCTAGGAGAATAAAAGAGGATATATAATTATGTTTAATTTTATATTTAATGTTCATCTTATTTTTTTATTTTTAAAAAGGAAGAAGAAATTATTATTAATAATAATAAAACTATAATCACAATTTTATAATTATTTTAGATTTAAACTTCATTCTTGGAAACTACCAAGACAATTTCTTACCACTGAGTTACACCTCATAAAGATGTTTATCTTACACAAATTTATTGTTTTATGAGTTTAATGAACTTAAAAGTAGTTATATAGGTTATTTAATTTTCTTGCCACATAAATATTTATTAAGAAATTTTAGGTTGATGAATAATAAGTTTGCAACATAATTAATTATGTTTTATTCCAAGTTTGGTGAATAATAAATTTAGAACAACTTGTCAAAAAATATCTATAATATAAAAAACAAAAAAAAAGTTGAAAAATACTAATTTTGTTTTACTAAAATAAGTTAAACAAAGAACTCTCTTCATCCCATAATAAATAAATTATTTATAAAATAAATTATCTTAAAATTAATGATTATTTTTAATTGATAATATAATATTAATTATTTTTTTTTAATTATATTTTCTAATTAATATTACATACTTTATTTTTAATTTAATATTTTTTAATAATAAATATATTAAATATTAATATTTCATAAAAATATTTTAATAATAATAATAATAATAATAATAATTATTATTATTATTATTATTATTATTATTATTATTATTATTAATATGTGTGAAATAATGAATTGAGTGATTGATTGTATTCAAGAGAGAATAATATACTTACTGGGTTTACGCGTACCTCCATGTCAAATGCTATCATAGAGTCTTCTATAATTGTGAAAGAGCTATGCTTCTATGTTTTTTGTGGTAAGGAGGGGCTACACCCCTAAAAGACCTGATCTATTTGACAATATTGGTCGTATGCTAGTTAATAATTGAAAACCTAGCTTATAGGCTATAGGCATAGCTAGTAGTTTCAAATTAATGAAAAATTGACCGAATCAATTAATTTTAAATGTTTTAAAAAAGTATTTTTTTCAAATAATTTTTTATCTATATTATATATGTTAAATATCAGCTATATTTAGACCAACATAAAATAAACTCAGACTAACGTAATATTAGTATTTGTTAATTTAACTGTACTAAATACAAAATGACATATTTGTATGATTTTAATAAGAAACCTATTATAAATATATATTATTAGTTTGAAATAGTTATTACTCTGTATATTTAATTTATTTCAAATTATTTATCAACTTAAAAATTAAAATATTATTTTTAATAATATTAATTAAATAAAACGAAGTAATATTTGTTATTATTTATTAATATTTTTAATAATAAATTTTATTTTTGTTTTATAGATAAGAATATTTTTGTATAATTAATCTTATCTAAAATATACAGTTATTCTATATCTGAATTGGGATAGAATGGTTAAAAGTGTCGTTTTTATTTTAATTCTAAATGATCAACATAGAAAATTGTTATCAAAATAATAAAAGTAAAATTGAATTAGAAAATAATAAAGTATAAATAAATTCAAGTACCACTTGATAGTTTCACTACTTTCATCGAAAAACATTTCTTTCAAGATTAATACAAGTTTTGTCTTATACTATGCACAACTTTATTTTTTACTATTATTTCAATAAATTCTATTATATCTTATTTGATCTAATTGTGTAATTTATTAATCCAATAATGAAAATAAAGTTGTGCAGATTTATTTTACTTGTGCATCATATATCCACCCACTTTAACAATTATTATCATCAAGAGTACAAGGCAATTTCAAAAGAACCTTGTGAAAGGGGCACCATGTAATTTCCCACTAAGGACCCTCATGATTCTTGCTATCCAAAATAGAAGAATGTACCCACAAAATTACCATTCATTGTGAACTTAGATTTTGGAAATTTGTTTTGGGAGTTTTTAACCTTGATTCAAATATTCGATTTCAAAATTGAATTACCTTTTCTAAAGGATCATGCACACCTTTATTAGTCTGATCTTTTAGCTACAAAAAGAAACTGGGATACATTTGGCACGAGATGGAACAAAATGAACAAGCATAAAGCATTTTTCTTTTTTAGAAATTCAATGAGTTTGTTTTTCTTAACAATGAAGAAAGAAGAAAATTGGATATTATCGGCATAGTGCATACATTGGGGATATGGAAAATAAAATCATATATATATATATATATATCAATTGAATGCAGTGTTTCACCAATCCCTAAATTTTCAATTAAACCTTTCTTCACCTTTTGTAAAAAAAAACTTTCTTTTACACTGCCTTTCTTACCTTATGAAGGTGTAGGATTTGCAAAAATAGGCCCTTTTAATTTAATGGTGTTCTTTGTTTATTGTCAAAAATTAAAGGGTATTTTGGTGGAAATAATATTTGGTCATGACTGTCATACTCTCCTTTTGTCTCGAAATAGTATTTAATTATTTTACACATGTTAAAAAAATATATTAAATAAAAAAAAATAATTTTATTAAATTATTCTTATTAACTATTAATATATTCTAATTATAAAATTATAAATGCAAAGTGAGAGAATAATAAATTATAGATAATATCAATAAGATAATACAATTAAAAAAAATTAAATTACGTTAAAAACTAAAATTGACTTTCTTTTATGACAAATCCTTTTTTTGGAAATATAACAGTTATTGAGGGAACGGTGGAATAGTTATTAATCCGATTAAAATATTTAGGATACACTAAATCTTGTGAATAAAAATAAATTAAAGGTATTCTAAGAATCAGAAAATATAAAAAAATAGAAGAAATCTAGAATGAATTATATCGTTACCTTATAACATTATAAAGGTGAAAACTCCAAACCCAAAAGCCCATTCTGGATTTATTCTTTACATATACATTACATAATAAATATTCTAATGTTCTCTATTAAATAGAAGAGAATGTCTTGAAGATATATGGCAGAACGGAAAGAGTGTGGTCCTCTCTGGGTTCCTTGTGGTTAAGAAAAAGTGCAATTGGAACCAAATGCCATAACTTGCAGTATACTTTTTTAAAAAATATATACAAATTAAATTGGATTCCACAAGCAATAAATCGATTACTATCCACAAGCAATAAAACTCTCTATTATTATATCCTGTAGAGATTGTAATCTGGATATACGACCAACTATAAACATTTATTATTATTATTTTATAATAAATGAATAATTATTAATTTACTAAATAAAAAATAATTAAAATAATTGAAAAATAAAATAAAATTAATAAAATCAAACAAAATATATTTAATAAAAAGAAAAAAATACATCAAAGTTAATGGAGTTGAGTAGATGTGGCAAAACAAATAATGTGTTATATTATTTTAACACTTCCCTCCTATTTTACAAATAAATTAGCAACTTCATTTTATTTTGTTAGCAACTTTCTCTTATTTTTCCTTCGGATTTAATAAATAAAAATTAAATTATATCAATAAAATCAAACAAAATATATTAAATTTAAAAAAAAATACATTACATTGAAAAAAAAATACATCAAATTTTAATCAACGATGTTCATCTAAATGACCTCGAGTTCCACATCTAAGTTAGTTAATGCGGTTGAATAGATGTGACAACACAATTGGACAATGTTTTCTAGTATGACTAGGGACCCGACATAACCCGCACTTTTTTTGTACTTTTTCTGGTTTTGATTCAGACTTTGCACAACTACACAGTAAGTGAATGTCATTATTGCTCAGATTCATGCTTTGCACAACTACATGGTAAGTTATAAAAATGCATGGATAGCAAAAAATTTATGGCAATTGGGAGGAGTCTTACAATCAACTCCCACAATGGTTATTGGTTATGCGAGTATTTGATCCAGGAACCAAAATAGAAATGGAAACAATTTCAGCTTATCACGAGAATAGTTTGATAGGAGGCACAAGGATCTTTCATTGATTATTTTGGGTTTTTGTTCCATGTATATCTGTGTTTAAATTATGCAAACTAGTTATACAAGTTGATGAGACTTGGTTGTACGACAAGTACAATGTGACTCTATTGATAGTAGTTGCACAGGATAGGAACAATATAATGATCATTGTTTATTCCCCTTTGGAAAGTGAGACAGGAGATGGTTGAATTTTCTTTTTGAGAAATTTGAGAAAATATGTTACTTCACAAGTCAACATTTGCTTTATTTCAGATAGACACAAATCCATCAAAAGTGCTTATAATAATCCAAATAATGGGTGGCAAAATCTTCCATCAAAGCATGTATTCTGCATCGGACATATCTTACAAAATTTCGTGAGGGAATTTAAGGATAATGCATTGAAGAAAAAATTTGTTGTCATGGGTAATAATTTCGTTCTTACTTTTTAATTAATGTAACTTTTAATAATTTTTTACACATTATTTATTGTGTCAATAAAGGTTACTCAATTAATGAGTCTACATATATATACTACCACAGTGAAATCGGCATAGTAAACCGATAGACTATAAAATGGTTAGACAACATACCGCAAGAAAATTGGATTAAAGCATTTGATGGAGGTAGTTGTTGGGGTCACATGACAACTAACCTTCTCATCATTGCTTTGGTCCAATCAACTTATTAAAAAATGGGGACACTATTTCCAACAATAGAAAAACTACACACAACAATTTTAGCTTCTGGTCAAATATACATAGAAAAATGCATAAATTTTATAAAATACGAAATACGTAAATTCAATAGTCATAAATTTGATAATATTGATCAGAGCAACCATACTTTTATGGTCCAAGAGGCGGTAAATCCAAGAGAAAGGCAACCAATTGATCATTTCACTGTCAACCTGCCTAACTAGTGGTGCGACTGTGGGAAATATCAAGCTATACATATGTCTTGTTCACATGTGATAGCAACATGTTCTAACATAAAATAGGATTATTGGAGGCATATATCTGATGTTTACAAGGTGGAAACGGTACTAAAAGTCTACGATGAAACGTTCAAACCTATATCAAACAAATGATATTGGCCATAATATAAAAGTGTTATGGTGTATCACAATCCTCAAATGTGGAAAGTCAAGAAAGGTCGCTCTAAGAGTAAACGCATTAGAACATAAATAGACACTACATAAAAAGTACCAAGAAAGTGTAGATTATGTCGGGTCCTTGGTCGAAAACATTGTCGAAACTGTGCCGACACATTTACTCAGCCGCATTAACTAACTTTGATATGGAACTAAAGGACATTTATGCGGACATCGTTAATTAAAATTTGATTTTTTTTCCAATGTAATGTATTTTTTTTTTCAATTTAATGTATTTTGTTTGATTTTATTAATATAATTTAGTTTTTTAGTATTTTTTATTTATTAGATCCAGAGAAAAAAATAGGAGAGAATTGTTTACAAAATAGAATGAAGTTGCTAAGCAAAATAGAAAATAGTTGTTAAAATAATATAGCATGTTATTTGTTTTGATATATCTACTCAACCGTTTTAATTTTGATGTATTTTTTTTTATTAAATGTATTTTGTTTGATTTTATTAATATAATTTTATTCTTTTATTTATTTTTTATTTATTAAATTAAAAATTACTTATTTGTTATAAAAAATAAAATAAATGGCTATAGATGGTCGCATCTCGGGATGCGATCTCCTACTAGAGAAAACAATTATCCTTCAAATTATCGCAAGACGAGGATGCGACCTCTTGAACATAAAAAAATATAAGACATTTTAATATATAAATTTCAATATAGGATATAATAGAGAATTTCAAATAAAAGGAGAAAATAAAAACAAAATATCTCAAACATATAGGTATTATTTTCTAAAAGACAAACAGTAGCATCAAAAAGGCCCAAATTAGAAATCAATGACTCAACCCAAGACTCCACGTATGAAAAAATTGGATTTCATACCCTTAATTTGACTTTTATGTCATATTTTTCCGCACTTTAATATGAACTTTCTAAAGGATCTCGTAGATAATTAAAAAATAAAATAAGAAAAAAAAGACATTTTTTTTTTGCATATCCAAAATTTCGAAAACCAAAAATATTTGTCATGTAAAATTTGTTCTCAATTTTTTATATATATAAGAAATTTCAGTTTTTTTACTTCTCAAAAAGTTCAAAAGCAAAATATTCGATATGTAAAAATTCTTCTCAGTTTTTTTTTTTGATAATTCATAAATTTCAAAAACACGAAATATTTGGTATGTAAAATGTTTTTTTCCAATTTTTTTTATATATCGAGTTATAACACGAGTTATATTCATGAATCAATGTTAAAATGTATTAAGATCTACAATTTAAAAATAAATAGGCAAATTTTAGGTTATTTTTGAAAATTTATGGATAAGTTACCTACAACTAATTAAAATAAATCCTATGTACTCCACTAACCTTTTTTTTTTTTTTTTAGAAGTTTGGCTTTGACATAGTTAGTGAAATATATATCACTAATTTTAATTGGTTGTGGTAACTTAATCACAATTTTTGAAAGATAACTTAAACTTTGCTATGTATAGGGCTGGACAACGGGTTGGATAGGGCGGGTTCGGGCCCAAAAATACCAATCGGCCCAATCTACGGTTGAAAAACACAAGCCTAATTTCACCTAATACAGAAATCGGGTTTGCAGGTTGCAGGTACAACGGGTGGTTACAGTCGGGTTGAATAATTGTTTGGGTCATTCAAATTTTTTTACCCAATAGCATGTTTATCAAAATAACTAACTATTTTTGTGATTTCTCAGGAAAGTAGTAGTTTATTATCCATTCTAAGGCCACTTTTGAGCCATTTAAAGTCAAAATTTGTATTTATTTTTCTGTTAAAATTAGACTACTAACATTCACATAACATACAATAACATTTCTATAATGCAACAGCTTACAACTACATTCACATAACATACAATAACATACAAATACAACAGCTTACAACTAAAAGTTTTACATAGCCTTTGTTTTTCAAGTCCAACAGATTACAACAGCTTAATTTTTCAACAACAATTCAGCCAGATTTAAGTTATAAATAAAGTCTAATATTAATACACACTTTCTAATTCAAATTATACATAAAGTCTAATATTAATACACACTTCTTGGAAAATATTGATAGTTTCAATTGACTCTATGACAATACAAATATCAATATATGTTTCCAATTTGTTCCCATTGCCAACCTAAAAAATAGAGCAAAAATTAATATTCAATAATCATTGTAAAAATATGTTGCTGATGTGTGCCATAGAAAAAATAATTCAATACCTTGTATGCAATCAACATTAAAAAATTTCAGACTTGATAATGCCAAATTTACTTTAGCTTAGTTTCAGGTATAGTAGCCTAGTTTGAATAAAAAAAATAATGCAATCAACATGATTAGATCATTCGTTTTGAATTAACAATAAAGTCAAACTAAGAAATCAAGTTGACATACTCATATATGTTGTTCAAAATAATATAAATTGTTGCTGCTAACTTAGCTAATGTTAAATAAAGATTTAACATCAAGCAATATGCAAGAATTCCAACAACCTAGAGAATCAATATTCATACTCAGTACTTTAATTTTATTAAAAATAAAATTCTAATAGTTCGCAATTGACTTAAGATAAAAGGTAACATACATATGATAAAACACTTGTTTTTCTATGACTTGCAGCAAAATCAGTCTTGGAATATCATGCACCAGCTGTTGGAAAATAGAAGAGTAATTATATAAGAATAACAAATTAAATTTATGTTCTTGCTTATAACAGAAATGCTAATATATGCTAACAGATATCTATAACAGGCAGTTTAGATTGCTAACAAAGTAATAGTTGTAGTTGTGGTTACTTACAATTTTGAAAAAAAATTAGTTATATGAAATAATATCAACAAATCTAAAAACAAACAAAAATAAATAAATTTAATAATATATGTTATCTCTCAAATCTTGAAAATGTAGAGATAAATTTATGCAAATCAATAGACAGAGTTGCAAAGATAATGAAACAAAAAACAGTTTTAAGTTAGTCATATAAAAAAATCAGTAGATAAAAAAAGTAAATAAATATAAATTTTTTAACAACAATCCTAAACCATCAAACTAAATAAAAATATTTTGTAACAAAGATGAAAACCTAACCCTAATCGTGCAAAAAAAAACTAAATCAAAATCCTAATACGTAAAACAACATGCAAAAAAAAAAAATCAAACTCTAGAAAATCCAAAAGCAAAAATGTAAGACCCTTAATTTTTAAATTAAAATTATGGAATTAATATTAAGTGTATTTTGGGGATATTGTAAAATATTTAATATATGTATGTTTTGAGTATATATATATATATATATATATATATATATAAATATTTATTTTGGAAGATGAATTAAGATTATTGGATTAAGAATAAATTACTTTAATTACGAGTAATTAAATTAACGAACAGTTAATTAAGAGATTAACGGCTAATTGCGACGAGATTGGTTAAGTGCTGAGGATCAGACAAGTTTCGGGTGAGGTGACACCCACACAAGCCTATATATAGGAGTGAGAAGGATGGTGAAATCAGAACACCATTCCTCCTCCCTCACTGCCCATACTGCATGTAACAGTATCCCTTCCCTCCCATTCTGTTTTTCCATTTCCAGCCGTTCAAAGAAAAAAACAAGAGGGAGTTCCTCAAAAGTGCCATTACTTGGAAATCCAAGCACCAAACCAGCAAACCCCCAGTATAAAAGTTGTTCCCCTCATCATTCCGAAGCTAGAGAACCCAGTTTCTTAGCAGCAAACGCAAGCGGGAGTTTCGCCGATTTTTGACGCGTAAACGGGAACGAAAACAGAAACGTGAGAAGTAGCAGAAACGCAACAAGGGTAAGGGCACATTCCACTTTCTAGTTGCATTAGGGCTGTAAATGCATAACTATCATGACATTACTGATGTTTTCATCATTGTTTGAAAAGAAAACTATTTTGCAATGACATTTTGAAAGAAATGAAGAAAATGCATTCTGTTGGTGGTTTTAATAATCTGTGATGTGTGTTGTTCTGGTTGTTGCTTCAAGGCTGTTTTGTTCATGTGGAAAAGTTGAAAAATGTCTTGCATATTATTTGAAGATGATTAAAATGCATATTTGCAAAACTGTTGTGTTGGTTGTATAAAATGCGAAAATACACTATGTTGGTGTTTTGGTGTATGTGATACTTGCTGTTTGGCTGAAATGTACTAATGTTGTTCTGTTTGTGTGAGAAAGCTGAAATGCTTTGCATGTTGTTCTGTTTGTGTGAGAAAGCTGAAATGCTTTGCATGTGTTTTGAGAAATGATCAGAATGTAAATGGTTAAAAATGTCTTTTGCTGTGGTTGACATTCTGTTTGAATGGTTTGAGCAAAACTGTGATGACTGATCTGGTGTTGCTGATGTTTTCAAAAGAAAATGGATTTTAAATGATGAAAGTGTTTTCTGGGAAAGTTGCATTGATGAAAATGTCTGAGTTTTGTGGTTCAAAAGAGTGATAAAACTGTTTTGGGGTTGTGCTGGTTTTTCAAAGGTAAAAGTTTGAAAATGTGTTGTAGTTTTCAGGAAAAATTCACTGAATTCAAAGGTGTATTCGAATACAACATGAGTGTATTCGAATACAACCTGCCAAGCTTATATTTTACTCAAGTTTTCAAACTTGTATTCGAATACGGGCCTCTGTATTCGAATACAGAGGAAGGATTCTTGCTTCTAACTTAGCACCTGTATTTGACTACGACCCTGTCGTATTCGAATACAGAAGTGAAATTTTAACACTGTATTCACATCTGTATTTGACTACGACAGCTTTGTATTCGAATACAGGATGTTGACTTTCACAATTTTTGCTTATGTATTCGAATACAAGGGAGCTGTATTCGAATACAAATTCAGGTTTTTCCAGAAACTCAGTTTTTAGCTTCTGTATTCGAATACAAGGAAGCTGTATTTGAATACATATTCGTGTTTTCCAGAAAATCAAGTTTTAAGCACTGTCATGTGAACTTTAAAGTGTTGGGGAAGGTTTGAAACAATTTAAAATGAAGTTTTTGAATAGTTTTGAAGAAGAGATGATGAGTTTAATAAAAACTTCAATGATGGTGGGAAAATGCTGATTATACACTATTTTTGGCTTCTGTATTCGACTACAGGCATGCTGTATTCGAATACATAATGTTGAAATTACAGTTTCAGCTTCTGTATTCGAATACAAGGGATCTGTACTCGAATACAGATTCGTGTTTTTCATAATCCAGAGTTTTAAACATAGTTTTATAAACCTTAAGTGTTGGGGAGCATTTGGGAAGGTTTGTGACAAATTAAAATGGAGTTTTGTGAAAATTTGAAGAGGTAATGATAAAGCTTTTGAGATTTCTACTGAAGTTGTGAAAATACTGATTTTTACACTGTGACAGCCTTTGTATTCGAATACAAGAAGTCTGTATTCGAATACAGAGTGTTGATTCTGCACTAATTTGGCTTCTGTATTCGAATACAAATCTCAGTTTTAAACACTGTTGTATGAATTTTAAGAGTTGGGGGAAAGACTTATGATAATTAAGAATGGAATTGTGTGATAATGTAAAGTGTTAATGATTACTTGAATGTTTAATCATTGATGTGTTGATAATGAAATTATTTGTGTTGAGATGTTTTGGGGGAATAATGGAAAAGCTGAGTTTTTTTGATATTGCATACTATTTTCAGTGAAGAGAAAACATTGCATGTCCATGCATTTCATAGTCAAGTGGTGACCGCGATGGGCCACAGAGTAATGCGGTAACCGTGATGGTCCGCGAAGTTAAGTAGTAACCACAGTAGTGGGCTACGGAATGGCCGCGTGTTCGTGGTGGTCCATTCTATCCGTACGAGGATTTCATTTCTATGTATTTGGCCTGTGAGAGGCTGATACACGTGAAAGTAGTAACCGTGATGGGTTGTAGAGTGGTCGCGTGTTCGTGGTGGTCCATTATATCCGGATTCAGAGTGGTTGTGTGTTCGTGGTGGTCCATTCTATCCGGGCTACAGAATGGCCGCGTGTTCGTGGTGGTCAATTCAAATACGTAAAATGTGCTGGTCTGTTGAGCGACTGCACTGATGCTGATCTGTTGAGCAATTGCACCTGGTCT
Source organism: Cicer cuneatum (assembly GCA_037974295.1). Lineage (NCBI taxonomy): Eukaryota > Viridiplantae > Streptophyta > Magnoliopsida > Fabales > Fabaceae > Cicer > Cicer cuneatum. The sequence continues at coordinate 69,128,817 of JBBPBO010000001.1, read as the reverse complement.
TGAGGGCCGTTCAAGTCAAACATATTTAAATTGTGCTGATCTGTTGAGCGACTGCACTGGTGCTGATCTGTTGAGTGATTGCACCTGGTCATTGAGGGCCGTTAAAGTCAAACATATTTAAATTGTGCTGGTCTGTTGAGCGACTGCACCTTGGTAATTCCAAAAAGTTGAATACATGAGCATATACATATTGCATCGGGGTGATTGACCGGTGGGTCACGATTTGGTTATATGATGATGGTTGGAAATTGATGTGTGTGAGTACTTTATGAAATCTGATTTTCTGATAAATGATTGTGATTGCTGAAGTGTTGGCTGTACTTACCACATATTTTTCATAATAATAGGTTGCTATTTTGAAAAGGTATATATGTCATGAAATTTCAAAATGAGCATCTTTATTTTTCATCATTGTCATATGTTATACCAGGGTGTATTTGTTCTGTGATATAAATGCTATGTGATTATTTGTTAATTTCGGTCGGTGACCTTTACTATTATTGTGGAAAATTGGGCTTTGCCCTCAGATGAACCCCAAACCCGTCCCACCGACGGTTACACTAACGACAGAAACGTCGTTAGTTTTCCTTGATATTCGTATATGGAGTCTATGTGGACAACGCAAAGGGACAGACAGCTGGCTGAAGACGAGACTTGTAGAGGATGCGGCGGAGACCGTGCTACTGTAGCTTAGTGCATGATTAGTTAGAGTTGATGTATAGGATTTTGAACTGGAAAACGTAATTGGTTATTTTGGGAATTATTGTATAACTTTTCCGCTAATATTTTCCGCACTCTGATGACATTATGGTGGGTTCATGATACAGCTTTTGGGATGTATCTTTATTTTGATATATTTTGAAGGTTTAATTCCCAAAAATATTTTACTTGAGTAATCGTGATGTAATTATTTAATTACTTTTTGTCGTTTGGTTTACGGCAAATTATTCTTAGAAAATGAATTAATTTTATTTTAATTAATTCTGAAAATTCTTTTACTTATTTATTTAAAAAAAAAATACACTCGCGCTGTCTTTTAAGCTCGGGGTGTTACAAAAAACAATAGCTAAATCAAAATCCTAATCATGATAAAAAGAAATAAAAACTCTAATACAATGCGAAATAGATTAGAAAAAGATTAACAGATTTAAAACAACAAAGACTAACAGTGCTATTTTTAAACACGAGATTGAAAAGTTTAGAACAATCCTACTCATCAAATTGAATCAGCAAATAAAAAAGTAATTAAATATACACTTTTTTAACTATCCTAAACCATCAAATTGAATCAGAATATTTATAACAAAGATGAAAACACAACCCTAATCATGCACAAAAAACAAAGTTAAATCAAATCCTAATACAGAAAACAACATGCAAAAATAAAATCAAACTCTAGAAAACTCATAATCAAAACCGAAACTAACAAAGACGAAAAAGTTTAGAACAACAAAGACGAAACTAACAAACAGAAACGAAACTAAGACGAAACTAACATAAACGAAACTAAGATGAAACTAATAGAAACGAAACTAACAAAGACCAAATTAACAAAGAAGAAACTAACAGATTTAAAACAACAAAGACGAAAAAACGCAGTTTTTAAAAACGAGATTGAAAAGTTTAGAACGAGAAGTTAAAGAGTTGAGAAATAAGAGATAGTAAGTGATAACCTAGAGTGGACGTTGGCCGCCGTTGAGACTTCAAGGAATTAGGGTTCGTTGGTGTGACTTGAGTTATGTGTGTGTGATGAGAGAACTAGGGTTCGAGAGGATGATTGATGATGAGAGAATGAAATTAGGGTTGTGGGTGGGATTGTGTGAAATTAGGATTGAATTATTTTAATGGGCCGGATCAAATTGGGCTTGGTTGTCAAGTCCAACACTTAAAATAATAATAATAATAAGAAAGTTTTACCCCATACCCCTACAATTATACCTATACCCCCACAAATTTTTCAAAATGCCAAAATTACCCTTTATTTTTTAACTATTTTATCAAATTAAAATTTACTTTTTTTTTTATCTTCTACCAGAAAACTTGGAAAAAGTTTTCTGGAAACGACGCAAACATTTAACACTACCGAAAAACTTGGGAAGAAGTTGTCCGGTAGTTACCGGAAAACTTGGGAGGGAGTTTTTTGGAAAAGATGCATACATTTAACACTACTGGAAAACTTGTGAGAAAGTTTTCTAGTATTTTTTTTTTCAAATTTAAATTTTTTTTTTTTAAAAAAAAAAGTTTAAAAGAAAACTACCGGAAAACTTTTTGGCAAGTTTTCCGGTAGTGTTAAATGTACGCATATTTTCAGGAAAACTTCCTCCCAAGTTTTCCGGTAACTATCGGAAAACTTGGTAAGTTTGTCGGTAACTACCGGAAAACGTTTTGGCAAGTTTTCTGGTAACTACCGGAAAACTTTTTGGCAAGATTTTCGGTAGTGTTAAATGTTTGCGTCGTTTTCAGAAATCTTTTTCCAAGTTTTCTGGTTAAAGGTAAAAAAAAAAAGTAAATTTTAATTTGATAAAATAGTAAAAAAAATGAAGGATAATTTTGACATTTTTAAAAATTTGTGGGAATATAGATATAATTGTAGGGGTATGGGGTAAAACTTTCTAATAATAAATATTATAAACTGTATTTGGGCAGGTAGATCACCGCCGGTCCAAAATCTATGACTTAAACCTGTTCGTGTCTACCCTATTGGACCCTCCAGTGCTACGCGTATAACCCGATCCAACCTGCCCAATTCACCTCACCTGTTACGGGCCGAGCGGTATAGGACAGGTCCATCACATTTGTCCAACCCTAACTATGTATATAAGTAGAACTCAATACATTTTAACGCCGACATCATCAACATAATCCTCTCACGTTAGATTCAACACATGAGAGGATTTAAGTCCCTCCACACTTACTTACCTTGCCTTTACAATTTTTACAATATTATCAAAATATATTTACTAATTTTTCTTCTTTATTGACCCTTACAACCCCACATTCCTAACCGTTAATTAATTAATATTGTTTACCATAAATTGCAGTTTATGGTGTACAATTATTAGCAATGTACATAGTAAACCATGGTGCAAAAAATATTATTTACAAGCAATTTATGATGTTCAAATATTAAAAATGTAAAATCATAAATAGTATGTTTATATTTAATAAAGTTTTATTTCATCATAAATTACAGTTTACAGTTAAGAAAATATTAAGAAAGATAATAAAGATATGTCATATTTGCCTTCTACAAAATTCTGAACTTTCCTCGATTATAAATTCAAAAAGACTTCAAATTTTGAAGGCTAATAGCCTACACTTGAATCACAGTTCACTTTTTTCTAAGTGCAAGCTATCAAGATCTTTTCATTATTAAACATACTACAACTCTTGAACATATTCGCGGATTAAATGATTGTGTTTTAATATTTTCTCCTCATTTGATATTATAAAACAGAAAGAGACAACTATAGAAAATTAGAAGTATCAAATTCACGAACAGCCATAAAATTATCACAAACCAAGGCAAAACATGCATTACAAATTATATACCACAATGCTAGAGGGGAATACAACTCATGCTACATTTCTGAAGAAACTTGCAGCCATGTGTTTTGATGAAGACATAGAATGCAGAACCAAGGAAGGAAACATAGAGTATATTCAAGGTCTTGGAACTCCAATGACAAGAGCAAGGTCAAAGAAAGCAAAAGAGGTTTTAAATAGCTTGATAACCACGTTATTTGAAGCAAGTACAAGTCATGAAGAATTGAAGCCCAAAATAATAAATTGTTTAATTCAAATTGAAGGAGTTAAGGAATGAATGCGGCATCTATGTGTTATCAGATTTTAATATTAGTTTTAATTAATTAGTAGACTGAATTAATAAGAAAATTTGGGTCTAATTGTAGAAACATGAATTGGGCCAAATTTTACAGAACTTGTAATGAGTTGACACTATAAAAGGCAAACCCTTATTTTTTTATCGGAGATTTTGGAACATTATTGTTGTGAGGCTTTGCTCTCTAGAGTTCTTGAAAGAATTCACTTTGAACTTATCAAGGTTTTTAATCCTTATGGCGTTCTTTTGGCTTATCAATCCTTAGATTGTGGCGCCATTCTTTTCTTGGTTCGTTTGTTAAATAGTAATTTGAATTTCCTTTACATCAAACTCTATTACTCAAATTCTATCAATTTTCGTGTTCAGTAACCTGCGATTATATCTTGAGTTCTACGTACTTGTTTTCGGTGATTCAACAGCCTAACTTGCGTTTCGGAACGTCATCTTTCACCTCGTTTTGGAATCATCTGATTCTGACTTTCGGAGCCCCGGTTTCCTACCTAAAACGATCCTTAAAGTGATTCATGACAACCAGGATCATATCATGTATCATTTCATGCAGGTTTGCTCAAACAGTTTGACACAAATTTTTTAAAAATTAATATTATCTTAATACAAATCATATATATAATGACTTTTTATCAATCAATATCAATTCTATCTCTAAGTAACAATTATTAGACTAAAAGGATAATTTCCAATTACATTAAAAATAAATGCAAATTTTGAAAATAGGAATAAAATAATAATAGAGTAATGGAGACAGCACGTGCACGGCACAGTTTAGTTTGAAACTTTGAATACTCTAATTGCATTGCATTCCCCTGTTCTGAAATGCGAAGAAAATGTCATTGTTCACTCTCAACCACCTTCCAACCCCTTCTTTGTCTACGCGCTTCACCACCTCGTGCTTCAACAACTACAAACCAACCATTTCATGTTCCTCCTTTAAGGTCACTCACTCACTAACTATTTTCTCCTTTTAATTAGTACTCGATAAATTAAGTAACAAAAAGCGAAACAGAAAATTGACATTGTTGTTTGCATTTGCAGTGTAAGAGAGAGTACACGAGTGTGATGATAATTCCGACTGGGATTGGAGCCGCAATTGGTGGATTCGCTGGTGACGCCTTACCCGTCGCTCGCGCTCTCTCTTCCCTTGTTGATTGCCTTATCACTCACCCTAATGTAATGCTATTACTATTACTACTACTTCCTTATCCAATTTCATAATATTTATGCTATCATAATTTATTTCAATATTAATGTTGTATGTTTTTAAATTTAAACTTGGAAATAAATGTTTTGTTTAGGCCGAATTCGTACACAAAAAGGTGTGGACCAAAACTTGTTACTTTTGAAGTTCTCTTTAATTATGTATGGATTTAATTTTAAATTTTAAAAGAAAAAAGTCCGATCAAACTTAATTAAACTTGTTCCTTTTGGAGTTCCTTTTATATTATATTATAGTATAGTTTTCAATATGATTTCTTGAATTGCAAAATGTTAATCAAATTTATCTATTTGTATGTATCCTCGTCATAGTCCCAATATTACTAAATCTTTTGGTTTTTTTAATTTCACCAATATATAGTTGTATTGAATGATAACGTGGAAAAAATATGCATTTAATTTTCTTGCTTACTTGACTTGTCAAATTTTGCAGGTGCTAAACGCAGCAATGTTATACTGGCCAATGCCTAATGCATTATATGTTGAAGGCTATGCTCTTGACAGATTTGCAGAAGGGTCATGGGCCTTACAGCCTGTTCACCAAAATAGGGTAGGACTCAAATATAATATATTTGATTTGTGCTGTATAGGACGGTTAAGAAAAAAAACAGAAAATCCCAACCGAGCTGAACCACACTTAAAAAAGAAATTTCGTTTATGTGAGTTCACGAACTGATATGATGTTTCAAACACAGTTCAGTAACCTAAACCGAATCCAAGCAAACCATAACGGATCATTAGCCATTTGGCTTTTTATTTTTCAAACTGCTGTCATAGTTTTCTTCGTGAACTGAACCGTGAACAGTCTGAGTGCTGCATCCTTGACTCGTTTATGGCATACACCGTTGCTTTCTTCGTCATGCTGTTTCTTTCCAATTAGAAGAGTGTATGTACTGAGCTTAATTGTGTATAAGCAGGTGGGAATAGTTCTTGATGCTGGTATAGTGGAAGAGCTCCGAATTCGCCAGTTGCAAGTAGCCGATGCTGCAAGGGCTTCCCTTGGATTGCCTGTTGTAGAATATATTGTCACAGACACTCCACTAAAGGTATATATCCAGTATCATCTTGTTTTAATAAGCATAATGAAATGTGAAAACCATGCTATATTATCAACCAATATTCCTTATTAGACATATCTTTGGTGATATATATTCATACAATTTGGACTGCAAAACAATTAGATGTGATGTGATTGTCATTCATGTCACTTTAGGGAGCAGCTTGAAGTTACTTTTTCTTACTGAAGCTTGAAGTTACATATCAAAGTTGTAGGATTTGTAATTACAAACACTTGACAAGATATGCTATTTGTGCACTAGAAATAACAAACAAAAAAATAAACATATAAAATGGAACATTTTCAACCAGATGAAACTATGCAAAGCTATCTTGCTGTTGTATGTTTATTTTTCCTATTTTTCATGTTGAGTATGGCTCATAGTCACTGATAAGTGAGCAGTCGCTCAAGCGTAGTGGTTGTTATCTGGATTGTAGTATTTAAACATTGCAATATACTTTGTAACCATAAGAATTGCATTATCGAAAAACTACCATAGCCATTCTGCTGACGGAGATGTAGGCACAATTGACTGAACTCTGAACTCTGTGATTAATCGTTTGTGTTCTTGTGTGCGTTAGTTTATCTGTTCTCTTTGGTACCGGATATGCTGTTCTAACACCTCAAATTTTAAAATAGGACAACTTTTTACTCACTTCAGACATGTTTTATGTAACACTCCGAGTTTAAAACAGCGTGGGTGCATTTTTTTTTTTGAACTTAATAAAATCAATATTCAAATGATTTTCCTGATTTAATTCGAAAGGAATTAAAATAAAGTTTCCGTAAGTCAAGAAGTACTCAATTTCGGGAAATTTAATAATAACCATTAAGGCATTTTTAAAATGATAACAGTGTCAGAGTAGCGGAAAATACAGCGGAATAAGTAATACATTAATTCTCCAAAGTAAAATTACATTTCCGAAATATCAAGACCTTATACAAAAATCTAGACTGATCATGCACTAAGCTACAGTAGCTCGGTCTCCACCGTATCCTCTACAAGTCTCTTCTTCAGCCAGTTGTTTGCCCCTCTGCGTCGTCCACGAGTACTCCGTACGTAAGGATTAGGTAAAACTAACGACGTTTCCGTCGTTAGTGTATCCGTCCGTGGGACGGGTTCGGGTAATATCTGAGGGCAAAGTCTACAATATAATAGCAAGGGGGTCACCAACCGAAAATAACGCATATTCACATAGCAAGTATTGCACTACAACATTTATAATCATGGCATAATTCATGAGAAAAATCATAATGCTCATTTGAAAATTTATGACTTTCATGCCTTTTCAAAACAGCAGTTAATGATTATGAATATGCGGTAAGTACAGCCAACACGTCAACAAAACACAATCATAAATTCAGAAATTTCAGATTTTGAACAACACTCACACGCATTAATTTCCAACATTCATCATATAAGCAATCGTGACACAACGGTCAAATCCCACAATGTAGTGCATATATGCTCATGCATAATTTTCTTGGAATCACCAAGGTGCAGTCACTCACAGACCAACACAATTTAACGGCCCTCATGACCAGGGTGCAATCGCTCAACAGATCAGCACCAGTGCAGACGCTCAACAGTCCAGCACATCGTGCAGTCGCTCAACAGACCAGCACGTTTGACATCACCCAAGGTACAATCGCTCAACAGATCAGTACCTAGTGCAGACGCTCAACAGTCCAGCACTCGTGCAATCGCTCAACAGATCAGCACGGGGTTGCGCATTTCAGGGTACAGACGCTCAACAGTCCAGCACTTATATACCAAAGTACAATCGCTCAACAGATCAGTACTTAGTGCAGACGCTCAACAGTCCAGCACTCGTGCAATCGCTCAACAGATCAGCACGTGGTTGCGCATTACTCTGTGGCCCATCGCGGGTACTACTTGACTATGCAATGCATGAATATGCAGTGTTTCATTTCTCTAGAAACAGAATGCAAAACAGAAATTCATGCCTCTCAATCATATTTAATTATTTCAGCACAGTCATAAATAACATCATAATCATGAATTAATAGTAAATTAATCATTCGCACTTTGAAATGTTTTCCCAACCTCTCAAAAATTCAGACACAGAATTAAAACTGGGATTTTTCTGAGATTTACGAATCTGTATTCGAATACAGCTCTTCTGTATTCGAATACAGCTCTTCTGTATTCGAATACAGAAGCCAAAAATCGTGTAGATTCACACTCTATATTCGAATACAGCCCTCTGGTATTCGACTACAGAGGCAGATTCAGCCTCTTTCATTACATCAGTAAAGTTTTTAAAACTTCATCACCACTACATCAAAATCTCATCAAAAGTTCCACTTTAACTCCCCACAACATTCCCAGTATTCCCCAGACACTCAGGGTTCTCAAAACACTCTTAAAACTGGAAATTTTCTGAAAACACGAATCTGTATTCGAATACAGACTCCCTGTATTCGAATACAGAAGCAGAAACTGAAATTTAACATTCTGTATTCGAATACAGCATGACTGTAGTCGAATACAAGAGTTCAACCTTTGAAAAATTCAGCTTTTTATCCCTTGTCACTTAAAGATTTTCAAACATCTTTCTCTCTTCTTTAAAACCTTTTCACAGACTTCTTTTCAAATCATTTAAACCTTCTCAGAGTTTCTCAACACTTCAAAACTCACATGACAGTGATTAAAACTTGTTTTTCTGGAAAACACGAATCTGTATTCGAATACAGCTTCCTTGTATTCGAATACAGAAGATAAAACTGAGTTTCTGGAAAAACTCGAATCTGTATTCGACTACAGCATGTCTGTAGTCGACTACAGATGCGAACACAGTGTTAAAATTTCACTTATGTACTCGAATACGACATGGTCGTAGTCGAATACAGATGCGAATACAGAAGCAAAACTCTCTCCTCTGTATTCGAATACAGGGGCTCGTATTCGAATACAGGTTTGAAAACTTTAAATAAAACAGAAACCTGGAAGGTTGTATTCGAATACACACATACTGTAGTCGAATACACCTTCGAAAACCAGTGAAAATTCAACCCTTTTCAAAACTGATTCTTTTAAAACAAACAACCAACAACAAGCAGATTCTGCACTTTTCAAGAAAAACCTTTCCTCCTTTAAAATCCCTTTTTCTTTAAAAAACCATCAACACCACCAAAATCACACAAAAACAACCAGAATCAGAATCATCATATCATCAAGATCACCCATAACAACCAGAAGCAGAATCATCATTATCATCAGAGTCACACAAGACATCCAGAAGCAGAATCATTCATATCATCAAGATTATCCAAAACAAAATAGAATCAGAATTGTCCAGCTTTTTAAACCATCAACACATCATGTAACACTTCAGTTTTCTCACTCATCAGAACAACATGCAACATTTCAGTGTTCACACTCAACAGAAACAAACATGCAACATCTCAGAGTTCACAAACACCAGAGCAAACATGCATGCATTTAGTTTTCCCAAAACACCAGAGCAAACATGCATGTGTTTAGTTTTCTCAAAACACAACAGAATGACAAACAAAACATCACAGAACACCAAGCACCAACAGAATGCATTTTGCATTTTAATGCTATTTTCAAAATAGTTTTAAGACATGCATTTTAATCATAACTAATGGCATGCAAACATTTTCCAGCATTCACACAGAATGTAAAACAACATATTTTACCAGTAAAAACAGCCAACAACAACTTATCAGAATAATCACTTCTCAAAAAATGCATTTTCTCTCAAAATGACATTTTCGAAAACAACTTTTCTTTTAAAAACAGAACTAAAACAGCACAATTTATGGCCCTAATGCAGCTAAAAGATGGAAGGTGCCCTTACCCTTGTAGCGTGCTTTGCTATTTCCTCTGTTTTCTGCTGCGTTCCCTTCTCTGCGTCCAGAAACGGTGAAGCTGTTTCCTGAGTTTGCTGCTGCAAAACTGGGTTCTTTCTCTTCGTATTGAGGTGGGGATTAACTTTACTACTGGGGGTTTTCAGGTTTGAGGCTTGGATTCTCAGTTAATGGTGTTTGAAGGATTTTCCCTCTCTTAAATTTGAACTCGGGGAAAGGCAGAACAGAGACAGAAATGGGAGAGGGGATGGAGTTGGTACATGCAAAATGAGCAGTATGGAGGAAGAAATGGTGTTCTCATTACATGCAAAATGAACCTGATCTCATGTGCCACCTCACTTGCCACATGTCTGATTTTCCAGCTTTCTAATTATCTTGCAATTAGCCACTAATCCTTACTTAATGGTCCAATTAATTTAATTATTTGAAATTAAATTAATTTAATTCTTCACCCAATAATTTTAATTCATCTTCCAAATAAATATTTATATATATATATTCACTTCAATCATACATATATTAAATATTTACAAAAATTCCCAAAATGCCCTTGACAATAATTCCAAAATTAATATTTAAAATTAAGGGTCTTACATTTTAAATTTTTATTTTATTTGTTCCCATCTCTTGAACTTATTTATTTTGGAAGTTTGATAAAAGCATCTAGTCTTTAGACATGTCTATAATTTGTGGCATCTAATTCATGATCTATAGCTATTTAAAATGTTAAGCCAAAGTCAGAACAAGCCTAAAATCATGCACAATGCAAATTGACTTGCAATAAATGTTACAGGTGGAGAAGTGGATTGATCCCAAAACTGGCAAATCAACAGGGAGGATTAAGCACCCTGATTCATTACTTAGAGCGGTGCAAACCTTAGTGAATAGGTCAAAAGTGAATGCCGTTGCTGTCATTGGACGTTTCCCAGATGATGAAACTGATGATGTTGATGAATATCGGCAGGGATTGGTATGGCAACAGTCGCTATGCTATTGAAATTATATGAGCATGATCTAAATACAGCAGAATATAATTTGATTAATTGTGCAAGTTTATATTGGACTAAGAGAAATCATGGATGGTTATGTGCTTTCTCTATCTTGGTCATCAAATTTTAAATTGATGTAAACAGATTTTCAATTTGCTTATAAACATTCTCCTCTCTTTTGAAATTTTCTCAGTCATGCCTTTTCATGGTCAGAGCTCAGAGGTTCTAGAATTAATCGTTTTGTATCATTTGGTTACTGACATTTGGTTCCTTATTTTTTCGCTTTATACAGGGAGTAGACCTACTGGCTGGAGTTGAGGCAGTCATAAGCCATTTAGTGGTGAAGGAGTTCCAAATTCCTTGTGCACATGCTCCTGCAATGGCTCCACTTCCCCTGAGCCTTTCTCTAAGTCCCAAATCAGCAGCTGAGGAGGTTAGTAAACTCTACAAAACAACGAGTTTGATTGTTGGTTCGACTATTTCAGAATATGAATATGTAGTATAGACACTTCTGATTGAAGGTGTGTCTAGTGCTCAACACCGACATGTGTCGTTGTCCGACGTTGACACATGCACTTACATTCAATCACTTCTATTTTCTTAAGTTATTATTGGTGTCTATGTGTCAATGTCGTGTAAGGTGTCTATGTTAGTGTTTCATAGGAATAGGGTAGCTGCCACATGCGAACTAATTGTAACTTGCATCCATAACTAAGCTTTGTCCTACTATCAATACTATTCGAATTGTTTATGCTAAAGTTTATACAATATCTTATGCAAAGATCAATGTTTCCATTAAGTGAATGAAATTTGTCTTGTCAAATAGATTGGGTACACTTTCCTACCATGCGTGCTAGCTGGCCTCAGTAAAGCTCCACAATACTTGGTCAAGAGCTCCGAATCAACGGAAAAGAGTTGCATATTCGCAAGCGATGTGGATTCTGTAATCCTTCCCAAAGATGCTTGTGGGGGGGATGGAACTCTTGCTTTTGCAAGAAATGGAAAACATAAGGTATTAATGGAAGCATTAATATATTTTATTTTTAATTTGATCAGCAAAAGCAAGAACTATTGACTGATGATGGAATTTTAACCTTTACCTACACAATAAAACTGTATCTTGAAACTTCTATTATACCTTTTTTTCAATATATGACAATATAAATTTCCTTGCAGCCACTTATCATTACTGTGGAAGAAAATGGAACTGTTCTGGATGATACTGCAGATAAACTTGGTTTTGAAGCGGTAAGCAATTTTTCATTGAGTTTAAGGACTATGCAGTGACAATGTAACACTATTTTACACAATGTGCAGTCAGATCTCTCCATGATGCCACTATCTTATATTATTTCTAAATATTGCGACAAAAGTTGAAGTTGTGAGATTTGATTTGATGTCTTTGTAAAAAGTTTTATATTGTCAATGCATAGTCTTAAAACTTTTTTTTCATTTTGTACATTTGTTGATTTGTTCTTTTTAGAAGATCGGGTAAGGTCTTTGTGAGTTTGAATCAAAGTTCCCATGAAATCAATTGGCAAAAATCTTCAAGTTACGTTTGCAAATTTCCCACCAAGGAAGAAAATGAGGAAAAGGATAGGCAAAATTAAGATAGATAAGTAAATAAGTAGAAATTAGTTTTACCATTTGATGCAATTCAAGATCAAGTTCTTAAATATATAAGCACTATCTCGAAAGTGCTTCATTTATCTTCCAATGCAATTAAAATGAAAGCATTTTTTGTTGATGAAATGACTTCTTCTGCAGCTGCATGTGTCAAATTATTGGGAGGCTATTGGAGTTATTGCAGCTCACAAAGCAGGGATAGATCCATTTTCACTTAGAAGAAATAAAATTCTTAACATTGGGTGCTGTAATTCTTCTATGCCTGTCAATGGTCACTCCATTTCAAGAGAAAAAGTTATTTACTGATTAAGCTTTTGAGAGATCAATGATAGTGTATAATTTTTTTTGGTTATATTAACCATTGGAGGAAATAGTATTATATTGTGTATTTTTCAGAAGGTAGTAAAAAGTGCTCTACTTCTAAGTTGTAACTATATCTATCTTGTAACACATTGTAGGATCAAGTTTGCAGTATATATTGAATTGGTTTATATATAGTTTGGTTTCCCACCTCATTTAGGCCTTTTAATTGTTTAAGCTTAGTTATTGAGCCATTAGCCAACCTGAAATAAGTGAAAGCTTGGCAGGAAGGAGAGTATTATCACTATCAACTAGCAAGTCAAAGAATTGTCCTGGTTTGGGTAGAAGAGTTAAGTAAGAGAGTCATAAGGAGATATATAGTTCAAACTAAACCCACAATAAAATACTAACTAATTATACTAACATTTTTTCATTTTAAAAAAAATTATCAAGGAAAAAATATGTTTTTTCTGGGTTATAAAAAAAATTATGTTTTTTGTGACACTCTTAACCCAAAATAAGTTTAATGCCAAAAGTGATAATTAATTTCGGTTTTTGTGGTAATAAATATGAGTTTACAAATTCAACGAAGCTATTTACGTGATCAAATTACGCATGGCGACTTCTCCCTCTTCTTCTCTACTGATTAAACCATGTTAAATAAATACGATTAAATATATAAACAGTAGCATAATTAAAGTTTAAATTAAAAAAATGGGTAAAATAATATAAGTTACAAAATTAAAGTTTATCCGATTTAATTAATTCACATAATTGGGATTAAACTGTTACATTATTCCACGTAATTCTAACAACACATTCTCACAAAATCTCATTTTCCACCATATCTCCCTTTTGGTGAATCAAATTTTTGAGCTTTGTCGGTTATACTTTTTTACAAAAAAAATCTCTTAAATACAATTTCTTTTCTAACATTACATGGTTTATATTTTATTATTATTGCTATAAATTTGTAACTTTTCTCCATTTATTTATAAAAAACATAAATGGTTTATGAATTATCACTATCTCTCGTTCGGTCTTTGAATTATAAAAATGTAGTACATAAACTATTTTCGATCTATTAAATTATTTATCAACTTCACTATCTCTTAAATGTTGAAAATAAATGAGAGACTATCTTAATGAATTAAAAATAATTTATTATATTTATATAGTTAAGTATATTAATTTTTGAAATTATAGTTTAAATTTATAAATTAACAATTAAATATATAAAATTCTAAAGCGTCAATTAAAACCGTCCATCAATAAATATTTTCCGTTATAATGTACTACTTTGATTAAATATGTAACTTCTAACATTGATTCTATATTGATGACTTTAAAAATTTATCGGCAATTTGCACATATAAACTATTTTATAATATTTTTTATTGACATTTTATATATTTGATGTATTTATCAAAATGTTAAATTAAAACAAAATAGTTCATTAGTTTTTAACTTAATTTTAGATAATAATAAGTTTTTAATTTTTTTTTTCTTTTCGATTTGGTTATTTATTTAATTTTAAGATAACGATTTGATAATATCTTAAAATATCAACAATATTATTATTTTTTACGTAAGTCCAAAAAATTATCACCATCTTCAAACAAAACTCATAAAATTGATTTTAGATATATAAATATGAGTTATGAATTTAATGAAAATTTATATTTTATTAAAATAATAATTAATTTTTTGGAATTTGTTCGAAGATAACGATGAATTTTCTGAATTTTTTTAAAAAAGATAACATTATTGACATTTTAAAATATAAATGATTCATAATATTAAGTAAATTATAAATTTAAAAAATTGTTCAATCACTTCCTAATATTAAGTTAAAAAATTACGAAAAATATTTTGGGATCAGATGAATCTGACACGTAGAATTTCAAAAATCAATTTGAAGTAAATCATTTTAAAGATTTATCATAAAGGAACCATCTAAGTAACTATTCATTTACAAAAAAAATGATTTAACTAAGTATTTCACTCTTTATTTGAATTGTAGCCCGAACTTTCTAGGGCTCTCAGTTTTTTCTAGTTGAAGCCGAAGACACAAAACACACTACTATCATTTTGTGGGTTTAGGCAAACACAGGGTTTATAACTTCGCATCACACTCATACACACACACACAGCACAATTCGCAGCCACCACGATCGAAGAAAGAAACAATGGTAGGTTTCAACATTCAACCATATGGTATGCAATCCATGCTCAAAGAAGGTCACAAACACCTCTCCGGTCTCGACGAAGCCGTTCTCAAAAACATCGACGCCTGTAACCAACTCTCCACCATCACTCGCACCTCCCTCGGTCCCAATGGTATATATACACCATTACATTTTCATTTTCTTTAGATTTCGTGAAATTTAATTTCTATGATCTACTTCGTCTTAAATATTAAATTATTCGGAATTGATTCAACTAGAAAAATTGATTCTAATTAAACTTATAAATCTTAACTAATTTGTAACAAATACTAACTAACTTAACAAACTCCAACTGCCTGTAACAAACTCCTAACAATATCTAGCTGTTTTGTTTGATTGTTATTGTTTTGATGTTGTTATTAGGGATGAATAAAATGGTTATAAATCATTTGGACAAACTTTTTGTGACCAATGATGCTGCCACGATTGTAAATGAACTTGAGGTTCAACATCCTGCTGCTAAGATTTTGGTTTTGGCTGGGAAGGCTCAACAAGAGGAAGTTGGTGATGGTGCTAATTTGACTATTTCTTTCGCCGGCGAGTTACTTCATGGTGCCGAGGAGCTTATTAGGATGGGTTTGCATCCTAGTGAGATCATTAGTGGATATACTAAAGCAATTACTAAGGTTTGTTAGGTTCATGTTATTTGGATTGTTTAAAATGGATGGAATGAAAAGATATTATTAGCAGTGTTGTTAGTAGCATATCACATTAAATAGCGGTTTGTTTAAATTCTGCTATGCTATAGTGTTGTTAATACTTTGTATTAAATTATGTATCGTGGAACAATAGTGATTTGTTAAAACTCCTCTATGTTATAGGACTATAGGGTAACTATATCTGCTATTAGACCACACTGATTATTAGTTTCACGAAATTTGGATTGTCTAAAATAAGATAAGATGAAATGAAATATGACGACACATACAATCCTATCCAATACTTTATTGCATCCCCTTAATTTTCTTCAGAGATATGACATTCAACTTGTTTTTCTACTGTTCTATCATAAAGTTATTCAAACAGTGAAATGATAACTTTATGCAATTCAATTTTATTACACTTTCCTTTAGATGCATAGATATCAAAATATTTTTTATGGATGGATTTGGAGAGAAAGAAAAGGGAATGTTCAACTTTCTCTTTTCAAATTGAGAAAGTTATAAAATGTTGATAGAAATAAATAAGGGTTTTTTTGATAAATAACATGATAATCTTTGTTAAATCCTTTTAATTTTGAAATTTGAACAAAAAGATCTCAAAATAAGGAGAATTTTTATGCAGAACGAAAAGTTGAGCATCCTTTCTCTGTCCCTCGCAAACTGCTCTTTCCAAACATTGTTTAGTGATTCTTAAAATGCCATACTTTTTCTTTCTTTAAATCGTTATCTTTCTTCAGACTGTTGAAATTTTGGACGAACTTGTTGAGGAAGGTTCGGATAATATGGATGTCCGTGATAAGGAGCAAGTTATTTTACGAATGAAAGCTGCTGTTGCTAGCAAGCAATTCGGTCTAGAAGATACCATATGCTCCCTTGTTGCTGATGTGAGTATATACTAATTACCTGGTTTTACTAAGACTTCAACATACTTTGTTAGTGCAGCACTTGACATTCTGACCTTTGTTTGGAAAATGTAGGCATGCATCCAAGTGTGTCCAAAAAACCCTGTAAACTTTAATGTGGACAACATTCGTGTTGCGAAGCTCTCAGGAGGAGGCTTGCGTAACAGTACAGTTGTTCGGGGAATGGTTCTGAAAAATGATGCTGTTGGTAGCATAAAGAGAATGGAGAAGGCAAAGGTTAGCTTTCTATATATTTTGGACTTTTTGGGCTTCATTCAAGAGTCTACTATATTGTTCATTAGTTTAGATTCTTCACAGCTTTGTCATTTTTCTTGTATGCTAGACGATTACAGTTTACACGATAAGCCTTAACGTGTTTTTCAGTGGTTCATTATTTTGAAATTTTGATTTGTATGAAGGCTATACTTTTAGTTTTTCCTATGCTTGGACTAATATCAAGGCTGTACTCTTGGCTTTTATCTATTTTATTTGTCCAATAAATTCTCCCAGCTAACAATGAATCTTTTAAACGAATGATATTATGATAAATAAAGGGCATGACAATAAAAGGAACAAAGTCTAGAAAATGGAACACCAGGATAAATAGGAGTTGGAGTGTCATTTTTTAGTTGTTGCTTCAATTTGAATAGTAGAATCGGGATTGTTGACAAGCTTCCATTTTATAAAATTGATGTGTGGATGTTATTTTTTAGACTATGATTGCTTCCTATACTATGTCTATCTAACCTGAATTTCAGCCAGCATTTGTCTTTTGAATGAGTTTTAGGTCCTGGAGAAGCAATTGCTATCACTTTTCAATATACTTATTAATGAATTTCTGCCAGCGTTTGTCTTTTGAATGAGTTTTAGGTCCTGGAGAAGCAATTGCTATCACTTTTCACTATACTTATTGTAAATTATTGAGGAAATGATCTTTTCATTTCTTGAATCAGAATGGTTACAATTCTGGTTTTTAAATACAACCTTCCCTAGTCTAATAAATAAATCAGAATTAAATAGGGGAGATTTACTGTACAAAGTCCCTTGATATTCTCTACAGTTATCCTATATAATATAATAAATTATTTACAAAATAACCAGTCAATAAACATTGTATGGTCGGTTTGGCATTGAGTAAAGCCGTGACCCTTAACAACTCAGGTTAGTCTTTCAAACCATGCCCGTGGGGATTGCTTAAGACCATAAAGTGATTTCTGGAGCTTGCATACCTTGCCAATTGTTTGGGGAGTTTCTAGGCCAGGTGGTATTTTCATGTATACCTCTTCTTCGAGTTCACCATTTAGAAAAGCATTCTTGATGTCTAGTTGGTGTAAGGGCCAATCTAGATTTACAGCTAAGGAAATAATGACACGAACAGAATTTAGTTTTGCCACTGGAGCAAATGTTTCTTCATAGTCCACTCCATATGATTGGGTGAACCCCTTTGCCACCAAGCGGGCTTTGTACCTATTCGCACTCCCATCAGCATTGTGCTTTATTGAGAAGATCCATTTACACCCAACTGATTTTTTATCTTCTGGCAGCTCCACAAATTTCCATGTTCCATTCTTGTCCAGTGCTTTAATTTCATCTTCCACTGCAGCCTTCCATTCAGCATGTTGGACAGCTTCTTGTACATTTTTTGGAAGTTTAATGTTATCCAATACGGTGATGAAGGCCCTGTATTCTTGTGACAGATTTCTATGAGATACATAATTGCCAATTGGATGTTGAGTGCATGATCTCACTGCTTTCCTCACAGCAATTGGTAAGTTAAGATCACTCTCATTTAGACCACAATTATCATTAGGCTCAAAAACAATATTACCTGGTAGAACTTCTAAATCTGTATTAGGATCTGTATTAGGTTCGGAATTTTGGATTGGCCTTGGAGATGTGCAGATTTCTTCCTTCCTTTGAGTTTTCTTCTTCCTTGTGTACACTAGTAGTTCTTTTTCCTGTTCTGTCTCAGATCTGGTTGTAGGTTTTGCTGTTTCTCCAATCACAAGGTCAATTTCTGGTTCTACAATTTGCTGTTGTACGGAGGTCTGTTCTGTTTCTAAAAAATGCTGCAAATTCTGCTGCTGCTGCAAATTCTGTTCCATTTCATGTTGCAAATGCTGTTCCGTTTCCCAAGGTTGGGATTCTGCTATGTTTTGTTCTCTCTCCCCCTGAAGGCCAAAGGTTGATTTTCAAAGAAAGTTACATCCAAGGAATGATAGAATTTTTTGCTTATGGGGCAGTAGCACCTGTATCCCTTCTTATTTGGCGGGTATTCTAAGAATATGGATTTAAGGGATTTGGGCTCTAATTTTCCTTTGTTAGGCTGGTTGTCATGCACAAATGCAGTGCAGCCAAAGACTTTGGGAGGAATGGATGAAAGGATTTTAATGTGTGGGTAAATGGATAGTAGTGTTTGGCAAGGGGTTTTGAACTTGAGGTCTTTAGAAGGAATTCTGTTTATTAAATATGATGCTGAAAGAACGGCTTCACCCCAAAAATGATTTGGTACATTAGTTGATAACATAAGGGACCTAGTAACCTCCATGAGGTGCCTATTTTTCCTCTCTGCAATACCATTTTGCTGTGGTGTGTTCGCACAGCTGGTTTGGTGAATTATTCCATGCTTGAGAAGGTGAGATTTAAGGGAGTGGTGATAGTATTCACGCCATTGTCAGTTCGTAGGACTTGGATTTTGGTTTGGAATTGAGTTTGGATCATATTGTTGAAGTTCTCAAAGACTTCTCCCACTTCAGATTTTTCTTTCATAAGGAACACCCAAGTAACTCGTGTATGATCATCTATAAAGGTCACAAACCATTTTGAACCAGTTATGTTCTTAACACGGGAAGGTCCCCAAACATCACTATGAATTAATGAGAAAGGTTGGGATGGTTTATAAGATTGAGGAGGATAATGATTGCGTGAGTGTTTGGATAATTGACAGATTTCACATTGAAACAAATTTGAATTTTTATTGAATAGAGAAGGAAACATTTTTTCAAGGTACATAAAGTTTGGATGTCCTAATCGATAGTGCCATAGCATGACAGCTTCCTCTAGGTTTTCACCACTTGATGCAGCAACATAGACTGAATTATTTTTTCTCTTCTTGAACTCACTAACTTGAAGGAAGTAGAGACCTGCACATTCCTCAGCATTGCCAATTTTCCTCCCCGAATCCAAATCCTGAAATTCACATAGGTGAGGCAAGAATTTAGTGAAACAATTTAGATCTTGAGTCAATTTACTTATAGACAAAAGATTGCAATTCAACTTTGGAACATAAAGAACTGATTTAAGAGTAATGTCCTTGGAGATGATTACTGAGCCTTTACCAATCACTTTTGTTTTTGTGCCGTCTGCTATTCATACCATAGAATTGTCATTGCATGGGGAATATTCATCAAATAGAGTGATATCCCCAGTCATATGGTCTGAGGCTCCAGAGTCTACAATCCATGAGTTAGATATTCCCTTGTCAACAAAATAAGCACATGAAGAATTACCTTTTTGGGCCAAGGCAGCAGTCGAGTGTGTGCTAGTGTTTTGAAGGGATTGTTGTAGCAATTTTTGCAACATCTCCATTTGTTCCTTGTTGAATGGACTTAGTTCAGGTGCTGGGGCTGTCAACATTTTGCCTCTTTCTGATGTGGCAGCATGGGCGCGAATGTCCCTGTTCCTAGATGGTTTCCAGTCTGCTGGTTTTCCATGAATGACCCAACATGTTTCTTTATTGTGGCCTGATTTTTTGCAGTGATCACACCAACCTCTAGATTTTTTGTAGTTTCCCTTCACAGCCAAGGCTGAACCTTCATTAATGGAGCTCTGATCCATGCTTCCAAGCATGACTTTCCTTCGGCTCTCTTCTCTTCTCACTTCTGAAAATACTTCTCTGATGTTGGGTAGAGGTTTGGTTCCAAGGATTCTTCCTCTTACATCATCTAGATTCTTGTTCAGGCCAAGGAGGAATTGGTATATTCGGTCTTTCTCCACCAGTTTTTTGTACTGTTTGCTGTCTTCAGGGCATTTCCATACTATATCCTCATAAATATCCAGCTGCTGCCAGTAACGGGTGAGGGTATGGTAGTAATCAGTGACTGTTGTGTCTCCTTGTCGTAGGTCATGGAGGAGACTCTTGATCTCGAATATGGCAGAAGTATTATCAGTATTTGAGTATGTCTCCTTGGCAGCGCTCCAGATTTCGGCTGCAGTGCTGTAATACATGAAGTTTTCGCCTGCTTCAGGGGTCACTGAGTTCAGTAGCCATGTCATGACTAAACTGTTCTCTAGCTTCCACTTTGGGTAATCAGGGTCCTTTTTCTCTGGCTCTTCAGCATCATCAGAGATGTAATCTTCCTTCCCTTTTCCTTGAAGGAAGATCCGGACAGATCTTGCCCATTGGGTGTAGTTTTGGCCATTTAATTTGTAGCCAGTGATGAGTATAGTGGTGTTTTCGGTCAGGCTGGTAATTGTGGAAGTTCCAGCTGCCTTTTTAGGGTTTGGGTCTGTGACTGAACTGCTTTCTTCAGCCATGGAATAATGGTGTTTTTTTTTTTTTACTTGGACCAGGTTTGCTCTGATACCATGTAAATTATTGAGGAAATGATCTTTTCATTTCTTGAATCAGAATGGTTAATTCTGGTTTTTAAATACAACCTTCCCTAGTCTAATAAATAAATCAGAATTAAATAGGAGAGATTTACTGTACAAAGTCCCTTGATATTCTCTACAGTTATCCTATATAATATAATAAATTATTTACAAAATAACCAGTCAATAAATGACTTATTCTCAGCCACAATTTTGGAATCCAACACTTATTAATAATATTAATTATTATAAGACTTTAGTTTGTTTTTGATTTTGTTGGTTAATTTCTTCCAAAGCGTACATACCATCTGTGTAAGGGAGGATGTAACAAAAGTAAGCAATGCTTCGTTTTGACATTTATTCAGCTCTTTTTTGCTTACATTTTTATTAAACTAGTTGTTGTGTCTTCCCTGTTGACATTTTGTAATTCAGCTGTGATGCTGAAGTAATTTTGAAGAATTATTTTTCTTTTTTGTTTTTGGTTGAATTCCATATTCTTTCCTGAGAAAGTTTTGGTCAGAATATCAAGGAGCATGATCTGTTGATATTTTTATTTCATTTTTGACAAGAATTTTTCCTCATCTTGATATGCTTTTTCACATCTTCATACTGTGTCTAGTACTGAGGTCTTTTGTCAATGCTCTTTTAGGTTGCTGTGTTTGTTGGTGGTGTCGATACATCTGCAACTGAAACTAAAGGAACTGTTCTCATACATTCAGCTGAGCAGGTATATCAAAACAATTGTAATTTTGATTACTATTTTTTTGGTTCTGTTTTATTAGATTGTAATATTTATTCAATGTCTAAGTGTTGCCAGTTCATTTGTGTCTAAACAAGCTAGTGGTTTATTCCCCTCCCCCCATAAAAGGACAGTTGAAAAGGGGTTTCGTGGTAGGATGCAATGATTGACTCGACTGTTATTACTATCCTTGAAAAAGAACAAGAAATTGATGATGAAATCTAGGGCAGTAGTCCTCTGGAATATTATTTAGTCGCCAAAGATACAACCAATTTTGTGCATTTAAAAGCCAGTCAGAGACATTGCTCTTTCTACTTTCTACCGTATCATATCAAATGCATCTTTCATTTCCGTTATCACCATGAAATATAGAAAAAATTTAATTTCCCGAATTCAGTTATTTTATGGATTCTGATGCTGTTGTGATCTGAATCTGATGGACCAAGTTTTTCCTTTTGTAGTTTATGGATTATTTAGTTATGTTTTTTCTAACTAGAATGACAACTTGTGTGCTTAATGATCTTATGTTTTTTTCTTTCTCTATAGCTAGAAAATTATTCAAAAACTGAAGAGGCTAAAGTAGAGGAGCTCATCAAGGCAGTAGCTGATTCTGGTGCCAAAGTGATTGTAAGCGGAGGGGCAGTAGGAGAGATGGCTTTGCATTTTTGTGAGCGATATAAGTGAGTGAATTCTTACCTCATGCTACTGTACATCAAAGAATTAATTATAAAATTGTCACTATCAATTTTAAGTCATGCTATATATTTCAAAAAAAAAAAAAAACAATTGAAGTCATCTATGAGTCTGTGTATGTGGTTTTCATACTCAAAATTCATGTTTGTAGGCTTATGGTTCTGAAGATCAGTTCTAAATTTGAATTGCGCCGATTTTGCCGTACAACCGGTGCTGTTGCTATGGTGTGTATTTGATCTTTCACTTCATAGAGAATCTTTTTGTACTGTACCTTCTTTCTAATTTATTTTGTTTCCCTGCATCAGTTGAAGCTTAGTCAACCAAACCCAGATGACCTTGGATATGTCGATTCTGTTTCAGTTGAGGAAGTTGGTGGTGTAACGGTATGTTAAAAGAATTGTTTGGTTTCTGTTATATTCATGGTGGTTGGCATATAACACTCCCTCTTTTTTGTATAATGATGCAGGTGACCATTGTTAAAAATGAAGAAGGTGGCAATTCTGTATCAACTGTTGTCTTAAGAGGAAGTACCGATAGTGTACTAGATGATCTTGAAAGAGCAGTTGATGATGGGGTGAACACTTACAAGGTAATTGCTGATGCTGCTTTTTTTCCTTCTTTTCCAAGTTGATTGTACTTATCTCCCGAAAAATAATTCTGTTAAAAGTTTGGCCTCTGCAAACATGCAGGTTGTTACTACATCTTTTTGGATCACACTTTTGAAAGGATTTCATTTTTAGAAACAATAATGATTTGCCTTATTTTATGCAACAATTTATCAGGCCATGTGCAGGGATAGCCGTATTGTACCTGGAGCTGCGGCAACTGAAATTGAGTTAGCTAAGAGGGTCAAAGACTTTTCTTTCAAGGAGACAGGGTATGGTGTATCCCCTTTAATATTTTTTGTTAAGAGTTCTGTTGAAAATAAAATATTAGTATGTAAATAAATAGAAAGTCTGTAAGTATTCTTGTTATTATGTGTATTTATCACTCATAATCTATATAAAGAACTTCCGTTGTGTAGTTGAAATACACGGGTTATTCAACATGTCTCTCAATATTTTTTTCTCATTTGACATGGTATGTCAAATCCAGAGCCTATTGAGAGGCAACCCTAATCTTAACTACCCGGTGGACCCACTGTCTCCGGCGATAATTTTTTTTCTGGAAAACTGTGTTCTTAACTTCGGTTTCCCCCCTCTCTATCTGTGCTGCGCTACTATTTTCTCATGTTTTTTCCAGCCATCCACGCTTTGCTGTCATCGCCGCTGCTCCCTTCGACGACCTTTCTAGAGAACGACCACTCCAGTCGCGTTGTACACCCCAGATTGGCCCACCCCTCAACGCGCGTCGTCAACAAACCTCCCACGCTCCACGCGCGTCAGATCCACACGCTACCTCCTGACACATTGTGTGACGGCGTGTCCGACAGCGGTTGATGACGTGACTTCTCCATTTGCACTCGCCTTAGCCTTTTGATTCCATATCTGCCTTGAGTTTTCAGTTTCGAGTCACAGATATACGTGCTCAAGTTCAAACAACCCCTGTTTTCCCGGTTCGGACGCGTTTTCTAGCACTCTTTACGGACCATGACGTCTCTGTCTGCTACTGAAACATAGAGCATCTTTACCAACTACATCACCTCTTCACTCTCTGTAGAAAAATGGAATGGATCAAATTATGACAGTTAGGCCGCCAACATCAAACTATGGATGCTTGGTCAAGGTTACGAGGACTATCTCACTAAAAATCTTCAAAAGGTGGTTGCGGCTTAAACTTCAAATTGGAAGTAGATAAATGCTCAGTTGTGCAGGGTCATTGAGTCTACACTTCATCTAGACGTTAAACTAAATTTCTGTCCACATCTCACGTGTGAATCGGTTTGGAGTCAGGTGAAGGAACTCTACGCTAATGACATTCAACGTCTCTATGGAGTTTGTCACCGCTTGCTGAATATCATTACTCCGAAGACAATAGATGATTCTATTTCTACATATTTTGGCATCGTTCATAGTGCACTTCATGATTTTAGTGAGCTTCTCCCTCATGCTGTAAGTAATCTAGTTGAACAAAAGGAGCTGGATCAATGCAGCACCTTCTTCATGCTTCTTGCACTCTATGGCTTGCCCTAAGAGTACTTCGCAACTCGTGATCAAATTTTGGGGTCTGTTACTGTTCCAGATATGTAAACTACCTCAGCGATCCTTCTTCGAGTACTAGCAAAACATCTAGCTGAGGCCTCTATTACTTCAGCTCTAGGTGACACTGCTGCCCTTGCATCTCTGTGACATAATCAGAGTCGCTCTCGTGGAGGACCATTCAACTTTAAGCCTCGTCCCAAATGTGAGCATTGTAATCGACTTGGACATACTATTGATTGTTGTTGATAGTTGCATGGTAAGCCTTCGCCTTTGATAAATGCAACTTAGCTTGATCCTTCTGCCACTATTCAGACTACACCATTTCCAGAGGGCTCTTCGACAAATTATGAAGATTTCCTCTGATGGATTCAGAGTCATCCGAACTTTGGTTCTACTACTTCGATTGCACACACTGGCAATTCATCTGTTTACCTCTCTCACTCATCTTCTCTTGGCCCTTGGGTTCTTGATTATGGTGCGTCTGTCACTGGTAATAAAGGTCTCTTTTCTTCTCTCTCTACATCTATTTCTTTTACTTACTATGACTTCTGCCAATGGTTCTCAAACCCGGTCTCAAGGGGTTGGCATTGTCCAAATTCTCCTTCCATTTCAGTTGCATTTGTTCTCTATGTACTTGGATGTCCTTTTAATTTACTTTCAGTTAGTCGATTGACTCAGTCCTATGATTGTATATAACTTTCACTAATGATAATGGTACCTTGCAGGACCGGAGTTTGAGACGGACGGTTGGCGTCGGATGCGAGTCTTAAGGCCTCTCTTACCTTTCTCTATCATCCAAGACGTGCTCTGCCACAGGTTCCCCTCATACTATCCATGGTCCGCTAGGACACCCAAGTCTTACCAAACATCAAAAACTAGTGCCTAGTTTGTCTAAGTTGTCCACATTACATTGCGAGTCGTGTCAGTTAGGGAAGACACACTTGTAATCATTTTCCTGATCGAGTCAATAAAAGGGTTTCGTCCCGTTTTGCTTTAGTTCACTCTGACGTTTGTGGTCCTTCTCATACTGTGTCTAATTTAGAGTCTAAGTATTTTGTTACTTTTGTTGATGACTACTCTCGTTGTACGTGGTTATTTTTAATGAAAAATAGATCTGATCTGTTTTCTATTTTTGAGCAATTTTATCAAGAAATTAAAATTCAATTTGGTGTTTCTATTCGTACTTTACGAAGTGATTATGCTCGGGAATATTTGTCCCATTAATTTTAAAATTTTATGGCTTCCAATAGTATTCTTCACCAAACGGCATGTCCTCATACACCCCAGTAGAATGGGGTAGTCACATGAAAAAATCGGCATCTCATTGAAACCACTCGAACCTTCTCCATGGTAATGTTCTATTCTGTTTTTGGGGGATACAGTCTTAATGATATGCTACCTTATCAATCGTATGCTGTCTTCTGTCCTTGATGACAATATTCCTTATTCGTCCTCTTTCCCTATACCCCTCTTCACCCACTACCTCTTCGTGTCTTTGGGTCCATGTGTTTTGTTCACAATTTATCTCTCAGTCTCGACAAATTGTTAGCTAGATCACTCAAGTGTGTATTTCTCAGTTATCATCGGTGCCATAAAGGCTATCGTTGTTATTCGTATGCACTACACCGATATGTTACATCAGCTGATGTTACCTTTTTTGAGTTTGTACCATATTTTGAACCTGACCCATATAGCTACTGAGTCCCATCAGGACATTAATCCCGAACCTCCTCAGGTAGTTATCCCTATTTGGCCCACTCTTATTCCTATCGAGCATGTCGAGTCTGCCCCCCCCCCCCCC
>JBBPBO010000001.1:68959790-69102067 GCA_037974295.1 Cicer cuneatum | reverse complement strand
CCCCAAACCCCACAACCACTACAAACATATCATCGTTGTCGCCAACCTCCGTCCTCCGTTGTGCCTGTTCCTATTATAGACTCTCCTCGGACGCCACCACCGGATCCGGCCTTGCCACCTGAGCATGACCTTCCCATTGCTCTTTGTAAGGATATTCGCACAACACGTAATCCATCTCCACATTAAATTGATTTGTGTTATCATCATCTTTCTCCCTTGCATTACACTTGCTTGTCTTTTTGTCTTTTGTTTCTATTCCTAAATCTCCATGTGAAGCATTATCCCACCCTGAGTGGAGGCAAGCAATGCTTGATGAGATGTGTGCTCTACAAAGTAGTGGTACTTGGGAACTGGTCCCTTTACTTCATGGGAAGTCTTTAGTAGGTTGTTGTTGGCTCTATACGGTGAAGGCTGGTCCTAATGATAAGTTTGATCGATTTAAGGCTCGTTTGGTGGCCAAGGGATATATTTAGATTTTTGGGTTGGATTACAGTGATACCTTCTCACCTATTTTGGCAATCTGTCAGATTGTTTTTCTCCATTGCAGCAATTTGACATTGGTCTCTCCATCAACTTGACATTAAAAATGCCTTTTTGCACGGTGATCTTGAAGAGGGAGTTTATATGGAGCAACCACCAGGGTTTGTTGCTCAGGGGGAGTCTTCCACCATGGTTTGTTGGCTACACAGGTCCCTTTATGGTCTTAAACAGTCTCCTAGAGCTTGGTTTGACAAATTCAGCTCGGTAGTACAAGAGTTTGGTATGATTCGTAGTGAAACCGATCACTTTGTATTTTATCGTCACTCAGCTCAAGGGTGCATCTATCTTATTGTTTATGTGGATGACATTGTCATAACTGGTAGTGATCAGCAAGGAATACTCCAGTTGAAACATCTTTCAAATCAGTTTCAGACTAAAGACCTTGGTAAATTATGTTATTTTTTGGGTATTGAGGTAGCCCAATCCAAGGATGGCCTTGTAATTTCACAACGAAAATATGCTATGGATATTCTTGAAGAATGTGGTCTATTAAATGCCAAGCCAGTTGATACTCCTATGGATCCGAATGCCAAACTCCTACCTAATCAGGGGGAGCCTCTATTAGATTCAGGAAGATATAGGAGATTGGTTGGAAAATTAAACTATCTCACAATCACTCGTCCTGACATTTCCTTCGCCGTCAATGTGGTAAGCCAGTTCTTAAATTCTCATTTCCAAGAAAATATGGATGCTGTAATTCGGATTCTTAAATACATCAAAAGTGCACTTGGAAAAGGCCTCATTTATGAAGATAGAGGACATACTTAGATAGTTGGTTACTCGTATGCTGATTGGGTATACTCACCTAGAAGTTGATAGACGATCCACTTCTAGGTATTGTGTACTTGCCGGAGGAATTTTAATATCTTGGAAAAGTAAGAAACAAAATGTTGTTGTAAGATCCAGTGCTGAGGCAGAATATAGGGCCATGGCACTAGTAACATGTGAGCTCATCGTTGAAGCAGTTACTAAAAGAACTTTAATTTGAAAAGGCCAGCTGAATGACACTAATATGTGATAATCAAGCTGCATTGCATATTGCCTCAAATCCTATTTTTCATGAGAGGACCAAACATATTGAGATAGACTGCTATTTTGTTAGAGAAAAGATCGAATCGGGCGACGTCATCACTAGCTTTGTCAATTCTAATGATTAGTTGGCAGATGTTTTTACAAAGTCATTGCAAAGTCCTAGAATGAGTTATATATGTAACAAGCTGGGTGCGTTTGATTTACATGCTCCAGCTTGAGGGGGAGTGTTGAAAATAAAATATTAGTATGTAAATAAATAGATAGTCTGTAAGTATTCCTGTCATTGTGCGTATTTATCACTCATTGTCTATATAAAGAACTTCCGTTGTGTAGTTGAAACACACGGGTCATTCAATATGTCTCAATATTTTCTTCTCATTCGATAAGTCCCACCTTGGATTGTGGTCATTGTTGTCAATAGCGAATGGAGGTCCATTATGAAGAGGGCCCAAAATCTGCAATTTTTGGCTGTCATGGTTGCCAAATAAACCGCCATAGTCACCATATATGAATGGTTGTCATAGCCGCTATCATGTGTAAAATAGCCATGGCTGATTGTTGAATTCGCGCCACCGCTTTTTGCCATGGTCGCCATTCGATAACGCTGATAGAGGTATGGTCTGAATAGTGGTTATAAGTGGGAAACAACCCTCGTCTTAAAAGTCGGTTTTGTAGTGTTGAGTTAGATCTAAAGCCTATGATAGTATCAGAGTCTATCTTAGACTTGTTGGGCCACCCATTATTAGGCTACATGGTTCACACTTAAGATTTCTAGTCTTGGGTATGAGGGTGTGTGTGTGTTTGAGTCTAAAATTGAATAGATATGATATGAATCGTGGTTATAAGTGGGGGAAACCTTCACCTTTATCATACCGTTAGTAAGTCACTTTGGTCACACTCCAAATGTCCAGTTATGAGTGTGAGAGAGGTATGTTGAGAGTCTCATATTTGATAGTAATATTGTCTGAATAGTGTTAATAAGTGGGGTACAACTCTCACCTTACAAACCAGTTTGTGGGGTTGAGTTAGCCCAAAATCTAAGTTGGTATTAGAACCTCAACCTATACTAGGTGTTTAGAGTCTCACATTTGATTGTAATAGTGTCTGGATAGTGTTTTTAAGTTGGGGACAACTCTCCCCTTACAAACCAGTTTTGTGGGGTTGAGTTGGCCCAAAATCTAAGATAGTATTACTACCACAACCTATATCAGTTTTATCGGGCCCCCCACCATATTATACGCACACCAAGTCCAATAATATTAAGAATGGGATCGAGGGGTGTATTAGGTAAAACTCCAGTCCCACATTGATTGCAAGTTAGATGATTCTGTTCTTTGCATAGGGTTTGGATTATTTTGCTATTCCTTTGTAAATAGGTACTGTCTTAAAGTTAGTGTTTTATTTTATTTGTTTAATGCTTCTTTGATAATTCAGAAATGAAAGGGAAGTACTAAAGATTTGCAATGGCTCTGCAGATTGGATCAGTATGCTATAGCAAAATTTGCTGAAAGTTTTGAGATGATTCCTAGAACATTGGCTGAGAATGCTGGGCTAAATGCAATGGAGATTATATCTTCTCTCTATGCAGAACATGCATCAGGAAAAACTAAAGTTGGCATTGATTTGGAAGAGGGTGTTTGTAAGGATGTCACAACCACACATGTTTGGGATCTCCACATGGCTAAGTAAACTATTTTCTTTTTAATGCATGCATCTTTTTTTTTAATGGTGGAAACTCCTTAAGAAAATGATCGAGTTGCTTTCCGTTGTAAGTTGTTGGAACTGTAGCTTTTTCTAACTGTCATAGATAAGTATGAATACAATTACTGACAACACTTTTGACAAATGTAGAGCCTTCTTGAACTCTTTCAACTGCGTATATTTGAAATAATTGTTTTACCTCATTCCGTTTGCTGACAAGTTTGATTATGTTTTTATCTGCTCAGGCTCTTTGCTCTTAAATATGCCACTGATGCTGCATGCACTGTTCTACGGGTGGACCAGGTAATCAACTGGAAGTTATTAGTATTGGGTTGTTCCCTTTGAATTTCAAATTGTCAACTTAATAAGTATCTGAAAGCACTTTATTTTTGGCAAAGGCAGAATCAGTAAAGGATTAATGGTTAATAAATATAGAATTAAATATGATTTTGGTCTCTGAAAATATAATTTTTTTAATATCATTTTAGACCCTATTCAATTTTATTTTTTGTTTTCAGTCCTATATATTTAACAAAACTAGTGTGCTTTTAGTCCTTGCCAAAAGATTAAACACTTTATTTTTGTCTTTTAAGGACTCAAAATGGAAAATATTAAATAGGGAATAATCACAAAAAATGTAATATTTTCAGGAACAAAAAATCAGCTCCATGAGCACACAAGACTTAGCAATTTAGCTATAGATAGGTGGTATATACTAGTTCAGACTTCAGAGAATAGCAATGAATAGAAGGGAAAAAGAGTTCTATTGATAGGTCCCTTCTTACTTTGAGCTAAGAGAACCCAAAATATAGAGAATCAGAAAACTTACAAATTACAATAGAATTCTTCAGCTGTTTGAAAGTTTCGTCTCTCCAGTCTCCACCTTACCTCAACGACAGACTAACAGAATTCACTGACATTTTCTCCCTCTATTTAAGGATCTAACTAACTCTTAACAACTTCTCTAACACCTTCTGCTTATACAAGACGCAACTAAGCTGGCCGGCCCATTTGGTGTTTAGGGTCATTCTTCGAACATGTACTTCTCCAACTGGGGCTTGTTGATAACAGTAGGTTTTGATGTTCGTTGATAGGATTGTGAGTAAGGAAAGTAGGCTCAAAATATGGAAGGTTATTATACGAAACATGTTAAAGGAAGTGAGGAATGGTGTGTAATTGGGGGCTAGTTATATAAGGAACAATGAGTGGGGGAGGAAATCACTCTGGAATTCTTATTTTTAAAGCCATTTATTTCAATTCTTATTTTTAATACTTAAAACATTGTGCTCCTTATTTATAAAATAGTTAATGGAAATTAAGTATTGTAGTTACTCTTATGATATGACTGTTTCTTGTTACTAAATTCAATTGGCTTGGGGGAGTGGAGTGAACACTACTAAGTATGTGGTCTATACCATTGTGTTTTTTTACACTAGGTATTTTTCTTGTTGGAAATTGGATGCATGATTTTGATCCATTTTTCTCTTATTGATATGGTATTTTGATGTTTTCAGATTATTATGGCAAAACCAGCTGGGGGCCCTGGCAGGAGAGAGCAACCTGCTGGCATGGACGAAGACTAATAAAATTTTGAGAACTCACTCACTCTTCATTTGGTCATATATGTATCTCAATATGATGTCCTACACTTACTTGGGTTGGTTATCTAGTTTTCATTAAGTAATGGGGTCTGAAACAGATTTCAAATTTTGATTTTCCATGGAATATAATGGATGTAGTATGTAAATTAAATATTAGTATTCTTTTTAGAATGCTGGTGTTCTTTTTCTGTGTGCTTTGTTGCTCCTCCTTTCGGGGGAGTTTTTGTTTTAAATCTATTTGAGTTTATTACTATAATGTTATGACTAATTTTTCTTGTATGCCATGCACACTGAAGTGTCATAATAACTGTATCAAGAACTTGCATTCTCCATTTCATTGTAAGTAGGACTATCATTTATCAAGCACAGCAGTATTGTAATTTTTATCAGCTTCTATTGCAAAACATCATTGTCGCAATTTTGCTCTTTAATTAAATGAAATTGCCTATTTGAGTTTAGTTAAATTAACTTAAGAAACAATAATATATACCCCCTCTTTCTTTATCTTTTAGAGTAAGACTCTTTTCCAAATTTATATGCAATAAATATTTACAAAAATATCTCTTAAATATAATTTTGATTCTTTATCTTTTATATAATTTTTGTTTTGATTATTTATTTATTTTGGTCATTTATCTTTTATAAGTGGTGTATTTTAATCTTTGTTTTAATCACAACAAAAATTATAACATTTGGTCATTGAAATTATTTTTAACAATTGACAATATGTATTTAGTATAATATATTCATTTAACTCAATAATAGATTGACACTTGAAAAAATTCTTTTTGTATGCTTTGAAACATAAATTTTTTAAAATAACATTTGTTGGAGTTTACTGTGTTTTTACTTTATTTTTATTAAGATTGTACATTTAATTTTGTAATTGATTTGATCTTAATAGTTTATGATAATAATTATATAGTTGTTTGAAAGATTTAGGATGAAAATGAATATAAAATAAATAAATGACCAAAATGACTATTTAACGAATGATAAATGACAAATTATATTTTAACTCTTTAAATTAATATTATAAAATGTAGATTCTTTTTATTTTGGTCTTATGAAACCATTACTTGCAGAATAATATATAAAAGTATATATTTGAATAAATTTATTATTAGAACTATTTTTCTTAAATGTATGTAAACTGTCCTTTTGGCTTTACGTTGATTAGTCGTCTACAAAAGATTCCA
Source organism: Cicer cuneatum (assembly GCA_037974295.1). Taxonomy (NCBI): domain Eukaryota; kingdom Viridiplantae; phylum Streptophyta; class Magnoliopsida; order Fabales; family Fabaceae; genus Cicer; species Cicer cuneatum. Next base: position 69,095,994 of record JBBPBO010000001.1, on the reverse strand, counting down.
TCAATTCAATATCTTTTTTTATTGTTAATACTTAGTGTGCTTTGGCATTCACGGACTTCTAAATTCTAATTTACACACATAAGCGAAATCGTTTCCATTGGAAAGTACACCCTCCCCCGGTCTACATATATACTCAATCTGTTTCTATGTACATTTTTTTGTTGTTGAAATTGTCATACTTAAAATATAAATTTGATTGATAAGCAAATTTTAGCTATATTCTTCCCTTTTATTTGATTGCTCATCTCATTCATTTACTCTCTATCTTCATTAATCTAACTGTAGTATAATTGATAAGGTAAGAGTATAATCGACAAAATAGTTGTTAATGTATTCATTCATGAAATTTGAAAATGACATATGAATAGCAACATTTTTTTCTTTCTAAAAACCAGACAATTTTTTTATAAGAAAAAAAAAAAGAAGAAGAATCAGACAACTTAGAAGAAACAAAGGAGTAATTCATAATAAATAAAAGTTGATTAAATTTATTGATTTGATTAGTAGGATGTTTTCGGTCAGAAATTACCTTTGGAGTTATGGAGACTAGTCATTTTAATTTTTCTACTTAGTTATCTATTATTTGATTTGTTTCGGGACTTATCTCACACTAGGGTCAATCCTGATATTCTAAATGCATTGGATAAACTAATATAATAGTATTCTTGTAACTATTTAAAAATAATAGTATCACGTTCTTGTATTTTTTGTTGTAAAATTATCAATGATATTTCATAATCAAAATTCTTTAAAAAATTAATTTCAATAAAAATCAAAATAAAATTATTTAATATATTTTATGATATAATAAATCTCAAACAAAATTTTAATAATTTTAATTTTAAGAAAATTCTTTATGCAGATGCAACAATAATATGAATAGTATTATATATGTAATGCATATATTAAGAAAACAATTATTGCATCTATATTGAGGTTTGATCTATATTGAGAAAACAATTAAGAAAACAATTATGTGAGGTTTGATCTATATTGCATGTGTCATATTGAGAAAAACAACACATGCATCAATATTGTTTTCTAAATATTGTTTTCTTAATTGTTTTCTCAATATTGTTTTCTAAATATTGAGGTTAAAAAACAACACATGCATCAATATAGATCAAACAATTATGTGAGGTTTGATCTATATTGCATGTGTCATTTTGACAATATCTAGGACATATAGCTGTGAGCTTGAGGGAATTGAACTATATGTATGCAATTTTGCCATGTTATTAAGCTATTTCCTCTTTTTGTTTGATTTAAGAGGACATGATTAGACATATTTAAATAAATAAAAAATGAATTTTATTGTGTTGCTGTTGCCGGCGGGACACAAGCCAAAAGAGTCATTTTCTTTCATTTATTTATTTTTTGAAAAATATTTTAATTCATTCAATTTATTAAACAATCAATAAGGTTTATCCTATATATATATATGGTATACAAAAGAAAAGTTTTGATGTGCTTTTCTCCGTCTTTTATTTCAAAGTTGAAGCCTTTGGGGTTTTCACTTCGGATGCAAAAATCTCAGGAAATTATAAGAGGTAAAACGTTTATGTTATCTATTTATTTATTAATCATGGCTATTCTGCTTGCTGTTTTATATGGATTTGGTTCTTTGATAGCACTTAGTAAAGTAAACAAAAAATCAAATTAATATTTATGATCACACATAATTTGCTATGCACGTGAAATTGTAAATTATACATATAATTTATTTATTTATCAACAATTTTTTTTATAGTCGAAATATATTAAACGGAGTACAAGAGAGGTACTCCAAAAGAAAGAGGTAATATTTTCAACAATTAATATACTAGTAATCAAAATATACTAAGAAAGAGGTAATATTATTTATTTATTCACAATTGATATCATCTACTTTCCTTTCAAAATGAGTTCAGTAAATTTCTGAACAAATTGATCAATTTATTTTTTTAATGCAAAATTTAGGACACCAGAAAGTTAATAGCCTCCACTAAATTCTCATGTATTAATTTGTGGCGGTGTAAAGGATTTTGAAAAATGACTTGGAGATAAAATAATTTATAAATAAATTTTGAGACGTGAATTAAATAATAAATGAGACTAAAAATCAATTTAAAAAATATAAATTTAGAATTTCGCCTTTTAAATTAAAATTAATTCTAAAATCAAAAATAGTTTTACGCAAATAAAATTTCACATTTAAATAGAATTGCATCTTTCTTTCGTGATTCTCACATTCCTCAAAAGCATTAATTATAGGTCATATTTAAAATAAATTGTCAAATTTTTAATAAAAAGTTGTTGAGTTGGTTTTTATAATTTATTTATTTTCTTTATATATAACTATTTAAGACTAAAGATAGTATTAATTAATTATTCATTAAACTTAATTAGATATATATTTAAACTGCATTTACCATATTAAATTTGTTTTAGAAAATTAAATAAAATTTTGTGTGAAAATATATTTTTTCTAAAAAGCAACAATGATGAGACACAATCTTAAATTTGATAGGACCATATTTATGGATGCATCTTTCACATTCAAGACATTCATTGTCAATCAATGTGATATGATATAAAACTAATTGCAATATTTTTCTTTTACAGCCACAAATAATAATTAGAATACTGTTTTGTTAGTGTTTACGTTGTTTCGAGTTTGAAAAACAGTTTAAAAATAATTTATGTCACCGAAAATATTATTAGGTTGAGTCGCGGACTAGGTCGTTCTTTTTAAGACATTTTGCGGCACTGCCCAAATTGTGCAAGACAGACTATCAACCACGCCGTCCCTAGGATAAAACAGCTCAACTACTCTATATCGGAGTTTCACTGCATCGTGAAAAACCGTTCTAGAATTACACCCTCAATATGGCAGTCTAATAACTGCCACTCGTAATATGGTACTAAGACCACTCGAAAGAAAGAAAACGGAGAAGTAAGAATAGGGAGGGAGAAGAAGAGAAAAGTCTCAGAAGAATGGAGAGCTTTTGGTGTGATTTACAACGAAGCAGAACCCTTTATTTATAGAGGAGATTTGCTACTGGATCTGAGGGATTTCGGGATCCATCATACCAGACTCACACTAAAAACGTGCCCCATTATTCTAGGTTTGGTTCACTCCGAAATTTCCAGGGTATTGACCAAGTACGCGGCCAAAAAACAAACGTGAAACTAGGAAGGGTTTTAACCAAAAACCGAACCGCGCGAAAAAATAGGGAATGACTTACTGGATCAGAAATAAAGTGTTGACTCGGTGGAGGGCCAATTAAGTAAAAATGCAAGCATTCCGTTTTTCAAAAAATAAATTTTAATTTTTTAATTTTCTTTTTACTAAAAAAAAAAGATTCACCACCCAAGCCCAGACCCGGCCTAGTCGAGCCAGCCGGCCGGACGTCGGCGGCGGCACGCGCGCGTGTTTGGTGATTTATTTTGCATGTGTTCTCGCCCCTTCACAAAATTGGGGTACCCCTTGGGGACACCCCAAGTGTCATACCTCCACCTTATAAACACTACTAGAATGTGTAATCTCTCATATGTGGGACTTCTATTTTTTCAATTCACAAACTAGCTCTTTTGTTCCTCATTTTCAACAATCCCCCACTTGAATTTAAAAAAGTAGGTTCTTAAATAGCGTCAAACGCTTTCATAAGATTGTGCATAAACAAAAGTGTCTATGACTTGAACCTTTGCATGGCGAGTAAGATTCTGATTTAACAAAAGTGACTCATAGTCTTGAACTCTATCTCGGAAATCAAACCCACACACAACCTTGTCATTAGGTGTATTCTAAAAAACCTGTGCATTTATGGTCTTGCACGTCTATCCCAGTATAGTGAACGCTCTAGGAATTTTTGCCTCGAAATTCCATAGGAAACGGCTTCATTTCCACATTCACATAGGTGAGTCTATCAAGAGTACTCATGTAGCTAGGTACTCCCTCCACATAGAGTATAGATCTCATTAAGAGTTTCTATTATCTCAGCCTTTATCGCTTCAGGAATCATGCTTCTATTAAATATAATAACATGTTCATCTCATATCACTATGACTTGTTATTACCCATTGAACCTAATTCTTGGGATCTCCAGTCTTTTAGGTCGGGGTTCCTATCATGAGTGACTCATTTATCTATAGGCAATAGTCCCATCCTTTTGGATGTATTTATGACTTTTTCTCTAGCCAATCCTTTCGTCAAAGGATCTGCTAAGTTATCATCAATGCGTATATGATCCACTATTACAGCTCCTTTAATAAGTAATTCTCTAACTGTGTTGTGCTTACGACGTATTTGTCGTCTCTTACCATTGTAATAACGATTCTCAATTTTGGCAATAGCCGCAGTACTATCGCAGTGGTACTGACATAGGTTTTTCCCACAAAGGGATCTCAGCTAGCAAGCATCTCAACCAACTCGCTTCTTCACTAGCAATAGCTAGTGCTATCATTTCAGACTCCATAGTGGACTGAGCCAGTATCGTCTGTTTCTTCGATTTCCAAGATACAGCACCACCGACTATATTAAAAATATAGCCACTGGTTGCTTTGGAGTCATCTGATAGGGTGTTCCAATAAGCATCATTGTATCCTTCAAATACGGCAGAAAATCTTTGATTATGTAATCCTAGATTCATGGTCCTTTTAAGGTATCTCATGACTCTTTCGATAGCGTGCCAATGCTCCATACTAGGTCTACTGGTAAACCTGCACAATAGTCCCACAACGTAGGCAATGCCGGGTCTAGTACAATCAGTGGCATACCTAAGGCTGCCAATGATGCTCGCATATTCAGTTTGTCTAACACCTTCACCAGTGTTCTTAAAAAGTTTCATACTTGGATCATATGGTGTGCAAGCAGGTATACAATCAAAGTATTTATACTTCTTGAGGATCTTTTCAATATAATGAGACTGATCTAAAGAAATTCCATTTTCTGACCTAGTAATCTTGATTCCTAAGATTACATCCGCTTCTCCGAGGTCTTTCATATCAAAGTTGTTACTCAATAATGATTTCACAGTATTTACAGCTTGAATGTTTGAACCAAATATGAGTAAGTCGTCTACATAGAGACATATGATAGTGCAAATGCCATTTTCAAATTTGTAATAAATACATTTGTCACTTTCATTCACTTTAAACTCATTTTATATAATCAAATTGTCAAACTTTTCATGCCATTGCTTAGGAGCTTGTTTAGGACCATATAGAGATTTATCTAACTTACAAACCTTGTTTTCTTGTCCATGAATTACAAAACCTTTAGGTCTTTCCATATAAATTTCTTCTTCCAGATCACCATTTAAAAAGGCTGTTTTAACATCCATTTGGTGTATCACCAAATTATGAATTGCGGCTAGTGAAATGAGTACCCTAATGGATGTTATTCTCGTGACTGGAGAAAAAGTGTCGAAGAAATCTATATTTTCTCTTTGCCTAAAACTTTTGGCTACAAGGCGTGCCTTGTATTTATCAATAGTTCCATCGGGTTTTAGTTTCTTTTTTAAAATCCATTTACAACCTATCGACTTGCAACCAAGAGGCAAGTCTACTATATGCCAGGTCTTGTTAGATTCTAGGGAATCCATTTCATCGTTTATAGCTTCTTGCCAAAGATCTGCATCCAAAGATGACAAGGCTTCTTTGATATTTGCAGGATCTTCCTCTAAATTATAGGCCATATATTATGATCCATAATCTTTAGCAACTCTGACTCTCTTACTCATTCGAGTTTCCAATTCACGTTGTTTGTTGCTTTCAGCACTTCCTGTCACAGGAGTATGACTTGGTTCGCTGCCCCCACTATTTTTCAATTTGAAAGGGAATTTATTTTCATAGAAGTCAACATCATTTGACTCTATGATCACTTTTGCATTTAGGTCATAAAACCTATACGCTTTACTGTTTTCTGCATACCCAATGAATACACATTCATAGGCTATACTGGCAAGTTTAATTCGCTTGGGATCAGGGATTCTGACATACGCCAAACAGCCCCATGTTCGAAGATAAGACAAGTTTGGTTGTCTTTTTTTTATTATCTCATAAGGAGATGTTTTGCTAATAGATTTTGGAAGTCTATTTAAAACATAGCAAACAATCAAAATAATTTCCCCCCACCAATGACATGCAACACTAGAGTTAAGCATAATAGCAACAACAAGTTTAGTTAGAGTCTTATTCTTTCTTTCAGTTTTACCATTCATTTCAGTTGAATAAGGTGTTGTGGTTTCATGTATGATTCCTTGAGTTTTATAAAACTCATTAAATAAACTAGAATCATATTTTGTTCCTCTATCACTACGAAACCTCTTAATGTTTTTACTAAATTGCTTCTCTATTTCAGTTAGAAAGATCTTAAACATGTCAAACGCTTTACTTTTATTTTTCATCAGATATACAAAGGTATAGCCAGAGCAATCGTCAGTAAAAGTAATAAAATAACGTTTTCCATTTCGAGTTAATGTCCCATCAAGTTCACATATAACAGAGTGTATTAAATCTAAAGGTTCAGATTCTCTAACAACTGATTTATGTGAACTCTTAGTTATTTTAGCTTGACTGCAAAATTCACATTTTTTAAGTTCATTTAATGATAACTTTGGAATTAAGCCTATGTTACTTAAGTTTGCAATCACACGTTTGTTCACATGACAAAGTCTAGCATGCCAAATATTAAAATCACACATTATGTAAGCAAAAGGAGACATTTTATTCATTTCAACATTTAATTTAAACATGCCATCAGTAGCGTACCCTTTCCCAACAAAAATACCATATTTAGAAATGGTGTACAAACCTGCCCCTATAGCTTAATTAAACCCAACCTTATTAAGAAGATAACCAGAAACTAAATTTTTTCTTATTTCTGGAGTGTGCATGACATCCTTCAGAATTAAGGTCTTTCCGAAGGTGAATATTAATTCTACATCTCCTATACCAGCAACATTCGTGGTGTGGGAATCTCCCAACATCACTTTCTTATCTTCAACAGTAGTGTATGTTTTGAACATACCACAGTCATAACAGACATGGCGGGAAGCACCATTGTCTATCCACCATCCTTCTGATCCACCAACAATGTTGATTTCAGTTATCATAGCAATGAATTGCTCTTCTGTCAAGTTAGCCTGTTGAACAGGGTTTGGCTTGTTCCTACACTTGCGTGTCATATGCCCTTCTTTCCCACAATTATAGCAGAGAAATGGTGCATTTCTTGAAGGTTGTTACTGCTGCTTTATAGTTGGGACCTTTGGGGGGTTCCCATTCTTGTTGCTGTTTATGCGATTCAGATTCTTAAGTTGTTTGCTGTTTGGCTTCAGAACTGCTCCAATGAATTTCTTCTTTTTGTTACTGGCAACAAAAAGAACTTCATCTTTATGGTCTTGCTTACGGGATTCTTCCTCAATTAAGTAAAAACGCAAGCATTCATTTTTTCAGAAAATAAATATTAATTTTTTAATTTTCTTTTTACTAAAAAAATAATAATTCACCACTCAGCCTCAAGCCCACCTTATTTTGCATGCGTTCTCGCCCCTTCACAAAATTGGCCCTTGGGGCACACCTCAAGTGTCATACCTCCACCTTATAAACACTACTAGAATGTGTAATCCCTCTTATGTGGGACTTCTATTTTTTCAATTCACAAATTAGCTCTTTTGTTCCTCATTTCCAACAGTTTATTATTAAAAAAAAATCGAATTTTGAACGAAAAAGTTATATTCAAGAATTGTGATTGTGTTTAAGGTTTTAATTATTATTTAAATTAAAATAAGAAGCTAGATTTTGTAATTTGATATCAATGAGTATAGTTAATGAGATAAAAGATAATTTATTTTTTTTATCATTGTAAGTAACTCAAATTAGTGTCTCTTTCACATAAATATTTTCTAAAAAAAATCTCAAGATCTCTTTTAGGGGTTAGACCAATATGTGGTATATGGTAGTGTCAAATGGTTTTACATCGGACATTTATACCAAATTTAACTAAATTTTGTTGAAATTTAAAGAAATTTAGGACTATTTTTTTTATAAATTATAAAAATGTGATTTTAATATTCAAATAATTATGAATGAAGATATTTTACTTCTAACTAATTTTTAATGAGATGTCTCTATCATAATTATTGAATAAAATAAATAAGAATAAGTTATTTTAAGCACTAGTGTTTGAAAGAGATTTTACATTTTCCCGTCTTCTATTAAAAATAATTTTCATCAAAAACTAATCAACAAAATATTAGATAACTATTGTTTGTTCTTATTTATAAAATATAGTATGTCAATAAAAATTGATGTATTTGATCTATATTACATATTAATTTTTGTTGACTCACTTTTACCTATAAATAAGAATAAATGAAATACTTTTGAATATTAGATAACTATTGTCTATGTTCTTATTTATAAACAATAGTAGATCAACAAAAATTGATGTATTTGGTCTATATTTTAGACCAAATACATTAATTCTTCTCACTTTTGCTTATAAATAAAAATAGATGCAATACTTTTGATTTACAATATCAATACATTACCTTTAAACTCATACGAATTTAAACTCCTAAAACAAAAAAAGATAAATTTGTAAACAAACTCATAACATTCAGATTAATAGCATAAAATGACAATGTCTACATATAAGACAAAACATACAAATATGACAAAATTAAAGTGTTCAAAATACTTATGTTTATGAATTTGTAATGTAGATGACGTCAAAGTCATTTATTGAATTTGTCAATGTAAACCAAATGAAAGTCACAGAAAAATGAAAAATCAAAACAAAATTGAACCAAGACGATGATAAAAACAACCCCTTATATATTGGTTTGATGATTACAAAAATTAAATATACTTATAAATAAGAGTTATAAAGTGGTTTGATGATTTTGGAGAGTTTGAGTGATAAAGAGGTAACATGTTCAACTCTTTCATGTAACAAAAATTAACAATGAATAATCATTAATTATTTAAAAATTAACAACTATTTAAAAAAAATTATTAATCATTTATTAAGGTATAAGAAAAAAAAATTTGAATGACTAGATCTTTTAGAAATTGGGGCAGCTTATTTTGTTGGGCCAGGAAATAGCAATCAATCCCTATTTCGTTTATAAAAGAATGAACAATTTACCCCATACTCCTACAATTGTACTTATACTCCCACAAATTTTTGAAAATGTCAAATATATCTTTGATTTCTTTTTATTATTTTATCAATTCAAATTCACTTTTTTTTTTTTACTTTCTAAAGATTTCTAGGGCAGAAAAAAAAGATTTTCGGTAATTACTGGTAAACTTTTTTCAAGTTTTCCAATACAGAAGGTTCTATTGGAAAACTTTTTCCAAATTTTCCGGTAAAGAAGCGTAAAATTAACACTACCGAGAAATTTGTGAGAAAGTTTTCCAATAACTATTGGAAACTTTCCTCACAAATTTTCGGTAACTACCAGAAACATTTCTCACAAGTTTTTCGGTAGTGTTCCAATTTTTTTTTTAAAAAACTTTTTTTTTAAACTACCGAAGAACTTAAAAAAAGATTTTCAAAACAGAAATGAACTACCGAAAAACTTTTTTCCAAGTTTTCCGGTAACATTACAAGAAAACTTGTGAGGAAATTTTCTAGTAACTACCGGAAACATTCCTCACAAGTTTTGCTACCAGAAAATTTCCTCACAAGTTTTCTAGTAGTGTTCCAATTTTTTTTTCAATTTTTTTTCAATTTTTTTTAGCTATCGAAAAACTTGAAAAAAGATTTCTGGAACAAAAATGAACTACCGAAAATCTTTTTTCAAGTTTTCCGGAATAGATATTAACTACCGGAAAACTTGAATGAAATTTTCCAGTTGAGTTTTCCAAAATTTATTCACTTTTTCCAAAAATATTAAATGATGGAATTATAAAAAATTTCAGATTTTATATTTTATACGAGGACAAAAATATCATTTTCTTACATTTGTGGGAATAAAAGTAAAATATAGAGGGTATAAAGTAAAATTTTTAAAAACAATATATGTCGATTCATCCCATTAACAACGTTGGAAACTAATCAAAACATTTTTTTTCTTCTCAAAAGGCATTGCGATTTTTATAATCCTTCCACATATAAATGCATTCATGACATGGTTTAGGGACGACAAGATTTTTAGAAATTGGGGGGCAACTTATTTTGGACCATGGAATATCAATTAATTCCCGTTTCTTAGATAAAACAATATATATCCATTCATCTCATTAAAAATTATATAATAATTGTAATATAATAAAAAAAATAATAATAATAGTGGTATACATATAATATAACGTATATGTTGGATTAATTTGTTTATATTATTATTTAATATTCAGTTGTTGTAAGCTGACTTGCAGGTCAGATAAGTTTGTTTAAGCCTTTTGGTTAGTTGTCTATAATAGGTCAAGGACCGGATAATTAGTCTAGGCCGATTAAGTAGGAGTTTGTTAGCTAGTGGACAGCCATACTGCTAGTTGTTTCTGAACTATCCTTTATATTTATGTTTTTGTTCTCAATGAAGTTTATCATGTTTTGCAGCATAATTTTGGTCTCTGTTTAACATTTGGTGTCAGAGCTTTATGCAAAACATCTGATTAGATTTGTGCGAGTGATTGTGTAACGCCCCGGATTTTTGATCCAAAACGTTACTAAGAAAAAATACTTTTAGAAAAATTTACGACAATTTTTTTGGTAAGAATATCTAACAGTTACGCTTTTAAATAATTAGTAACAATCACATTTATTTAATATTATTAAAAAGTGTTTATTCAAAGCTAGAAAAAAAAACGCTTATTAAAGTTTGGTGACAAGGATTTAAAAATAGACATAGAAAATATTGCGGAAATCATATTATTATAAAATTGTCTTGAAAACCCTATTTTTACCTCATGTTCGCCGCACGTTAATACTCATCAACTACTCTTGAATCTCCTCAAACTCATTAGTACCTAACATGTTGTAAGGGTCAGTTTTTTTCATCGTCCACATCAAACCAAAGCTAAACATATAGAAGAATAACACAAAACATATAAAAGTAAAAACTTTCAATTTAAAAGAAAAAAAATGTGCAAACCAGTAAATCGTATATAAAAAATATATATATATAATGCATGCTCCTAAAACTATATGATCCGGATATAAACCTGCCACCAAGGCAACTCCCACGAAGATGCATATGCCATGACATGACTATATATTATCAAAACTATACTCGCACACAGTCCACTAAGAATCATGTCATATGCATTCAACAAAAAAAACCACATTTTCAAAACCATCATCGTATTCACACATCACAAAGATCACATATCACACATCCTTATCATGAGAATCATATATTCATAGACAAATAATCATTAAATAGTAATTTTCACCACGTACGCATGAAAATCGGGACTTGACTTCATTTACACCATAAAGATTAAAACTTTATATATAACAAGAAACTTCAAACTCCAACTCATATACATCATCGAATCAAGATCTTATCATATATATAATATAAAAAAAAAATCATATTTTGCTTCATACCCATCATAAAAATTAAAACTTTATCACATAAAATATAAAAATTCATATTTTACTTCTTAAAAAGACATACATTACATATCAAACTCAACGTAAAAGATTTCGGATTTCATTATTTTATTTTATTAGTCTACATTTATTTCTTTCAAAAGCAAGCAATTACAATTATTAATTTCATGTATCCAACTAACGGTCTAACTATAATTTGTGTGGGGAAAAACCCTTACCTTGGCCGCTTTTCTTCCTAGTACGAAGCTCTAAGCCCCCACGAAGTTGTTCACACGAAAAGTTTGATGCACGAAGGAGAGGAGGTGTGAAGGAGATGACGGCTAGGGTTTCAGTATTCTTTTCTGCTTATTATTACTTAGTATGTAAATATTGTGGACTTTAGGGAAAATTTAAAGTGGAGATTATTGGGTAGATAGTGTTGGGCCCAAATAAAGAATAGAAGGGAGAAAATATTATTTTATTTATTTATTTTCTTAACCTTGAACATACAAAAACTAAGCCACCAACTCCAAGCCCAAATTTCTATTATGGGTTAGGTCACACCTAGCCACAAACCTTTAGCTCAAATTCTTCTTGTACTAAAAAAACATATATATATATATACATATATATATATATATATATATAATTATATAAAACTTCTCCATTGATTAAATAATTCTTACAAATAATTTTATCAACTACAATAAGTCGAACAAGGCAAATAATTATCACACCTAAATTAATAATGAAATATATATATTTATAAGTCTTAATTATTTTAAATAATAAAATTAGAGGATGTTACAGATTGGGTTTGGGAAACACGCGAGAGAACGACGACAAGATTGTCTTGTCTTGAGAAGAAAACACAAGAGGGTGATGATGGCAGATGCGAACTTCGCAAAGGCTTGTATTCCTACCTTCGATGGGGACTACAACCATTGGAGTCTCCTCATGGAGAACTTGTTGCGGCCGAAGGAGTACTGGCAGGTGGTGAAGGAAGGTCTCAAAGAACCGGCCGCCTGAGAGAAGTTTACTGCTGAACAGATGAAGAATTTGGAGGAGATGCGATTGAAGGACTTCAAGGCACTGAATTATCTATTTCATAGTATAGATAAGACGATCTTGAAAACCATCTCATAAAAGGCGACATCGAAGGAATTATGGGATTCCATGAAGATGAAATTCCAGGGCAGTGCGCGAGTCAAGAGGGCGCAACTTCAGGCTCTAAGGCGTGAGTTTGAAGTTCTGGAAATGAAGGAGGGAGAAATTGTCAATGATTATTTTGGCAGGGTTATGATCGTCTCCAATGCAATGCAAAATTGTGGAGAGCTGGTCACAAATGTGACGATTGTAGAAAAGATCCTTAGGACATTCACTGAGAGATTCAACTACGTTGTATGTTCAATCGAAGAGTCCAAAGACATTGATACTTTGATGGTGGATCAATTGCAAAGCTCGCTTTTGGTCTACGAACATAAATTCAGCAGGAAATCTGTTTCTAATGATCAAGCACTAAATGTTGGCTTTGATGGTGGTCAAGGAAGAGGACGTGGACGTTCTCTTGGAAGAGGAAAAGGTTGAGGTCGTGGTTGGAACAAGGAACTGTGGAATGTTACCATTGCCACAAACTCGGTCACTTCAAAGCCGAGTGCCCAGAATGGACGCCTCAGGTTCATTATACAGATGGGCATGTCACAGGAAGGGACAAGATGTTGCTCATGGCATATACAGCACCAATTGACGACAATCTGCACAGGTTAATGGCTTATCAAAATTCTGAAATGGTTGCAGAGAATGGATGGTTTATGGACAGCGGTTGCAGTAATCATATGAGCGGAGAAAGAAAATGGTTTAGCCGTCTTTATAGTTCATTTTCTTGTGATGTGAAATTAGGAAATGGCATGAAGCTTCAAGTGCAGGGAAAAGGTGTTCTTAGAATGCGAATTGAGAATAAAACTTTGATGGTACATGAAGTTTTCTGTGAACCGGGCTTGAAAAATAATCTGCTCATTATCAGCCAAATGTAGGAGAAGAAGTTGGCCTTTCTCTTCAAGCATGATATATGCAAGATTTTTAGTGTTGAAATTGAATTTCTCTTCTCTACAAAAATGAAGAGTAATCGCATGTTCATCTTACAGGTCGTACATAATACTGATGTGGAAGGCAATGGTGTTCAATGCTTGAACACCACTCAATCAAGGCAAGAAGAAGTGGAGCTTTGGCATAGAAGATATGGCCACCTTAGCCATCAAGGACTGCAGAAACTTGAGAAATCAAGTATGGTCAAAGGGTTGCCTCCCATTAAGGCCGATGAAAAGGGAGTTTGCAGTATCTGTCTGGTAGGAAAACAACACTGACGACCATTTCCGAAAAGAAGTTTATGGCAATCTTCTGCTAATTTGCAGCTCGTTCATGGAGATTTATGCGGCCCTATATCTCTTGCTTCTCATAGCGGCAAATGGTATGTGTTCACTCTCATTGATGATCATAGTTGAAAACTTTGGGTGTTTTTCTTATCTGCAAAATCAGAAGCCTTTGGAGTGTTCAAGAATTTCGAAAGTAGAGTTGAGAAGGAATCAGGAAACACACTTGTAAGTTTTCGTACAGACAAAGGAGGGGAATTTCTTTCAGCTGAATTCAAGCAATGGTGTGATCAGGAAGGCATAAGGAGGCAATTGACAATGATGCTAACTCATCAACAAAATGAAGTAGCCAAAAGAAAAAATTGAACCCTTTTAAATATGGTTAGATGCATGCTCTCCGACACAAGAGTTCCTAGCACTTTCTGGTGTGAAGCGGTTGCTTGGGCTTCACATGTGATAAATCGGAGTCCGACTGCCATCAACAAAGATAAAACTCCGCAGGAGTTATGGAGTGGCTCATCTCCTTCTGTAGGTCATCTAAGAGTATTTGGATGCTTAAGTTTTGTGCATGTTCCAGAGCAGCAGAGGAAGAAACTTGATGATAGGAGTGTGAAGTGCATCTTTCTCAGTGTTGCTACAAAATCTAAGGCCTACCGGGTTTAAAATCCAATTACCAAGAAGGTAATAGTTAGCCGAGATGTGAAATTCAATGAGTCAAAAGGTTGGGATTGGAAATCTGACTCGACTCAAGAGAATATGCAATTCTCTTGGGACAACTTTGAGGAAGAGATTGCTAACTCAGAGGAGGAAATCGATGACAGCAATGCGCAGAACTCAGATAGCCAAGCTGCTGTACATAATTCAGGAAATCAGTTTGTCGATTAGGAAGAAAGCCCACCAGAAATTGCAGCAGTGGATTCACCAATTGATTCACCTGTAGATGTTGTGGGGCCGAGTGACTTGGGTCCAAGGATACGAAGGCAACCCGGGTGGCTTGATGATTATGAGGTGGGTAATGTCAGGCTCATAGATTGCTATGCTTTGCAATTGGACAATACAAATCCTGCATCTTTTGAGGCAGCTGTAAAGTCAAAAAATTGGAGAGAAGCCATGAAATGCGAGATGGAAGCTATTCAAAAGAACGACACATGGGAACTTACCTCATTGCCTCATGGAGTAACTCCAATTGGAGTTAAATGGGTATACATAACGAAGCTGAATGAACATGGCAAGATAGACAAGTACAAAGCCAGACTTGTGGCAAAGAGGTATGCTTAATAGTATGGCATAGATTACAATCAAGTATTTGCGCCAGTGGCTCGGTGGGATACTATCAGATCTATACTAGCTCTATCTGCATATCACGGTTGGGCAATTTATTAGCTTGATATGAAGAGTGCTTTTTTACAAGGTGAGCTAACAGAAGAAGTCTTTGTTATGCAGCTGCAAGGACTCATAAGATCAGGGGAAGAAACAAAGGTGTATCAGTTAAAAAAGATCTTGTATGGCTTGAAACAAGCCCTAAGGGCGTGGTACTCCAAGATTGAAGGATATTTTCTACAAGCAGGATTTTAGAAATGTCCATATGAGCATACATTGTTCACATTAAGAAAGAAGTCAGAAGTGTTGCTCATAAGTTTATATGTGGATGATCTTATGTATGTGAGCAGTAGTGAACAGCTAATGGTTGAATTTAGAGACAATATGAAGGTCGTGTTCGAAATGACAGATCTTGGGCGAATGAAATACTTCTTGAGAGTGGAGGTATCTCAGTTTGCAATTGGTATATTTATCATTCAGAAGAAGTATACCAAGGATTTGATAAATAAATTTGGGCTCATGAACTGCAATCCGGTCAGAAATCCTATAGTTCCGGGAGAAGAGCTCACATATGAAGGCGATGGAATTCTAGTCAATGGATCGCAATACAAAAAGTTGATTGGAAGTCTGGTGTACTTAACAGCAACTTGTCCAGATATAATGTTTGTGGTTGGCTTGCTTAGCAGATACATGGCTAAGCCATTCAGACCTCACTTGCAAGCCGCAAAACGAGTTTTAAGGTACCTCAAGGGTACTCTTGAGTTCAGAATTCTGTACAACAAGGAGGAGAAATGTCAGAGCTTAGTGGGCTATACAGATAACGATTATGCTCAGGATTCTGATGATAGAAGAAGTACTGGAGGGTACGTGTTTTTCCTTGCTGGCGGTGTTATTGCTTGGTCCTCCAAGAAACAACCCATGGTTACTCTATCAACAACTGAAGCAGAATTCATTGTTGTTGCGTCTTGTGATGTTCAATGCATTTGGTTAAGAAGGATTCTTGCTAAAATGGGTTGAGAGGAAAGCGTCAAAGGAGCAACCTTGTTATTGTGCGACAACATGTCCACCATAAAGCTATCGAAAAACCCAGTGCTACATGGGAGGAGCAAACACATTGACGTTAGATTCCATTTTCTATGGGATCTTGTTAATGAGGGAGTCATTGCAATGGAGCACTGCGGTATCAGTTATCAAATAGCTGATATTATGACTAAAGCTGTGAAATTGGAGACATTTGAAAACCTGAGAGCAAGGCTTGGCGTAGGAGATTGGTCTGCAAAGGCTAACACAGATAGTGGCTAGTGTGTACTCTTTGCTGAAGTGTAAACTCAATCTGATCCAATTGAGTTTAGGGGAAGAAATGTTGGATTAATTTGTTTATGTTATTATTTAATATTTATTTGTTTTAAGCTGACTTGCAGATTAGATAAGTAAGTTTAAGCCTTTTGGTTAGTTGTCTATAATGGGTCAAAGACCGAATAATTAGTCTAGGCCGATTAAGTAGGAGTTTGTTAGCTAATAGGCAACCATGCTGCTAGTTGTTCATGAACTGTCCTTTATATTTCTGTGTTTGTTCTCAATGAAGTTTATCACGTTTTGTAGCATAGTTTTGGTCTCTGTTTAACAGTATATAAGTGTGTGAAAGAGCATATTAATATTGACATGTATATATCTTAAATCTATCTATGTAACTATGTTATTAGATTGAAATTTTTATTCATTTTCTCAATAGTTATATCAATTTATGCATTATTGTGAATCATGTTTTATAGAATGGAAGAAGCGAATGGAAAATCAAGAATAGGAGAAGAAAATAATGTATCTCCACCAATAAAGTTAGAGTCATTTGAGAGCTTATCAAACTATGGTAGAGCACTATTGTATACACCCTATCGACTATTGGATCGGACTCTAGCCCGATCCAACGATGAAGTAGAATTGGTGGATGTGAGGAAACGAAGTAAGCATGAGATGAAGAAAACACTATCATGGTGGGACTTGATTTGGTTTGGCATGGGTAGTGTTGTTGGTTCGGGCATCTTTGTATTGACAGGACTCGAGGTTAGGAACACTGTTGGACCTGCTGTCGTGTTATCGTATGTTGTCTCCGGTATTTCCGCTATGTTGTCTGTTTTTTGCTACACTGAATTTGCTGTAGAAATCCCTGTGGCTGGTATGTAATGTACATTTTATTTTATTTTAAGTCTATTGCATACTAGGACATACTATATTTAGAATAAAATATACATAAAAATTAATTTATATATTTCATAACGAAATAGAAATAAATTTGAATATTTTTTATTTATTTAACGATAATATCTCTAAACTACCTCTTATTTATATTTAAATATATTGACAGTATAAAGAATTTTTATATTATCAATCAATTACAATCGTTAAATCATTAATAATATTTGACTTTTGCAATAACTACTATTAAAGTTATTCACATAATTGGTAATAATGTGTAAAACTTTTTACAAACATATAAATTAAATTCTTTTTTTAAAATAGATTAGCTACTAATACATTAACAAAACCATATTTTAATAATATTAGTTGTTAAATTAATTAAAATTTGCAGTTTATTATTGTTTGCTCTATAGATACAAATACAATACCTATTCTTTGCTTTTTTTTAACAACAGTTTAGAAACTGTTGGCAAAACCTTTGTGTAATTATAAGATGAATTGATGATTTTCTAGGTGGTTCCTTTGCTTATATAAGAGTTGAACTTGGTGAATTTGCTGCATTCATAGCATCAGGAAACATTCTTCTTGAATATGTAATTGGTGGTGCTGCAGTCTCACGTTCATGGACATCCTATTTCGCGACGCTTTGCAACCAACCGTCAGACAAATTTGTGATCGTTGTAAACACTCTTTCACACAACTACAACAAACTTGATCCAATTGCTGTTTTTGTTCTAGCCATCATTTGTACCTTTGCTGTTTTCAGCACAAAGGGTTCCTCACGTTTGAACTACATTGCCTCAATAGTACATGTCATTGTCCTAATGTTCATCATAGTTGCTGGTTTATCAAAAGCAAAAGTTGAAAATTACTCTGATTTCACTCCTTTTGGAAGCAGAGGAATTTTTGAATCAGCTGCTGTTTTGTTCTTTGCTTATGTTGGATTTGATGCTGTTTCAACAATGGCTGAGGAGACAAAGAATCCAGGAAAAGATATACCTATTGGTCTTATAGGATCAATGACACTTGTGACATTTATTTATTGTATGATGGGTGTGACACTTTGTTTGATGCAAAAATATTCAAATGTTGATGAGAATGCTGCTTTTTCAGTTGCATTTGAAGTTGTTGGAATGAAATGGGCTAAGTATATTGTTGCATTTGGAGCATTGAAAGGAATGACTAGTGTTTTGCTTGTTGGTGCTGTTGGTCAAGCAAGGTATCTAACACACATTGCTAGAACAAATTTGTTACCTTTATGGTTTGCTAAAGTGAATGAAAAAACAGGAACACCAATTAATGCAACTATTGTTATGTTTTGTGCAACTGCAATTGTTGCATTTTTCACAAGCCTTGATATTCTAGCTAATTTGCTTTCAATTTCAACTTTGTTTTTGTTTTCACTTGTGGCATTGGCACTTTTGGTTAGGAGATATTGTGTTAGAGGTGTCACATCAAGGTTTGATGTTATGAAATTTCTTGTATTCATTTTTCTCATACTAGGATCTTCAATTGGATGTTCAATTTATTGGTCTAAAACGACAGGGTGGATTGGTTATGCAGTATTAGTACCTGTTTGGTTTGTGGGGACAATTGGCATATGGATTTTTGTTCCACTTGCTAAAAAGCCAAAGATTTGGGGTGTGCCATTTGTTCCTTTTTTGCCTTGTGCGTCTATTGGAATCAATATTTTCCTTCTTGGAACATTGGATAAGGCTTCATTTAAGAGATTTGGTGTGTGGACTGCATTTTTGGTGGTCTATTACTTGCTTGTAGGAGTACATGCATCTTATGATGTAGCAAAGGGACAAAATGAGATGGAGAAACTTGAGAGTAAAACTCAATCAAAGATGGATGAAGAAACTGGTGTTTCATTGGTGAAAGATTCCAATAACAAAAATGAAAACAACACATAGAAGGATTTTTAATTTATATATATTGGTATGTAATTAATGTTTAATTATGTGTGAGTAAATAACTTAGACAATCAACATCAAAGTGTGTTTGTAAAAGTGGTGTTTCTCTATTTTAGCCTTCCATAGTTTCCTATATATATATATGGTTCACTTATTCTCAAATATTATTCATATGGATAATACTTAAGAGGATTTCTATGTACTAGAACATCAAAGAAAGGTAAATCACTTGTTCTAAAAAGTTATATTTCTTGATGAATTTATTCTTAAGGCTTTATAAGTCGTTATAATGACCAGCGGGAATTTATTCTTATTTACTAGGTAGTAATGTACATGCACTTAGGTAGTTTTATGATGGTGGATATTTAGTTTAAAGAGTTTTAGGGTTTCAAGGATTGCAAGTTGATGTGGTAAAACGGAGCAATCTGTCTCATTTAGCCCACACCAGGATTAATTTATCTAAAAAATGGTGTTAAAGAGATGATCAACTTAGATGATTGAGTTGAAATTTTTATTCCATCTCGCTCTTCGATGGATTGACTAATAATTTTTTTTACATATTATAAAAATTAACTAAATAATCAACTTAACAATTATAAAGTAAAAATGGATTATATTAATTTTATTATAGTATTAGGAAAAAAAAAAGCTAGAATATATATAATTACATGATGCAAAGGCCTTGAGAGAATCTTTGAAACAAAAAACATGTCGTTATTGTTCTTATGAATAATAGCAAATTAGTATTACATAAGATGTACAAATAGTAATGGACTTACTTTGACTAATTACTTATTTATTTTGAAATATATAACAACTATTCCTACTTGCAATCATTGAATGACAAAGTAAATTAAAAGAACTTCAAAATGATTTTCTTAATGCACCACAAAAAATGTAAATAGAGTTAATAATAATAGAGAAAACCATAGTGAATAACATCTTAATTTATTATACATCTCAAAAGCTTATCCCACTAGAGTTTGTGGTGTTTTAGTTAATCTCAATGGTTTTTTTTTTTTTTTTTATCATGGGTGAACAATTTCTCTCCTACATAAGTGCTTATACGATTCAATAAATACTTGATTAAGTTACTTACCTAATTAAACAAATTTTATATACTTTTTTATTCTTTAACCTTATTTCAGCCTAAATTTTGTAGAAAGAAAGGGGGTGTTTTAGTCCTTTTGGAATCTTTAAATTAGATCATTTCATTGAGATGGCAAAGTCAACCAAACATTGAAGAAGAAAATACCTTTACAAAGTGACGGGTAAAATTCAACTTTAGCTAAATATGATCACTTCTTTTTTGTTTATGTTCAACTATACGACCACTTCTAAAAGTTCACGAGGCTATCTATTAATTTGGACTACCCTTTAGGAGTTAGTTATTCAATCAAACTTTTAAGACATTTGTGTTCATAATATTCTTCGTTATTCGAGAGAATTTAAACACACTATTTAAATATACATATATATATATATATATATATTTCTTTTAATTATTTAATAATTATTTTTTCTATTTTTTTTAAACATATACTTCTTTTAAATAGACAATATTATTTTATTATTATTTTATATTTTATTTGTGTGTATTAAAATAGTATATCTAAATTCTTGTAACCATTTTTGTTATTCACCTTAACTTTATTCATTTGTCAAATGCATTGAATTACCCAAAAAGTTCAATATTTACTTTATGATATATATTATTATTACTCAATATTGGATGTTTGATTTTGAACTAAATCTCTTTTCAACTACTCCCAATTAGGAACTCTAGCTTGGTGTTAAATATTAGTGCGTTTCACATTTAAGTCAAAATAGATGTCACTTCACGTGCTACAAAATGCCTTATGTATCTCTGAATTTTTCTTTGAATCTCTACCTCGATTACCGTTTGTAAGTAGCATCGTTGAAAACATAAAAAAAAAAAAACCAAACCAAATGTCAATTTGAAGTTTATATCATGTTGTTGAAAAATAAAACAAAAATAAATACAAGGCCTATAACAAGTAGCACTTATAGCAATTATGCTTGCTCTAGTTTTTCTTTTTTTAATACAAAAAACTAAACTATCGTTACAAGCAATAGTTCACACTAATTTAAAATCTATAAAAATCGGGTAGAAACTTCTTACATAAACTCGATTGATTTTGAAAAATTAAAAACAATTTCATAGAAACTTTAGGTATACGAGTTACATACTACACAAAGTCTTAAAATATAATTATTTGAATGTTTGGTTCTAACTTATTTAATTTAGTTAATTCAGATCATTTACAAAGAGGATTATCAATATTCAGATTTGCGTATTATTGGTTTGTAACGTAGTGTTAAAAGATAATAATGTTTAAAATCATCAAATTTCTTTTGATCTAGAAGTTAACTCAAAGGCTATGATGTTGAGTATGACATATCCAAATGTTATTGTTATTGACAAATAACGATAATTTACATCCCAAGATTACTAATGGCTAGAAGATATTGCGGAATTTTGTTGCAAAATTGTTATAGTGTTAATAAAGAGACTTTTACGAAGACGTTTTCTAAGAAGAAAAAAAAACAGAATATGCAAAAGAACGTTATAATACATAATTTATGCTTATGGAGCACAAAACGTGCATGATTTGATGAACTTTTTTGACCCTTTTTTTTCTTTCCTTGGTTAGGTTTATGCTGCACTACTTGTTTTTCTTTTCTTTTTAATAAATTTTTAACTTAAAAAATTAATTTAAAGTAATTCCATATTGTTAGCTAATATCCATTTAAAGAATTGACTTCTTTATTTGATATTTTTTCACATGCATCTATCCAAAATCGAACAAGAACCATTTGTTCAATTTTTTTGTGCTTCAAAAGTAGCAGGGAAATTTATACACATTTATTGTGAAGGAATGACAGGTTTGAACTTGCATTTCAACATATCAAATATCTAAGTATTTGTTGTATTTTTTATTTGTCTATATACATTTGTCAAAAATTTGTCTGGTTTTCAAACATTATATTGTCTTCTTTATTGACCATGGAGCCAAAAATCCCCAACAACCCATATTCAAATACACAACCATGTCATTGTCTCACAACCACCAATTCACATGTAAATATTGTATCTTTGGTTCTTTGTGAGCATTACCCGGAACAAAAAATTGTTTATTAATTGTTATATCATAAACAATTTTTCTAGCTCTTATTTTAGTTCTCCAAAGAAGTGAGAAACCAAACTAACCCAAGTTTTGGTTTCTAATGGGAAATAGTTTTGGTGGAAAAAAGACCACAAAGGTAATGAAAATTGATGGTGAAACATTTAAGCTAAAGACACCAATGAAAGTTGGTGAAGTGCTTAAGGATCACCCTGGTCTTGTTTTGTTAGAATCTGAGGAAGTGAAGCATTATGGGGTAAGAGCAAAGCCATTGGAAGCACACAAAGATTTGAAGCCAAAAAGGCTATATTTTCTTGTGGAACTTCCAAAAGAAAGTAGAGTTACGAGAAGGGTTCGTTCGGTGATTAATATGAGTGCTAAAGACAGGCTCGAAAATCTGTCTTTAGCTCGAAGGTCAACTTCTGACCTAACGATTATGAAATCAATGAGTGGTTTGGAGGGAAGAGAAGTGATGGAGAATGGCGCGGTGAGGTTGAAAATGAGACTTCCAAAGGCAGAGGTTGAGAAGTTGATGCAAAGTAGCAAAGATGAAGGTGAGGCTGCTGAGAGGATTATGAGTCTTTGCATGGCTAATGGAAGCAATGATAGGAAAATGAAAAAGGAAATGCATTGGAAAGGTAGTAAAGGAGCTGATGAATTCAAAAAGGGGTATGAGGTATGCTTGAACAAACAATGTTTTTGTTTTTATTTGTTTTCATTATGAAAAAAGAAAATAGTTAATCTCCAAAACTTGTTTCTAGTTAACATATAATCATTTCTATACTAGTTTTTGATAAGAAATATTTTTTTTTTATAATTATATTATCGGTATGAAATTCACCACTTTATTGATAGTTAATCTCTCTTACAAATCAGATAACCAAAACCAAGTAGTTGACAGTACAATTGATGTACTTCAATTAATATTTGAATAATTTAAATATTATATGTATTTGATTTGATGTTTTTATCAAAATAATTTTTAATCAGATTTTACGTATATAATAATCAAATTCCAAGTTATTATAACTCATTTTCTTACAACAAAAGAGGTAGGAAAAATTATATTAGTTTACCGATGATCGATATTATGTTAAAAGACTTCAAATTATATATTATCCTTAAATTAGTCTTTTAAATGCATAAATAATACAAGAACAAAGGAGGACATTGTTTGTTCTAAGATTGCTAATGAATCTTTGACGAAGTGGCCACCATTTTCCAAGAAAGCTTGTAGATATTTAGAAGAAAAAAAAAGTTATTTTGTTATCTAATTTTCTAGAGATATTTGACCATCATTTAGAGAGGGAGAGGATGAATCTATGAAGCTAAAATGATAATATAGATAATACACATTTGAGATAATTTAATTGTTAAAATAATATTTCGATTACTAATGTGTATAATTTGATTCTTTTTTTTTTTTCAATGGATAATTATGCCAACTAACTTGTGGCATAACATATAGAGTCTAAGCATCATAAGAACATCCATTAATACTAATACATATTGCATTTAATAAATTAACGACAAGAAAAATAGTGGATAAGAGATGAGGGTGCTTTTATTTATTTATTTATTTAATGGCCTTTAAGTTTTTCATATTTTGGTCAAATTATGGATGGCCCTGCAAGTCCAACAGAAGTATATTGATATCCAAACAAAAATATTACTAACTTATGAAAAATGTCATTTTCAATTTGTTGGTTTTGCATAGGATAATGATTCTTCTATAGATATTTTATAATTTAAATTTGTTAAAAAAATTATTAGACTTAATTTATTATTTTTATTTATGAAAAAGTAGGTGCAAAAATATTGCTATTCTGTGCATAGTCATGCATGCATATATATAATCTATACACTTTGTAGGTTATAAATCAAATCAACATGAATAAAATAGTTTGCATTGCACCTACTAAATTGTTTGTTTTGAATTATTATAAACATTTGCAGAAAAGGGTGAGTTTTATGCCAATCAATGAAGGAAGTAGTTCGATAACTGTGGCTTCCTAACCTTGAAGCTAAACTGGGAACAAACGAAAATAATTTCTAGTTCTTTTTTTAATGTTTGGTTTAATGTAAAAAGACACTTATTTGTATGCTATATGAGTCACATTTACTGTGGTTGCAATAATTAAAATATGGGTGTTTGTAAGTCTCAAGAAAAAAGACTAAGAATAAAAATGGTTAAAAATGGTTGCAATAATTATCTAATTGAGCAACAAAGTACAACTTTAATTTGTGTATTGGTAATCTTTTGGTTGTTAAACTTTGCAACTAATCAAGAGAAATGTTTTTAATATTGGCTTAGTTTGTTGGACCATCTTAATCCTAGCAATGCCCCCTCTTGGGCTCTTATAATAAGGATAACAAAATAAATTATATCATATCATTAGCATCAACTTGAAGGTATAGCTCAATGGTATAGTAGACAAAAATATTAAGAAAAATAAAATATCTTTGTTGGGGGCAATTATATCATATCATCAGCATCTACTGGAAGGTATAGTAGATTGAGACACAACAAAAATATTAAGAAGGAAGTTTACAGGACTATCTTTGCTACTTACAAATTTCTTCTTCTCCTACCAATTAATTACTAACATTTGCTTATAATAATAATAATAACATCCATCGCCACCATCTATCACCCTAAACCACGATGAGACTCTATTGTGTAATACTATTTGTCGTCACCATCTATTGCCCTAAATCACGATGAGACGCTATTGTGTAATACTATTCGTCGCCACCATCTATCGCCCTAAACCACAATGAGACCCCTATCACCACCATCACTACTAGATTAAAAGGTGACTTTGTCATTTATATATAATTTACATTATTTATTGTTATTTTCTTGTCCACAATAACATAACATATTATCCTGCGAATTATTAGACTCAACATTAGAACAAATAACATCTTACCGTACGCATACATAGAACATGATAAAATCTAATAGACTTGTATCTTATCTTACTCTTATTCAATTTTTGTTTATCATAACATGGGCACCAAACAAACCCCAATTTATTTACATTGAACTGTTCCAATTCTGAAAGTATTGCTTATTCTGTCATGCTAATTGGTGGAACAGGACTCGGTCATTCTAGCCACCATCTAGCCGATTGAGTTTTGTTACTTTATGAAGGTCATATCGGATTCCAAAATAAGGCATGCAGCATAGTGAAGACCAGCAAGGAAGAAAATATCATAATCAAGCTCGTCCAGTGCGCCTTCCAACTTTCAGCGCCAATTCAGTATCGATTTTGAGGGAGATGTCAAGTGCTTTCACTGAATGAGTCAAGGAACCACTGTAGAAAAGCCAAGTCAGTGCAATTATACTCTGGGGAAATAGTACCACATGCGAGTTTCTTAAGACATTATAACAATGTCTTGGATGCATCAGCCTGTTTTACTTTCACAATGATATAAATAATGTCGATGTGAAGAATTCAACAATACAGATAGAAATTGAAGGAAAATTTATTACATTTTATGATGCTGGATTTTATGAAGTGTAGCTGCAGTGGACGAAAAAATTTACCTAGAAATGTAGGTTACTCCACTTTGCCCGATTTTATGTATTGTATCTATAGTAACATTGCCTGAAGCCTGGCATCACAAATATGATAAAATAGAAATTAGTTAAGAACATGAAGAGGAAATTACTCCCTACGGTCTTGATTATTAGCCAAAATAACTCTAACTTTGCACCTATTAAGAAATTGTTAATTGTAATTAATTTCCTCGATCTCATAAAAAAATATAAGTGCATTCTCAAAAGTGTAAGAAATTATTACAATTACAATAATGTAAGAAACAAGTCCAAAGGAAAGTGGTTGAAAGCATGAAAACAGTACCAAATACTCTGAATCAATTTAGTCGACATATAATCCCAATAATACGATGCAGGTTAAACGAAACAAATTTAGTGAAGAATACCTCAGTTTCAAATTTCCCATTGACCAACCGCACGGCATCTTTCAGCATAGATATGTCGATATCTCCATTCGGTAAAGGTACAACCATATTGTCCAACATTATTCGAGTTAAAGAAGTCTTTGTTTGCAAAGCATAACGTAATACTTCTTCCACTTCCTCAAGAGTCCTGGTTTCAACCTGTGAAACCCACAACCTTACAATATTATAGCTGCAGCCCGAACTAATCCTTTACAAGCATGGACAACCATACAATGAAACACCAAATCCACACTTACATTTGATTTCATTCATACAAATCACTTTAAGATGGAAAGCCAAAACAATGTCATTTTGCATGGCAAAGACCAATGGATGTACAAACATGTAAGATGGTGTTGGGTATGGCTCATAGTTTACTGAAAAGTGATCAGGTCGTTCAACTGGGGGACAAAGCCCCTTGCAGTACGGTTCAAAATTAATCTTGTAAACAGAGTTGTAGTATTCAAACACAAGTTGTGATCTGTAATCCTAAGCTTGAACAATAGAAAGGTATTGCAGCCACTCTGCAATCAGTGACGTAGGCACAATTGGCCGAACTCCGTGATCAAATCTCGTGTGTTCTTTGTTTGCCTTTTTTGTATCTCTTTTCTTTTGAACCAGGGTGGGTTGTTGTTCTAACAAATGGGAATTTAAGTTTTAACTACCCTGCACATATGGCACGTAGGAGCGAAGGAGGGGGAGTGGTAGCGAAATCTATTAAAGAAAATGAAAAAAACGGCTGCAATGTAGAGAGAGGGATTAAGACAATTATTCGTCAAGAATTAGGGCCTTAGAGCAACTAGGAAGCAGACCCTCGTAGAGCTGTAGGTATTTCTGTCTTTGTTTTTTGTTTCTCAATGTAATCAAGAAAGATTTTCCCCATTTTAAAGAGTTATTATAATCCAATACTCCATTATTAGTTATCAATAAATCGGTTCCTTCCATATTGATGCTGCATTAACAAATCATTTGATTCACAAATCATCATCACATTGCCAAACATTTCATCTTAAAATGTAAATACTCAAAGTAACTGCAAATACGTCAGTTGGAACATGACAGGTATCACAATTTTCAAAGTTTCAAATGAAGAAATGACCAATAAGACCTAAAAATCAAAAAGGGAAAGATCGTATGAAACGATAAAAGAGAGTACTACCTCAACCTCCAATTGAAGGCTATTTTGCTCTAGATACAAGTCAACAGCTTTGAGGGCATTTGTAACCCCTCCAGCTGTTGATATATGATTATCTTTTATCATAACCATGTCAAACAAACCCATCCTATGATTTCGACCTCCTCCGATTAATACCTGCAGAAGGAAATCTACAAATGCTTTTTGAGTAAATTGTATATGTAAAAATATAAATAAATGGTCATTAATAAAAGCAAGGAAGTGGTTCAGAGTGCAGACCGCCCACTTGTCCAATAAACGTAAACACGGAGCAGTTTTTCTAGTCTCCAATATATATGCAGGGGATGCAGCGTTTGCCATTTCCTGTGGAAAACCATAATATAAGAACACAAATGATAAATATAAGATAACAATGGTAATTTCACAAATCACTAGTCCTGATGAAACGTAACACAACCATCTTTTATCCAATCTGAATTCATTATATAGATAAACTTGTTTTTCATATTTGTAACCATAATTTGTTCATTATGTTTGTAAAAAAGATGTTTGAAGCTATATTATCTGTCCAACTGTTAGGTCTCATATGATAACATCCTAGATACCAATGGAATTTGTTATGAAAACTGATTTAATTAACAACCTTGTGAATATGGAAAAGTGTACGGGAAGAAACGAGAGATGATGGATGTGAGAGGAAAAAGTAAGCTAGAGGAGAATGGATAACAAAAATGGTGTAGAGAGGTTTTGGGGGGGATTTGCCATTCCTAAAGCTAAAATTCTCTTTGTTCTGTATTTTTTTCCTTTTCTGGTTTGTTTGTATTTCAAGAAATCCCAAACTCCCTTGTGGTGTAAGGAGCTAGTCTCGAACTTTTGTTATTAGTGAAATAAATTCTTATCAGAAAGCAACAGATACTGCACCTTATTAGAGATTTGCTTCAAGTGTAAGCTACGATTGCAAAATGACTATCAAACTAAAAGGAAAACTCTACCGGATGACTACCAGACTAGCAATGCTTATGGTAGTAATGGTTAGTGAAGCAATCAAGAGCACAAGCCAAGTGTAGCATAGATAAGAGGGCATACAAGAAAAATCAAGTTTGCAAAATAAATATTTAATGAGCGAATACACGAGAACAGATAGAATTTGAAATAGAATTATTAGAGGAAAAATTGGGGTGGCCCCTATAGTAGAGAAGACAACAGATTCTCTTTTTAAGTGGTTTAGGCACGTATGGAGAAGACTTGTAGAGTAAACCAGATGGAGGATCGTCCAATAATTAGAGACCAAGGAAAACTATATGTAAATGATCTATGCTTGGACCAAATACATAACATAAGATGATGGTGTCAATTGATTTATGTAGCAGACACCACCTAATGAGAAAAGGTTGTAGTTGCCGAAGTAAAGAATATTCGAAAAAGAAAGTTGGAGTAACACTTATAGAAAAGATAATGGAAAAGTGCCTAACTGATTCAGTCATGCAGGAAGAAAACCAAGTAAAAAACCTTGCTCTAACCGGTTTTGTTCTAAATTTGGTTTCTGTTAGAGATCGGAAGGAGGGAGTATTAAAAGTATATTCTAGAAGTAATAAGGCTGTGTGGTTAGTTAAGTTGGTCGATAGGAAGGTAACTACAAATAAAGGGAAGTAGGTAAGCGAACATAGGAAGGGATTTGTAACAGAACTGTATTCAGTCGTAAGCGGTAATTCTTCCTTGTAAGGGTGTTTGATAACCTTCTGAAAACAGTAATATCAGAGCTGTTCTTTCTTTTTAATTCCTATTCTCTCTTTCTTCTCTTTTGAAACCTAACAGTTTCTGATACAGCTATGGCATTGAATAACACATGTAGTCAACCCCGCACGATGCGATAACATTTGATTTTGAGAAAATAAATAAATTTAATGTAATCAATGTGTCAGGGCCATGTCAGTGTCAAACACCGATATGTGTTCGACACCGAGACACGCCTTCAATCAGAAATGTCGGTGCTACAGAGCTAGAAATACGATAAAAAGATGAATTTTTATTGAAGAATAGCTTTGGCCAGTATCCAAAAGAAACAGAACCAGAGGTCAAGAATGCTACAATGAGAACTATCTCCCTCATTTTAACCATTCCGGCCGGCTATGTCGCAATTTCAATTCAATAATTTTCGAGATTTTTTCAATAGACATAACATATAAGGACCTTTAGAAACAGCATACAATGTTAGCTAGCTAAGTTCAATAAGATTACAGAGCAATCAGTTTGGTAGCTTTAAGAATACTAGACAGAATTTAACAAGAGAAAAATATTGAAGAGATAAAAAATACCTTGGTTAAAGTTGCAATGCCACTCATCCTCTGCATAAAGTTTAGCACTACCCTTTCAGCTACAACTATGTTATGCGCCCGTCCTACATGTGAATAACTGAAGATTCATAGAAGCCTTTCATAAAATCAATTACAAACTTAAATGTATTTTATTCCATTAGCTTTTGTAATCAAGTTTTCATAATAATTATCTTACCATGAACTTTTCCAAACTGTAGTCCTTTATGGACAAAATCTCCATCTTTTTTAGACCACTCCACCTGAAAATTTGAAAGTATTCCTCAATGATTTGACCAAGAACTAACCACAACTATAACAATATGGCATCCGCTCATTGCTTCATACCTTTAAAGAAGGATCAACCTCATTAAATATCATCTCCGCAAGTGCAATTCCAGCAACGATGCCATCCTCCTTCGCCAAGAAATAAGCTTCTACTTCCATGTCAAATGGAATAGTCGCCATGCATGTTATATCACCTACAATTGACACATTTCTTAAAATCAATGTCATGCATCTAAATATAAATGTCAAATAACCGAGCATAATTAGACACTTAATATGGGGCGGAGGGAGTAAGAAAAAGGACAACAGCTAAGAAAAATCTACATAGTTTAGAATAAAGAAAAGATAGAAATAATAAAAATAAAACTCAGGAAGAAACAAGACAGTTATAGCATGAAACTAGAAGAAAGTTTGGACATAAACCTCGATCCCCAGCATCTTCTGCAAGGGCCAACTTGATAATGCCCTTCAAATCATAAGTAGGGTGCAAGGGAGGGTTTATTGCAAAGGACTCGTATGAGATCCTCGAATTCGTGACTTCAGTTGCCGACATTTTAACAACCCTCCTGCAGTCTCACACAATTTAGAACAAATTAATCTAGAAACACACGTCAATCCAGTGACACATGGAAATATTGCCATCTATGAACAACAAAATAGACTGTTAAATGAGGTTCTATGCACTTAATCAATTACACATAACTGATTACTTAAGTCAGATTGCAGGATTCAATAACAAACAGCTTGAGTAGTTGTCAGCTATGCTTATTACCAATTAATTTATACGTTAAGCATTGAGGGGGAAAAAAGTATTGTGATACTTTCAAGCTATTTATATCCCTAGCAAGAAAAATACTATTGATATTAATGTTTTGTTAACCAGCAAGAGTATCCACTGACTTCACCTATAACTAATCTCTATCGAGAAACTTGGTTGACCACCTTTAGTGGAGTGTAGCCTCTCAACCACGTTTTCTCAATCTACAATGCTCGAACTCGAAACCTTGCTTAAATCTAAGTCTAATTCCACTCGGACTAAGTAATGTTAGACTATTGATATTAATTTAAAAAGAGCACTTGTTTACCATATTTTAATTATTATGAGTTATGTCAGAGTTATAATAAGTACTACAAGTTCGTGTTTCTCATGGATGAAGAATGTGATTATTAAGATTGTACATTGTAGAAATAAGTTCGCTATCCAAACCTTACTTATTAGTTGTTATTTAATTAGTGTGAAAATTAAACTTATGAACTCCTTATCACTCAAAAATCTCTATGATTCTTTGCATAAACCATCAAGCTACCTTGTTATTCCAGATACAAATCATTCTATAATCCAAGGAAGGAAAAAAAAGTGATAATGTGAGATGTGGATATACAAAACAAGGTAACATTTATAACAAGGGTGTAAATTATTGAGGAAATGATCTTTTCATTTCTTGAATCAGAATGGTTACAATTCTGGTTTTTAAATACAGCATTCCCTAGTCTAATAAATAAATCAGAATTAAATAGGAGGGATTTACTGTACAAAGTCCCTTGATATTCTCTACAGTTATCCTATATAATATAATAAATTATTTACAAAATAACCAGTCAATAAATGACTTATTCTCAGCCACAATTTTGGAATCCAACAAAGGGAAACTCTAAGATGGATCGACCTTGGATCGTATTTAAAAATCACTTGAAACTCTAACAAAAGTCGACAACCCTCCTTAAAAGTATAAGTTACTAACTCTCCTCGTTGTTACGCCTCAAAGAGTGATCTGATTGATTGATGTCGGTTTGACGATTTGAGTTTTAAAAGACACGTTCATTTTCAATATTCGTTAAAGTTTTAAGTAACTTCTAAACACTGATACATGGTGGACCACCTATGAAAGCTGTCCACAATAACATTTGCCAAATTTTATAATAATAATAATAATAATAACAATTTAAAAATGAAGATTAGCAAAAAGATAATTTAGAAGTGGTTGAAGGATTTATACCTGAGTTTTGATTGCCCTTGGAGTTTAAGCGAGAAGCTGTAAAATGAATAAATGAATGATTCTTCTGTTATAAAAATCCACAAATAAGGATAAGACAGAAGAATAAATAAAGACCACAAAAACGGAAACGTTGAGTGAGGAGCGAGTAAAAAACCTGAGTGAAGGTGGAAACCTAGTGCTTTGGTTTCTGAAATGAAATGCTTGTAGTGAGTACCGTTGTTTATAGGTAAGTTCCATAATCAAAAACTATTTTAAGTGCTTTTTTCTTTTTTAAGCTGTGTCCTAATTCGAGGTTGAGGAATAGCAGTTTGTATATCGGAAACTACCGACGGGAGGATAAGCAATGCAATCAAGTTGGATGGAACTCAATTCTGATTCTGATTCTCAAATCAGCTACTCTATGCCTTCTCTCTTCAAAAAAAATTCCAACAACAGTTTTCACTCTTGCCATAAATTTTTGGAGTTAATAAACAAATTAGTTCTAGAATTTGCAAATTGAAAAAGTACGGATTTTTTTTTTAAATATCTTTTTTTTTTTTTAATATCAAATTACCCCACTTTAATTGTCCTACTTTTTTGGTCTAGACATCCCATGTTAGGCCTACCACGAGCTGAACAATTGGGAGTTGGATGTGATGAGCTAAAGAAGAATATCAACAAAAAAAAATCTGAATTTAAATAATACAATTAATTAAAAAATATTTAAAAAGATTATTAAATGAAATAAAATAAAATATTTTAATAAATAATAATAATAATAAACATATTAACAATAATAATAATTAAAAAAATTGTAATAATAATAAACATAATAAAATAAAATAAAAATAATAATAATAATAATAAAAAATTGTAATAATATTAAACATAATAAAAAATAAAAACAATGATAATAATAATAATAAACATAATAACAATAATAATAATAAAAAGAAAATTATATTAAAAAAATTAAAAAAATAAATACATTAAATTGAAAGAAATAAAATTACATCAAATTTGAGTAGATGTGTCAGCAGCGTTTGGACAATGTTTTTTAGTATGACCAGATACCCGACATAATCTGCATTTTCTTGGCACTCTTTCTGTAGTGTCAATTTCTGTTCTAATGTGTTTGTTTTTTGGGTGACATTTCTTGACTCTACGCATTAAGAGGATTGTGACAGACCTTAACACCTTTATGTTCTGGCCAATATCCTTTGTTTGGTATAGGTCTGAACGTTTCGTCGTACACTTTTAGTAACTTTTCCACCTTGTACACATCAGGTATAAGGCTTCAATAATCATATTTGATACTAGAACATGCTGCTATCACATGTGAACAAGGCATGTGTTTAGCTTGATATTTCCAACAGTTGCACTAATTGTTAGGAAGGTTTACACTGTAATGATCAATTGGTCGTCCTTCTATTAGATTTACCGTCTCGTGGACCATGAAAGTATGGATGCTCCGATCAAAACTATCGACTCTATGACTATTGGATTTACGTATTTCAGATTTCATAAAATTTAAGCATGTTTCTGTGAATACCTGACCAGAAACTAAAATTGATGCGTGTAGTTTTCCCATGGTTGAAAACAGTGTCCTTGTTTTATAATATGTTGATTGGACCAATGCAATGATAGGAAGGTTGCATGGTACTTTTAATACTCCGTTGATTGACTCCACAAGGTTGATGGTCATCTGACCCCAACGGCTACCTCCATCAAATGCTTGAATCCAATCTTGTCGCGGTATGTTATCTAACCATCTCAAAGCCTCCAGGTTTTAATATGCCGATTTTTCTGCGATAGTGTCGATATGTAGGCTCATCGATTGAGTAACTTGTATTGAAATAATAGACAATGCATTATTAACTAATTATAAAAATTAATAATTAAATTATTAAAAATTACACTAATTATAAGAAATAAGAATGAAATTATTACCCATGCAAACAACTTTTTTCTTCAAAGCATTATCCTTAAATTCCCTTGCAAAATTTTGTGCAATATGTCGGACGCAGAACACATGCTTTGACGGAGGATCTTGTCACCCATTATTCGGATTGTTATAAGCACTCTTAATGGATTCGTGTCTATCCAAAAACAAACAAACGTTGGCTTGTGGAGTAACGTATTTTCTTAAATTTCTTAAAAAGAAACTCCAACCCTCTTTTGTCTCACCTTCCACAAGAGCATAAGCAATAGGAATGACATTGTCGTTCTCATCCTGTGCAACTGTTACTAATAGAGTTCCCTTGTCCTTGTCGTACAACCAAGTCCCATCAACTTGTACAATTGGTTTGCAAAATTTAAACGCAGATATGCACGAAAGGTAAGCCCAAAATAGTCTATGAAATATCCTTACCCCACTTATCAAACTATTCTCATGATAAGCTGGGATCGTTTCCATTTCAATTTTGGTCCTTGGAGCAAACGTTTGCATAACCAATAACCATTGTGGGAGTTGATTGTAAGACTCTTACCAATTGCCATAAATTTGTTCGATGGCTTTATTTTTTCCCATCCAAGCCTTTCTATAACTAACTGTGTAGTTGTGTAAGGTCTGAATCTGAGCAATAATGATCTTCACTTTGATTGAATGATCCACTTTCAAAACTTGCGATACGTTCCTTCAGTGTCAACAATACCAACACCCGTTAATCCAACAGATAGCGGAATTTTCTATAATTTGTTTAGTACTCATTGCACAACTCATGAGTCGGCTTATGCTGTTTTTGATTTGATGTATAACATCGATACTCAAAATTATACGAGGCACGTGGTAGTCGATCTTGCTAAGACAAACTCTCATTTTTAAAGTTTTAATGATAATAAACAAAAGTTAATTAAGAACGTTAATTATGATTCTAAAATGTTATGTTAATTTAACTTGTGCTTTTGAGTGTATTTATTTAAAGATAGAATTCAAACAAAGCCAAGAAATCAGCATAATAAAGAATAGAGAATACAATCTGGAAAACAGAGGATGTTACCCAAAGCTGCGACCAAAGGATGTCACTCGAAGATGACAGCAAACGATGTCACCAGAGGATACCTCCAGAAGATACAATCAGAGGATACCACCAGAGGATATCATCAAAGGATATCATGAGAAGATACCATCAGAGGATACCATGAGATGCAAAAATCAGAGTATGAAAGAAAAATACTGATCAAGAACAAAGGTTTCAGCCCACTCAAAACAGAAATTAAAAATAGTCAAAATTTGGATTATTTTTAATCAGAAATATTGCCTCTGGTCAAGCCTGACAAGAGCACTACCAACGGCTCTATTGACCTCCATTTACTGCTCTCACGCCTATAAAAGGAAGGTCAAAGCTCAGGGAAAATGCAAAAGTTCAAGTGCTAACAAGTCTCATAAAATCATTCACGTTCACATACTTAAAACTCTCAAATCACTCAAAAGAATCAGTCTGATCAATCCTCATTTACTTTGATATATTTGTATTGAATTCTTTGTAAAGAATCGAATCTCAAACAAGAGTTGAGACATCTCAGATTCTAACAAAACAATCTCATCATTATCGTAAAACTCAAACTATAAGAGTTTAGCATAGTTTGGGGTAGATTATAAGAAATCCTATCACAGTTGGTAGGTGATTTGATTAATCTCTTTCTGTGTGGAATTAGGGTTTAGGGTTTATGGTTTAGGGAGGATCCTCAAACAGACCACCATTCTTTGATGGTACTGATTACTATTTCTGGAAAAGCAAAATGCAGTTGTTTCTTAAATAACAAGACACAGGCATGTGGAACATCATAGTCAATGGAAATTACATTCCAAGAGTGAATAAAAAAGATTCAACTTCAGCAGAAAAGAGAGAAGCACAATGGACTGCTGATGATAAAGCTAAGGTACTCTTAAACTCTAAAGCTCAATTATTCTTATCGTGTGCTTTGAGCAGGGAAGAAAGTGAAATAGTAGATGAATGCGAAACTGCTAAAGAAGTATGGGACACATTGCAAACTCACCACGAAGGAACAAGCCATGTCAAAGAAACAAGAATAGACATTGGTATAAGAAAATTCGAATTATTTGATATGCAAGAAGGAGATACTATTGATGAGATGTACGCAAGATTCACAACAATAGTGAATGAGATGTGTTCCCTTGGCAAAGCTTACTCAATACAAGATAGAGTGAGAAAGATCATAGATGTCTTCCAGTTGTATGGAGACCAATAGTAACAGGTATAAGCCAAGCCAAGAATCATGAAACACTTCCCTTGGAAGAACTGATAGGAACCTTAAGAGCACATGAAATACTGCTACAAGAAGATAAACAAGCTAAGAAAGGCAAAGCAGTGGCTCTGAAGGCATCTCAGGAAAGCATCATAATACAAACTAATGAAGAACCAAAAGAAACTAGACAAGAAGATGCTGATGAAGAAATTGTTCTTCTCACCAGAAGAATACAAAGAATGATGAAAAGGAGAGATCAAATTAAGAAGGGATTTCCAAATAAAAATCTCATAGCAGAAACAGACAAAAGTCATATCACATGTTTTGGTTGTAATAAGTTAGGACATTACAAAGTTGAATGTCCCTTGAATAAGAAAACACCAAAACAATTTCCATTCAAAAAGAAATCAATGCTGGCCACATAGGATGATTCAGAAGAATCAGACACATAATAAGGAGAAGAAGCCAACATATGCTTGATGGCATATACATAAGAAGATGAAGTAACAAATTCTGACTCTTGCTCTTTATGTGAAAAAATGGGAAAAGAATTTGACGACTTGCTAAATGATTCAAACTTTTTCATTCAAAAATGTAGTTCTTTGAAAGAACAAGTTTTTAAAGAAAAAAAAAAAGAAAAAGAAAAGGCTTAGGCTATGATTGATATTCTCAAGAATACCATTCAAGAACTGAGAGATTCAAAACAGCAAAGTTGTAAAAATCAGAAAGGTCAAGAACGATCTGCAGCTAAAACGGAGAACGTTCTCCTTAAATCTAAAAATGAAACTTTGAAAACTGATTTGTTAAATTTTATTAAAGCTACTGAAACATTTCAAAAAATCATGGGATCATAAATAGGAATATTTGATAAAGCTGGTCTTGGTTTCAATCAAACTCAAAAAACCAAAATGTATAAAAACTTTTTTATTCCGGATAGCAAGGTAGAAAAATGTAAAAACGAATGTTCATACTGTAAAAAACTTGGACATTTGGAATTTGCTTGCTACTTTAAAAAACGGGATGAAAAGATTAAAAGTAGAAGGATGATTAAAAGGAAAATAAAGAAACAATTTTGAAAAAACTACAAAAAGGAGAACATTCTCCATACTGTTCTCAAAACGGAGAAAGTTCTAGAATAAAAACTAAACTTTCTCCGGAAAGTTTGAAAAAAGGAGAATGATCTGGAACTTTTGCAAAATCAAGATGAAAGCCTTTTAAAACCCAAATTTCAAAATCAATACCAAGACCAACAATTAAATGTTCCTACTATCTCAAATTTGGTCATCAAGAGTCAACATGTTATTTCAAGAAGAAAGAAATTAGTAAGACTAACTCTCAAGGACTCAAGACAAAGTGGGTACCTAAAGTGGATGTGAACTCTTATACAGGCTGGATTTCAAAGTGCCAAGAGAAAGCCTTGGTTCTTGGACAGTGGTTGTTCAAGACACATGACAGGTGATAAAAACTATTTCATGTCCTTCGTTAAAAAGTATGGAGGATCAGTTACTTTTGGCAACAACAATCAAGCTCAGATCAAAGGTAAAAGAGCTATTGGTAAGGCAAACTCTGCTCAAATAACTGATGTTCAATACGTTGAATGTTTGAAACATAATCTTCTAAGTATAAGTCTGTTATGTGACAATGGTTTTGAAGTTATCTTCAAACCAAAAGTAAGTGAAGTCAGAAAAATAGATTCTGGAGAAGTTTTATTTTCTGGAAATAGAAAGAAAAATTTATATGTCATATATCTTGATGAATTTCCAAATGAATCTTGTTTTATGTCAATCGATAAAGATAAATGGATATGGCATAAAAGGGCTTGACATATAAGTATGAAAACAATTTCAAAAATCTCAAAACTAGATCTTGTTAGAGGATTGCCTAAACTAAATTTTGATAAAGATAAAATTTGTGAACCTTGTGCAAAAGGAAAGCAAGTCAAGAGTAGATTTCATTCAAAAGATTTTATAACTACAAACAGAACTCTTGAGTTGCTTCACATAGATCTTTTTGGGCCAATCAAAACAACAAGTCTACGAGGAATGAGATATTGTTTTGTCATTGTTGATGATTTTTCAAGATACACTTGGGTACTGTTTTTAAAACAAAAGGATGACGCATTTGATGAATTTAAAACTCTTTGCAAAAAGGTACAGAATGAAAAAGAATCCAGCATCATTTCTGTAAAAAGTGATCATGGAGGAGAATTCATAAATGCCTCTTTTAAAAACTTCTTTGATGAACTTGGCATTTCTCACAATCTATCTTGTGCAAGAACTCCACAACAAAATGGAGTTGTTGAACGAAAAAAAAAACACTTCAAGAAATGGCAAGAACAATCTTGGAAGAATCAAATGTTGAAAGATATTTTTGGGCAGAAGCCATTAACACTTCTTGCTACATTTTAAATCGTGTGTCCATTAGAAAAATCATCAACAAAACTCCTTATGAAATCTAGAGAAATAGAAAACCAAACATTTCATATTTTCACATTTTTGGATGTTATTGTTACACTTTAAACAACAAAGATGTTCTTGGAAAGTTTGAAGCAAAATCAGACAAGGAAATATTTTTGGGGTATGCAACTGACTCCAAAGGATATTGAGTGTTCAATTTGAGAACTAAGGTTGTAGAAATCAGCATGCATGTGTTATTTGACGAGTTTGATTATTTGAATCTAAGTAAAAAGGATGAGGAAGAGGAAATCCAAACTGGTCTGCAACAACAGAATGATGTGCAGGAAACAGAGATTGATAAAAATCTCTGTTTCATTCTCCACCAAAAAGCTGGAGAACAATTGAAGGACATTCTCAAACCCAAATAATTGGAGATACAACTGATGGAATTCGAACAAGAAGATCATTTAAGAATGACGAATGCAGCATGGCAATGATATCCCAGATTGAACCCAAATCCATTAAAGAATCAATAATATATCAATCTTGGATAGAAGCCATGAAAGAAGAATTGCTTTAGTTTGAGAAAAATGAAGTTTGGACTATGGTCGCTGATCCATAAGACCAAACCATCATTAGTACAAGATGGGTGTTCAGAAACAAACTCAATGAAGAAGGCAAGGTTATTTGCAACAAAGCAAGGTTGGTCGCACAAGGCTATAATCAACAAGAAGGTATTGATTACGACGAAACGCTTGCCCCTGTTGCAAGGTTAGAAGCTATTCATATACTTCTTGCATATGCATCTCATAAGCCTGTTAAATTATTTTAAAAGGATGTTAAAAGTGCTTTTTTAAATGGCTTTTTAAATGAACAAGCTTATGTGTGACAACCTCCTGGTTTTGAGGATCAATCAAAACCAAACCATGTTTTTAAACTTACCAAAACTCTCTATGGTTTAAAACAAGCACCAAGAGCTTGGCATAAAAGATTAAGTTCCTTCTTAATCAAAAATAGATTTTCTAGAGGAAACATTGACACTACACTTTTTAAGAAAAATGATAAAAATGATTTACTCATAGTTCAAGTGTATTTTGATGATATTATCTTGGGTTCAACCAATGAGAAAATATGTGATTCTTTTTCAAAACTCATGCAAAGTGAATTTAAAATGAGCATGATGGGGGAGTTAAGATACTTTATTGGTTTACAAATCCAACAACATAATGATGGCATTTTTATTTGTCAAGAAAAGTATACAAAAGATCTTTTAACAAAATATAAAATGAATGAAGCCAAAATCATGACTACTCCCATGCATCCATCTTCTTCATTGGACAAAGATGAAAATGGAAAATCTATTTCTGAAAAAAAGTATAGATGCATGATTGGTTCTTTGTTATATCTAACTGCGAGTAGGCCTGATATTGTATTCGCAGTAGGATTATGTGCTAGATTTCAATCTGCACCCAAAGAATCACATTTAACAGCCGCAAAATGGATTTTTAGATATCTTGTTGGTACAATTGATCTTGGCCTTTGGTATAGAAAAGGTTCGCATTTTGATCTTGTAGCTTATTGCGATGCCGACTACGCTGGAGATAAAATTGAACGCAAAAGCACAAGTGGAGCATGTCAGTTCCTGGGGTGAAGCATTGATAAGCTAGTCTTGTAGGAAACAAAACACAATAGCTTTATCAACCACCGAAGTTGAATATGTTTCAGCATCAAACTGCTGCTCACAAGTTATTTGGATTAAAAATCAACTTGAGGACTTCTTTGTAAGTTACTCAAGTATTCCAATTTATTGTGATAATACTAGTGCTATCAAATTATCTAAAAATCTCATTCAGCACTCACGATCAAAACACATTTAAATTAAACACCATTTTATTCGTGGTCATGTTTGCAAGAAAAACATTGAACTAATCTTTATTGATACACAAAATCAGCTTGCTGATATATTTACAAAGCCTTTAGTTGGGATAGTTTTAATTCAATTAAGGAAAGACTGAAAATCATGAGAAATCCAGAGAATTCTCATTAAAATTCTGCTTCTACATAAAACGGAGAACGTTTATCAATCTCCGTTTTTTAGTCATCTTTCTTCGTTTTTAAGAAAAAACTTTCTCCTCTGTGTGTCACTTCTTCTTTGCCTAGGCAAAGGGAAAAAGGAAAGTTTTGGCATTTAATGCTCTTGTCCCCTGCCTCCAAAAGACGCTCTAACACACTGTCAAATGATGGGTTGCATCCTTTCATCCGCCTTCCCTAGGTTTTCATCATCATTACTTATTTCTTTCTAAATAAAGAACGGTTTTTGTTGAAGTATCTCACAAACCCTTTCAACTATCTTCATCTTCCTCAGAACGCTTCTTACTCTCTGAAAATTCCAAAAATTCAAAATGGCCAGAACAAAGTCTTGTGCGCGCAAAAACGCTTACACAGAATCACCATCACCACCACCCTCTTCTCCATTCGGTATCGTTCTCCATCACCACCACCCAAACCTTCACCCATAAAAATGCCCTTCTCATCAGATTCTTCATCTTCATCGTCTAGGGAATCAAGCCCTATTCCTCTCCCTCTCATACCACTCACAACTATTTTCCCTCCACTCCACTCTCAACCATTACCAAACATTGCTCAAACTTCACCACACTTGAGAAAACCAACAAAAACCCAAAGACGGTCTATGAGAATTCTCACTGGGATAGGAACATCAAAACCTAAACACACTGATTCTCCTATGTTTATAATCTCTGACAGTGATGAAACAGAGACTGATGCTTCTTCTCCCCATGTCCCTCTAGAAACCTCTCATCAAACCACACACAAACACCTCAACATAAAGGCAAACTATGTCTTCTAAACCATCATTTACAACTCCTCCTAACCAGAAGAGGAAAAACATAGGCGAAATTTTTTCTCCTTCAAAGCCATCTCAACCTCCTTCAAAAACCATGAAGAAGAAATCCACCATCACCCTCTCTCAATTTCTTGCCAAAAAGAAATTAAGGAACCCTCAGAAGACA
Organism: Cicer cuneatum; assembly: GCA_037974295.1. Lineage (NCBI taxonomy): Eukaryota > Viridiplantae > Streptophyta > Magnoliopsida > Fabales > Fabaceae > Cicer > Cicer cuneatum. The sequence continues at coordinate 69,054,203 of JBBPBO010000001.1, read as the reverse complement.
AAATCAAGGGCTCCTAAACAGACCAAACAGAAGCGTTCTCCTTCTATTGAAAAAATTCCATAACGTTCTCCAGAACGTTCCCCAATACCTAAACGTTCTCCGTTTCTTGAACCATCTCCTTATGCCCCCCAACATTCTCCTCTTTGAAACACCACACACACCCATCTGATTCCCTCATCTCTATCCAAGATTTACAAAGAGAAATAGGCTTTACACTCTATTGGAGTGGGAAGGATTGTTGTCTTTGACAACTTGATTGTTGATGGAAATGCTGTAAAACATCACACTGATGTTTTGGGCTGAACTTCCTTCCTACAAACATCAGAATGCTATTATCCAGATGTCATCAAGGCTTTTTATTGTCAAGCAAGGACATTCTCTGACAAGTCCCTAATTGTCTCAAAGGTTAACGGGATAGAGATAAAATTAACCCCAGAATCCCTGGCCTCCATCCTAAACCTCCCTACTGAAGGTCCTGTTGTTTTTGGAGATAAATGGTACGAGGCTTTGAATCTAAAAAAGACATAGGTACTCTCTGATCTTTTTCAAGAAGGGTCTACACGTCAACTTTCAACATTCCTCAAACCGCTACCAAATTTTTTTAACAGCATCAGCCACCATACCATACTTCCTCATTGTGGAAGCCATGAGTATGTGTCAGACAATGATGATCTGATTATCCATCATCTCCTAAATTGCAAGCATCTCAAACTTCCTCACATCATTATCCATCATATGATAACTGCTGCAAATAAGGATTACAGAAAAAATATTGTACCTTATGGGATGATTCTGACTCGAATCTTCAAGCACTTTCAAATTCCTCTCAGCAATGAGAAAAGTCTGATAAAAATCTCCAAGTTTTCTTCCAAGAATATCTCTCACATGCAGAAAACTTCATCTGAAGCAAGTGCTCCATCATCATTCTTTCCATCATCACTGAAAACGAAGTGCTCCTCAAGGAGAAGAGCTGCTGCTCTAGCTCCAGCCTCAGCCTCACCTCAGCCCTCACATGAACTTCTTGAAGCAGTAGCAGAAACTGCTCAAGAACGTTATGCTAAACACAGAGAAAGTTCACCTGTCCAACCCAACTTTATCCACACTTTCTCCATTTTTCCCTACCTTCAACCTTATCCTCAACAGACTTTCTCCCTTACTTTCAGTCACCCGTTGATGATATGTGCACCCTGCTTCCAAATCAGCACGTTTTCTAATACACTTGGACCCTTCATCAACCAGAAGTCCACCTCTAATCCCTCACCACCTATCATCTTTGCCTCCACTCCTACAATCTCCACCTATCCTACTCCTCATATGCCTCCTCCTCCTCCACCAAAAGAACCCACCAATACTGAGATCATGGCTGCCCTCCAAACCATCATGGCACACCAGACTCAACAAGATTTGTAGTCTACCCTACTGCGCACCTAGATGACTGAGCAACTTGCTTCAAAACTTGGACTAGTTCCTTCTCCTGTTCATCCTTCTCCTTCTCCTCAACCTGTTCCTGATCCTGCCAAGTCTTTTTCTTCAGAATGATCCTCACCATCTCTGTCATCTTAGGATCTTTTTCTTCTTCCTTTTTGTTATGACAAAGAGGGATAATTAATTTGAAGATTTTAGATTAAGTTTAAGCTTTTTGTAATTAGATAGAAGTCCTTTTTGTATATGGTACTTCTATATATCTTCTGACTTAATCTTACTATGTACTTATCATCTGATTTCATCTAATGAAAGTCTTTATTATGAATCTATTTGCTATCTGTTTGCTCTTGAATTTGTATGATTTTTAATCTTCTGTCAAAATTAAATCACTGCACAAATTGAGGGGAGCTTTTAAGCTCTTCAAATTTATAAATTTGAATCAAATTAAAATCTAAATTAACATGTTTGTCATCATAAAAAAATGGGAGATTGTTAAGACAAACTCTCATTTTTAAAGTTTTGATGATAATAAACAAAAGTTAATTAAGAACGTTAATTATGATTCTAAAATGTTATGTTAATTTAACTTGTGCTTTTAAGTGTATTTATTTAAAGATAAGATTCAAGCAAAGCCAAGAAATCAGCATAATAAAGAACAGAGAACACTTTTGACACAATTTGGAAAACAGGGGATGTTACCCGTAGCTGCCACCATAGGATGTCACTCGAAGATGACACCAGAGGATGACGTCACCAAAGGATGTCACCAGAGGATACCTCCAGAAGATACAATCAGAGGATACCATCAGATGCAAAAATCGAAGTATGAAAGAAAAATACAGATCAAGAACAAAGGTTTCAGCCCATTCAAAACAGAAATTAAAAATAGTCAAAAGCTGGATTATTTTTAATCAGAAATATTGCCTCTGGTCAAGCCTGACAAAAGCACTACCAACGGCTCTATTGACCTCCATTTACTGCTCTCACGCCTATAAAAAGAAGGCAAAAGCTCAGGGAAAATGCAGAAGTTCAAGTGCTAACAAGTCTCATAAAATCATTCACATTCACATACTTGAAACTCTCAAATCACTCAAATGAATCAGTCTGATCAATCCTCATTTACTCTGCTATATTTGTATTGAATTCTTTGTAAAGAATCGAATCTCAAACAAGAGTTGAGACATCTCAGATTCTAACAAAACAATCTCATCATTATTGTAAAACTCAAACTATAAGAGTTTAGTATAGTTTGGGGTAGATTGTAAGAAATCCTATCAAGGTTGGTAGGTGATTTGATTAATCTCTTTCTGGGTGGAATTAGATTAAAGTCTGTAACAAAGATCAAGGTTGATCTAAGCTAGGTGCTGTAAAACCAAGAAGGTTCTTGTTTTAAACACTTAGTGGAAAATCTCACAATTGTGAGGACTGGACGTAGCCCAAGTTGGGTGAACCAGGATATATCCGTGTGTGGTATCTCTTATCGTTTATCTCTTTATTTAGTTTGATTGTTTTTCAAGATTAAAATACAAACTGTTTTCTGATTTATAACTAATCAAGAACGTTCTCCGTTTTTCTGATAAAACCAAGAACGTTCTCCGTTTTCTGCTTTCTTAACTAAGAACATTCTTGAGTTCAAATCTTAAGTTTTTCAGGAAATTTTAAAAAGGAAGATTTACAATTTAAACCTCCCTTCCTTGTAAAACAATTTTGCTACTTCAGTTTTAATCTACATACAAATTATAACAAGAATAATGATCAACTACAACAACCTGGAAGAGTTCGACGACTGCATAGATGTGGAACTTGAGGACATTTAGATGGAAATAATTAATTTAAAATAGATGTATTTTTTTTTATTTCAATTTGACGTATTTTTTTCTTTCAATTTAATGTATTTGTTTAATTTTATTAATATAATTTTATTTTTTTATTATTTATTATTGTAATTATGTTTATTATTATTATGTTTATTATTATTATGTTTATTATTATTATTAGGCTAAATAGCACATGTGGTCCCTTAACTTAATTTCAGTTAACGTTTTAGTCCTTTATCTTTTTTTTCCCAGTTTGGTCCTTTATTTTAATTTTAAGTGACAATTTGATCTTTTATGTTTTAAAATGTCAACAATATTATCTTTTTTTTTTTACAAAAATTCATCAAATTTTTTAACTAAAACCCATAAAATTAATTATATTCTTTCATATAATATAAATTTCATCAGATTCGTAATTCAAATCTTCAAATAAACTCATATTTTTATTCTTTATTTCACTTAAAATTAAAATAAAGTACCAAATCGGGAAAAAAAGAAGATAAAGGACTAAAACGTTAACTGAAATTAAGTTAAGGGACCACGGGTGCTATTTAACCTTATTATTATTATCATTATTTTTTTTATGTTTAATATTATTACAATTTTCTTTATTATTAGTATTTGTATTATTATTATTATTATTTTTTATTATTATTACAATTTTCTTTTTTTATTATTATTATTGTTAATATGTTTATTATTATTATTAAAATTATTATTATTATTATAATGTAATTATTATTATTATTTATTAAATTATTTTATTTTATTTCATTTAATAATCTTTTTAAATATTTTTTAATTATTAAATAATAATTTTTTAATTAATTGTATTATTTATATTTAGATTTTTTTTTTTGAAATTCTTCTTCAGCTCATCGCACCCCCAGGATGCGATGTCCTGCTTGGCCATTCTTCAGCTCATCGCAAGTCTAAAATGCGATGTTCTGTTGGGTCAAAAAAGTAGGGCAATCAGGGAATTTTTTTCAAAGTGGGGTAATATTAAAAAAAATAGGATATTTAAAAAAAAATCCAAAAAGTACATTCTTAAATTGGAAAGTATAATTTAAATTTATCACTAAAATCAAAAGTGTAGTTTATATTAAAGACTAATATATGACATGATAATTGAATATGTAATTTTTTTAAAGTTATTATACATTAAAGTAATTTCAAATAAACTAATTTATTAGTATTTATAATTGTGTTAAACTAATTATAAATAAATTAGTACATAAATTAGTTCATTGGTAAATTAGTTCTTATGAGATGATTTTATCGCTAAATCAATGTTGAAAAGTCATATATTCGATTAGTCTATAAAATATCTAAATTTAATTAGTAAATTAGTTCATGTGAGATGATTTTAATGTTGGATTAACGTAAAAAAGTCACATATTCAATTAATCATAATCTCCGGCGATAAAAATTTACAAATTGACTATTTTGATTGACACTTTACAATTCTAAAAATGTAGGTTCAATTTGAAAAATTCAAAGACCAATTTAACTAACGCATACAATTTCAAGGACTAATTTGTCTATTAACCGTAAAATTTTGCATAAGCACTATTTTTAATCATCTATAATTCATAAAAAAAACTATTTAAATATGTCTTTCATCGTCATTTAATTTAGTCGTCAATTTCTTCCACACTATTAAGTGTGTGATTGATTGTATAAAAAAATTAAAAAGAAAAAAATATATGATAAATAAAATAGATTTGATGTATTGATTAGTAAAGAAGAAAGACATAATAAAAATACAATAATTCTTTCAAATTTTCAAATAAGTTAACTTTTTCTTTCAATTCGTTAATTTACTAAATTATTTTATTATTAATCAATTTATTTAATTAGATTATTTTACTAAATGATTTAAGATACATAATTTAATTATTATTTTATGTATCATTTAAATTAATTATTTAAAATAATTATTATTGATCGGTTGTTGACCGGTGTTGTTTGTGTGACACAAACATCAGTTTAATATGAGTCGGAAGAAATATATGACACGTCATTTTCTTTGTTTTCTTCTCTCTTATGCAAAATGAATAAAAACGTGGACCTTACTAGTGTTTGTTCTCTTTTAACTTCTTCATTGCTTTCCCAAAAGAGAAATAGACTCTTTTGTCTCTTATGTTAGTCTCTCGTCCTCTTTCTCGTATATCAATCACACCTTTAGAGGGTCGTTTTGGTGTGTTATCTGTGATGCTAAAGTCTACATGTGTCGCAAGTTTCTTCCACATAGGGGCCAAATCATTATGATCCACCCCTTCTCTTCTTCGTCTTTCGCCAACTCTTGTTGATTCCATCGCCAAGACACCAACACCATCAAACATTGGTGTCTCCCTATACAATTGATTAATATAGGGTACACTATAATTTTAAATTGCGGATATGCTTCCAATTTTATTGTAAATCTTTATATTGGGGTGAAATGCAGAAAAATATAGTTTTGGTTGTCATGTTAGATGCAGAAATTTCCAAAATTTGTAATATTACAATTTAATTGTAGTTGTAGACTGTAATTTAAAATCATGTAGTAAATCACTATTTTAATTATTGAAAATGTATGATATTGTTATTTTGACATTTAATTCAACTAAAAAATTAAATTAGTTATTGAATCATCAATATAATATACGGAGATAAGTCTATAAAAGATATAATCTACGGTTAAAATAGTTTATGACTATTATCAAAGTCACTTATAAGCCTGTACATCCGGAACATATGGCCCTAATTTTTTTTCAATATACAATAAAATGAGGGTGATTTTTTGTTGTTGAATATATTTTAATTCTTAAAAAGTTATGACATTTCAAGTTCAATCTCCACAAATTTTTTATTTATTTTTATTCTCTATTTTGATTTTATAGGGGTTAAAAGTATCAACTTTTTACAAAAATAAAAGTGAATAAAAAGATATATTTTAAGGATTAAAAAATTGATAATTTTTTTATAAGGACTAAAAATACAATTTTATATGAACTAAAAATTTATTTTTGCATTTTTTAATTATTAAAATTGTACTTCCTTTTTATTATGACTCAGTTTTTAATATTATAACATACCTATAAAATGTTTAAGACGCTTTGACCGTTATAACATCAAAGGCTAAACTCATTGTCATTTTAATGATTCAAAAATTTATTTGGATGTTTGAATGTGTCAGGAATCAAAGTAACATAGTTCTACATTTTCAGGGATTAAAATAATGGTTTACATAAACAAAAAGGTCTTTAAGTATTTGGGTTACTAATCTGACAACATTAGTTCAAACAATTATAACTTGAAATAGAAGAGAACTATGTGAGAACTGTGTTTGATTTGGTTCTCGCCAAAAAATAACTAAGGGTTTGTTTGAGTGTTTTTCCTAAAAATTCAAAACCAAAAAATTAGATTTTATATAATTTTTGTTTTTATTTTTAAATTAATATGTCACCTTCGTTATACAATAAGCACCACTCTAATAATCATCTCTAACCACCACCGACCACCATCTTCAACCACCACTAACCACCTTCATCACACCGACACTCACCTTCGACTACCATCAACACCACCAACCATCCATCTCTAACGACCGTGACCACCATATCCGACCACTGACCAATACCACCAACCACCATCTATGACCTCCACCGCCGCCGCCACCACCACCACCAACATCTCCAATAACCTCCATCACCACCATCCACCTTCGACCACTACACCAGAATCACTGACCACCCACCTCTGACAATCACCACTACCATCTCTTACATCTACCACTATCACCGACCACCCACCTCCAACCACCACTACTATCACCGTCAATTACACTCCAATCATCACCTTCAACTATCAATTGTCTTTTTTCACCGCAGCAACCACCTACGACGACCAATCACTATTGCGATAGTCATCTTCCACTACTACCACTTTTAATCACTATTATTAAAATTATTATAATAAATGTCGCCACCTAAAATTGAGTGTTTCTCCAATTCAATTGAGTCGCCACCAAAGTTTATTTAAAATAGGGAAAATATTGGGAAACCCTTAAATAGAAAAATAGTATTTGAAACCAAATTTTGAGTTCGGGAATCGATTATGTGTATGGAAAGTATTAACACTCTACGACATCCGTTACAATACGGTTACCTATAATTAATTGTGCAAAATTAATATTAACTTAAATATATTTATTTCTCTTTATTATTAAATATGAATATAATTTTTTTTTATAAATGTGATTTTTGAAATAAAAGGGTGTTTAAAAAAAAAGAGGAAAAGAAAATAAATTTTTATTATTGTGCTTGACAAGAGTGTGATCTTGTTTCTACGTATCTCCCAGTGCGATTGAGAAATCAAAACCACGTAGTTATTGGGTAAAAAATACGGATTAGTTGATTATTTTTTTTAAAACAAATTTGTTTTGTTGTTGATAAATAAAATTATTTTGACGAAAGAAAATGAGATTATTTAATTTGAACAATTATTTAAAATACAAATTTTAAGACTACGCAGTTGTACAACTCGTGTCTCGAAAATTCAAAGATTAAAAAGATGTATCATCTAGTTAATCTGTTTAAGAATAATTTTATTATTTTGATTATAAACATGAGTTTCAAAACCCCAAGTTGTACTACTTGTGTTATAACCACACCAAAATTTAAGATGTCACATCTAATTAACTACTTTAAAATAATTATTTTTGTATAATTAAAAAAAATAAAACGGGTTTTAGAACTGTCAAATTATTATAATTTATGTAACTTATTTTAAAATAATATTTTATTGATTTTATTTTATTTTTTTTTAAAAAAATTAAATAAATAATGATTTAATAAGGTAAAGTGGAAGTACATGTCAGACAAGCATGGTCTCAAAACAAATCAAACTTTGTTTCAGGGGTTTTATACCATGCACCCCTACCCCTAAACCTCCCACCCCCCATTTGATGTAGAATGTCCAAAATACCCCTTTATATATTCACTATAACCCTAATCCTCCCACCCCCCAAATTTCAGTATTCCAAAATAGCAAGCAGATTCAGAACTTTGAGTTTTGAGTGTCTTCTCTTTCTCAAACTAGCAGATTCGGAACTTTGAGCTTGCACTGTTTGTTTCTTTGATACCTTCAAAGCTTTGTTGTTTCTGTGATACCTGGTGAAGTTTAACTTTGTCTATTTCCATCTTCAGAAACCCAGAAAAGTAAGTAACATTTTCTGAACTTTAAACACTTTCGAATCATTTATTTCCAATTTTTTAAGCTTCGAAACTTTGGGATTCATCCAAAGTTTCGAATAGTTTGAATATTTCCAGATTTTGCATGCTTCGAACATTTCAGAATCAGCGAAAGTTTCGAAAGGTTTCTGATTTTCCAGATGTAAACCTTGAAAGTTTGGCATTCAACCAAACTTTCGAGTCCTCGAAACTTTTGTATTCATATAAACATTCGAAACTTTTTGAATTTGTATGTGGATTTCCAGATTTTGGACCTCGAAGGTTTGATGTTCGTCCAAACATTCAAAATTTTCCAGAATTTAAACTTCGAAGGTTTGGTGTTCATCCAAACTTTCGAATCTTTTTCAGAATTATCACATCGAAGGTTTGGTGTTCATTAAAAGTTTCGAAACGTTTCCAGAATGAAACACTTCGAAGGTTTGGTGTTCATCCAAAGTTTCGAAGAATTTCCAGAATTTGCACATTTGAAGGTTTGGTGTTCATCCAAACTTTCGAAGCTTTTCCAGATTTTGCACTTCGAAGGTTTAGTGTTCATCCAAAGTTTCGAAAATTTTCCAGTTTTTTCCAGATTTTTCATATTTTCCAGACTTTCCAGATATTTTTTGCAAACTTTTCCAGATTGTTCATCCAAATATTTTTCCAGATTGTTCATCCAAATTTTCCAGAATTTCCAGATATTTTTTTGCCCATATGATTTTTCAGATTTTGCAGATGTTTCAAATTTTCCAGATTTTGCAGATGTTTCAGATTTTTCAAATTTTCCATATTTTTTCAATTATCGATATATTGATATAACATTAACTAAATTTTGCAGTGCCTAGAACCAGAGGTGCGTTTGGACAGATTATTCGCAGTATTGCGGATAGAATTCCGCCTACAGCATCACACAGACGACGGAATGAAGCCAACCGTGGTAGTAGACGCGAGGATGTTCAGCAGGATGTCCCTAAGCCTGAGCATGTTCAGGAAGATGAGCATGCACATATGGAGTATTGAGCCTGCTGAACATGAGGTTGGTGCTGATGAGGATCAGCACTCCGGTTTCCCTGGAGGACCGGTGGATACATCTGTGCTGACACAGTACGAACACCACGTGGCACGTAAGATATGGGAAGGAGAGGTAAATGTTAATTAATTAATTAATTTTTTAACCAAGTATAATTATTTTTTATACTCGGTACATTACTTCATTAATTATGAATAAATATTTATTGATATGTTATTTATTTAATTACTTGTAGGATCGTGACTCGTTGAAAGTGATTACCCATGGTTTGAAACTGAAAAGGTTTGCGGAAGTTCATATACCAGAAGTTGTACATCATTGGATAGGAGAATCTGGGCTGTTTCATTTGTCTTCCGCTTACTTGACGATGGCTGATGCTGGTCTGATATCCGCCTTTGTGGAAAGGTGGCATAGGGAGACCAACTCGTTTCATTTGCCATTCGGAGAGATGACCATCACGTTAGACGACGTCGCCACTCTCCTTCATATCAAACCACGTGGTAATTTTTTTGATGCACCACTGAATATGAATACTAATAATGCTATGATGGCTGCACATGAGTTACTAGGAGCCACTTGGGAGGAAGCTGCTGCTGAGATCAACTACAACAAGTGTGCACAATATAGATTGCAGTGGTTGTGCGATTTATATCAGCGTTTAATTCAAGCTAACATGTATGAGTGTGCTGCCATAACTTATCTATTGCATTTAGTTGGTAGCACCATTTTTGCTGACAAAACACACACTTGTGTGGAAGCAAAATATGTTAGTTTGTTTGCTGATTTAGATCGTTGCGGGGATTTTGCATGGGGTGCTGCTGCATTGGTTGTGCTATACGACAACCTGGGAGATGGAGCCGTTCATCACACTAGACAGCTGGGGGGTTACATGACCCTATTACAGGTATTTGAATTTATTTATTTAGTTGTGTTATTTATTTATTTAATTATTTAGTTGTTTTGTTTTTTGTGTTATTTGGTGCAGTGCTGGATTTACGAGCACTTTCCTAGGATCTGTAAACGCGGTGATAGTGGAACGGTTCCTGCACATCTTCCAAGAGCATGTAGGTGGACTGCAAAACACGCAGTTGAAGGTGGACTGATGACATATAGGCGGAGACTTGACTCTATGTTGCTCGATGATGTATTGTTTACACCATATGATGATGATCGAGCTAATCATCCTTTTGTCTCGTCTTCGATGTTCTCCGGATACCTTCGATGGGCAGGAGTTTCAGTTCCATATTTGCCAGAGCGATGTCTACGACAGTTTGGTCGTATCCAGTGCATTCCGCGTGACGTTCCTCGGATGCCTAGGAGTATAGATTGGGAGTGGCAGAATAATGTTAGATCATGTATAGCTACATTCCGGAGTCTATCTCCTCTGGCGACGTTTCCAGGAGAAGTCACTGCAGACTACTTTGCATGGTACCTTAATATTTCACATCCTCTGATCCTCCCTCCACCTACTGATGCTCCTTCCAGTACACCTTTTGCTGCTCCACTTTCCAGGTCACCTACTGCTGCACACGATCCCCAGATTCCATCATCATCTGCACGTGCTGGTCCATCATCAAAACGAGATCGGCTAGCATCTGAGCTTATGCGTAGGGGATTATTGTGTGTAACTCCATTTGGTGAAGCTCATAATATATTCACTGAGTTAAGCAGACTCTTTCCAGGAGACGATTAGTTATTGTGTGTTGCCATTAAATTGTAATAATATATTTTTATATTAATATCTATTTTTTTATATCCATTAAAGTTCAACTTGTTACCACATAACCATAAGTAAATTATAATTTCTAAAAGTTCAAACATAAATCTTTATAATAACTAAATGTCTAAAAGTTTAAACATATAATCTAATCTTGACTTAATGAAATACAAGATGATTTGTCAAATGATGGATCAATGTGTTCCCAATGCTTAATACATTCTACATAAGCTATTTGTCATGTCTTTGCACAATCACTATAAAAGTCTTTCCATTTTTGTGAGGTAGGTGGCAACGGACAATCATACTTCAATTTGATCTGAAAAGTAAAATAGTAAACATTAATTTATCTAAACAAGCAAATATTATTATTAAACATTACTATAGATCATAAAACTTACCTGTACCCAATGACTTTCATTGCTGAATCCAATTGCTATTAAATGATTAAGAGAATAATCTTTCGATGGTCCTTTATTCAGCGGAAAGAATGTCATATTCAGATTACGCGACAACGATACCAATATGACATTATATCTTGTTGCAATCACATAACCTAAATCTGATATATTCATCCACTTATCTTTTCCTTGAGCACCCAATCTAGAAATCATCAACAACTTCTGCACGGTTTCAACGTTGTCATCGAAAACTTTGGAATAAAGGTCTTTATGTAAATTAATATCTTACTCCAATTGTGTTCGAACTAAAGGCCAAGATTCTTCTGTCCAACCTAACAACGCTCCAACGGCGCGATACCCACAATTTCCATTAGGCTCAACATCTATTATGTCCTCGATATACGGATGAATGAATGTAGGAAAATGTATCTTAGATAATTGCCTTGCAGGACGCTGTGATGATTGACTTGCAGGACGCTGTGATGATTGACTTGCATAACGTTGTGATGATTGAGTTGTAGGACGTTGTGATGATTGCCCCGTAGAACGCTGTGATGATTGATTTGGAGATCCATGAGATGCATCGACATACTCCCAATATGATGGGTCACGAGGACTATCAAATTCTTTTCTCCTTTTAGTACCTCCTTTGGTTCTCACTTTATCAGGTGGTGGAACCATTGTTGTTGTTTGTGGAAATACAAGTTCACGCACCTTTGCTCTGAATATCCTTTGACCAACAATATCTTGTTTCTTCATGTATGCCTTCATTGCTTCTAACTCTTCTGAAAAATCATAATCTGATAAAGATTCTTCATCCTCCAATTCTTGCTTAATGCTTAATTTCCTCCAAAAAATATGAATGTTATCTAAGGGAATAACATTACCAGACATCTGCAATTTTGCCAGCTCACAAGCACATGGTAATCCATGAGTTGTTCTGATTGAGCAACCACATTTTATTTTGTCAGTACCTACAATCTTCACCCTCTTCAATTGTTTGTCAATAATTTCAAAACATTTCCTTGCCACACAATGATGTAATCTCTGATAGAATGGTGAATTATACACATGCTCCACATCAAGAATAGATTTATGAAAAGTTGATTTGAGGCTACACAATTGGTTCTTCAACATCATATTCACAACATCCCAACTTTTACACAAGTCTCCCTTACTAGTCTGCAACATGTTTTTTAATCTCCAATGAGCAGACTCCGCTTTACAAATAAATTAAATAACACAAATTAAAACAAATCACATAAATCACTAAATCATTTTTCTAAAACAATACAAATCATTATTTAAAAATACCTGTTGGTCGTTGTGTTCCCTAAATGCATCACTCTGTTCGTCCAAGCCATGACAAATCTTTCTTTGTAAGGTGTCAACCATGAATCTTTAACATAATCAACAAAAAGAATAATATCCGCACACACTAGCTCAAAGTGTTGCAAGTGATGATCATACTCCTCCACACTAGCCGAAAATACAATTTTTTTCCATAAATCCATTACTTCATCTTGTCTATCCTTACCCACATATTGTTTGCATCTTGCCCCAACATTTTTTTCAATATGAAAACGACACAGCAAATGAATTGAAGTAGGAAATACAACACCAGTAGCATTCATCATGGCAAGATCTCTATCCGTCATAATAACTTTAGAAATTAAATTTTCAGATACGAACAATTGTCTTACCTTTTGAAATGCCCATATGAAGTTATCTTGTCTCTCTTGCTCTAAATAGGCAAATGCAACCGAAAATGTCAAACCAGTAGATGTCACACCGACAACTTCAAGCAACGGTAACCGATATCTATTTGTTTTGTATGTGCTATCACATATCAAAACAAAATAAAACATGTTCAACAGCTTTATACAATCAGGATGTGTCCAAAATATATCTCTTAGAACATCTGAATTATCCCGTCTTCTTGTCCAGTGCACATAATTTTCATTTTGTATTAACTTCAACAGATGTTGCACTTCTGTGTACGAACCTCTCAAAGATGATCGATAAGTACTTCTTGCTTTATATATTTGAGTGGAAATTGTGACATTATCTTAATTTTTCTCTTTCAAAGCATTCAAAATGAACCTTGGTGCAAGCTTATACTTTGTCATGTCATTGACAAATTTTTTCTCCTCTTCATTTAGACGCCCCAAATATGAATGACCGTCTAAAGTATTGGCTAAATCATGATTGTGTGTTCCACAACGAACACTAATTTTCCATCCTTCATCTAAACTCGATCGTATACATCTGAGTTTAAACGGACAATTTTCCTTGTGAGAACAAGTTCCTGTTGCTTTATCTGATCGAATGGTAACAATTAAAATTCCATTTTGCATTCCAATTTTTTTTGCCCATTCAAATACAGCTTCTCGAGAAGGAAATATCTACAAAACATATATTTCAAATAAGAATTTCAGAATAAAATAAATATTTAAAATAAAACATTAATACATGTTAATACATTAAATTTATCAGTTCTAAATTTAATTAGCGGTAACAATACCTGATCAGTGATAAATTTATCTGTAGAATCTATAGTCGCCGTTGTAGCAGGAACCTCAACTCTACTCATACCTGATTCTAAAAAGTTTACTCTATTTAATTAATAATAATAATAATAACAATAATATTAATACATATTTAAAAAATAAAGTAAAAGTTTTTCAAAATAAAACCTTCGAAACTTTGCCAAACCTGAAACTTCCGAAAAGTTTTCGAAACTTTTCCCAAAATTGAAACCTTCGAATATGTTCAAAACTTTACCCAAAATGAAACTTCCGAATGCTCTTCGGAACTTTGCCTTCGAAGTGAAACTTTCGAAAATTTTTGAACTTTTCAGTTTCAACAAAAGTTTTGAAATTTTCACTGCGAATGTTTCAACATCTATGAAATTTTCGAAATTTTTACAAAAATACCTTCAAAAATTTGAAAGATTCGACTTATACAATAAAATCCTAAAGTTCCGAGCTTAAAAAGTGGTTTTTAATTTTTCACAAATAAATTTATAATTAGAAAATAGGATATTTTAGGCATTTTGAAATATATGATTTTGAGGATGAGATTATATTGTTGTTTCTCTACTCCATTTCATTTTTTGTTTCAGAATCTCTCTTTTTTCTTTGCTTCTCTTTTGAAAAATAAAACTGCTCTGCCCCATTTTCGGAACTGATTTTTGCCTTAATTTATAGACTACAAAGTTGAATATTTGTGTCTATCATATTAATAGATGTCTGGTTTTTATATTGTTATTGCAGAAATTATGAAACTGTAGAGATGAAAATGGAAAATAGTGGCTGACATTTTTTATTGAATATTCAAATGGTAAAAACATATCCTTATTAAGAAAAAATGAAAAAAAAAAAAAAAGATGTGGTTGCTTGTTGGAAGAAGAAAATACATTGCAACAAGAAAACTTAAGAAAGAGAATACTTTTTTGTTTGTTTTTTGTTTTGTGTTTATTTCTTTAAAAAAATTTATAATGTAATGGAAACACCTATGTAAATATGTATTTAAAATTAGACTAAATTATAAAATAATAATTTTTAGATTTTATAATAATACTTGTAAAATATTTATTAAATATATTATTACTTATTTATCAAATTACTTTATATTTAGTAAATTTATAATGAAATAAATTAAATAGAGCAATTAAATTCAAATAAAATAAAAACTAAAACTGAACTAAAAATTTAAAATTTAAAATTGAAAACTCATAAATAAAATTAAGAATTAACACTGAAATTGATTTTAGTTTTTAAAAATTTCATAATAAAAAACCAAAAACTACCTTGGTGGAACCTAAGTTTTGGGGGGTTTTCTCGAGAACACTCGAGGATTTTGCTGGCTTCGTATATTTTAAGGTTTTCCATATTTTAACGTGTTTATGGCATTTAAGAAACAACTTTGATGAAGGTCGTGATTTTGGAGGGTTCAATATTAGAAGTCCTATGAAATAATATAGTTAATGACTAAAAATTAGATCAAGTTTTTCGTCACCATTTTATTAGTCGGTAAACTAATTCAAGCACTTACAAAACAACCACTAACTACCAAAATTTGGTTGCTAATTGCTAAAGCATTTTTTTTTGCATGAAAGTAAACCTACTTTAGCGAATGAAATTTCAGTATGTTAATTTGTATAATCATACGTTTATGTTATTTTGTATAATATAAGTTGCTAATTTGGCTACTAAAATACTTTAGAACTCAATTTACAAAGAACTTAAGTTTTGGTACAAAAGTCATAAGTTTGATTTTAAATTGGTCTACATAGTGACTAAGTTATTTTTCTCTATATGTGTCACCGAATAACGATTTTTTTTTTTATGTGAACTCTCAATTCAATAGTTAAGTTGGTTAAATTCAAATTCTACAAAAATTATTTAAGAATATATATCTCAACTTAAACTAGTGTTGAGTAAAAAACAAAAAACTAATGTCAATGGATTCCCACTCATAGATATGTGGGTGAGAAATGTTAGGGGTTACAAATAATTAATTTCTTGACTTAGCTAACAAAATGAGAGTTATTATATTATAATTACCTTTTAATTTGTCATCTATTTTCTATATTATGACATTATCCTTCCATGTTTGGTTTGGTTTTCTATTGTGTTTTCTAGTTTCTTGTAAATATTAAATTTTATGATTAAAAGTTCAACATTGTTCTATTATGTCAATGAACTTACATTTCTTGATATCATACTAAAATTTGTTGACTAAAACCTAAAAAAAATATAGGAACCTTAAGCCTAAAATAAATCTAAAAAACATGATATAAAACCACCGTTTTTGTGGTTTAGGCTAAGCCACCTAAACCACACTTTACAAACTTGACAATATCTTATTTAAGATTTATGTCCGTTTTCTTAGCACATTGTTTTTAGTGGTTCCTAAACTAAAAAAATTGTACTATCAACTAATAAAATGAAAGATATCACTTTTTATAAATGATTTTTAGACTTTAATACGATATTTGGGTTTTTCTTTAAGTTGAGTTTAAGATTAATTCAATGATTTTTTTAGGCAAAATTTAAAATGATAAAAAAATTTGACATCCGTAAAAAATACTTGAATGAGAGACATAACTAAGTCAATAATTATTTTTATCAGCTAAGTCAAGAGTTATTCCCCATGATCTCCATGTACATATATACAAACATGTTTTTCAAGTTATGATTTGGTGGACATGAGTTTCAAAAGTCCCATTTTGTCATGTTTTCTAAAACGGCTGCTGCTGTTCTCATATTCAACATAAACCAACGTTTTCACACACACATGTTCAAAAAAACTAATTATTCACTAAAGAAAATGTAGCTTTTCATGTTTTATAATTTTCATCAATACGTACCGCGTTGAAAAAACATGCAACACATTATATTATAATATAACACATTAATTGATTTGTACCCAAAAAAATATAATACATTGATCGTTTTCCTTGATGGAACAAAATTTCAACATACTACAATTTACAATTTCATAGCTAAATTAATTGTGTATATATATAATTAGATTAGACATTCTAGCTCCTTAGAAAGCATTGATAGAGTTTAATTTGTCTCATTTAGGAGAAGTGAAATAAAAGTAGCTAGCTACCTAGCCATGTGGTATCATCAAATATTTGGTTCAAACTCAAGTTTGGTTATTTTTGTTGTAACATTGCTACTATTTTTGGGAATTGTTTCAAGAGTTGAGTGTGTTAGAGACTTCAAAAGCTTATTTGAAAGCCAATTACCAAAAGGGCCAGTGCCACCATCTGGACCTTCTCTATGCCACAACAAGCTTAGTCCTTTCAAAGATAACAAAGTTTCATTTCCTGATGATTATTATATTGGTTGTCCATAGGATATGTTATTGTGAATGAAGATGTGAGGAGTTATGTTTAGAAATGTAATTTCATTTTTTTTCTTTGTCCTTGGATACTGCAATTGTATAAGGACAAAATGTCAAAATTAGCTTATTTCAATAAGTTGTTTTCCTTTGTTTAGTGATTATGTATATATACATGATCAGTGATTATCAAACTATATATGGATTAATTTATTTTATTAGTTTCATCTTTGCTCAATTAACAAGCCAACGTTTTTATCTTTCTTTTTTGTTACATGGCTTGATTTTCTTCTAATTTCTTGTCTTCATTTTGCTTCTTTCATTTTAGGAGATTAAGGATCGGTTAGTTGAAAATAAAAATATTTATTAGATAAAATAATTTTCTTTGGATAAATTTTTACGTAAAGTAAAAAACTTAATTTGTTTGATTTTTATACTAGTAAAAATCACTATTTTAATTCTTAAGTTTTAGCTGAATAGACAAATATCAATATTGTTAGATTTAACGTTTTGTCTCGAGTTTAAATTCAAAAGCTCGCAGTTATGTGTAAATTTATGGTGGTAAAAAAATAAATCACTATTTAATTTCAAAAATCATTTTTGTAGATTTTAATTAATATAAAAAGTTTAAACTAATACAATCAAAATCATTAAAAATATTTTGCAGTTAAAGAATGATTTTTCTCACAAATAATCAATAGCAAACTAACTTTAAATTTTTGCGATTGTGAGTGTAGAGTTTTAAGATGGAAATGATCAATATTGTTGTGTACAAAAATAAAATTATGACCATTATTTTATGTGAAATGAATTAACATATATGGAGGTCATTGTTATGGATCCAAGAAAATCAGAGAGGGACACTACCTTCTCTCTAGCCTTTTCTCCATTTTTTTGTACGAATTTTTATTAGGGTTCCATCCACAATTTATTTGGAGATCTCTTCCCACTTTTGTGGAGGTTTTTTTTCTCTATTGATTGAGGTTTAATAAAAATTGTCTTTCCTTTTCTCTATATTATTATTGCTAGAAGCCAATCATGATTCCACTAGTCTTATATACAATTGCTCTGCTACCTCATGCCACATATGTTTCTATTGAAATTTAAGTGTGAGTGATTAGTTTTACATCGATTAAGAATAGAAGAAATGTTAGATATATAAGATATGTGACTCATATATCTAATACATTAAGATTTTGGGTAGATATGTGGTATCAAAGTCTCTTGTGTTCTTGGGGCATTTGGATTATTGTTGCTCTCACGCTCTCATGAACTCTCCAACAAGTGGTATCAAAGCTATGTTTTGATTTGGTGGGGGAGTAGAAGTGGAATCCTAGTGTGGATAAAGTATAGTGACATGAGTAACTCACACTTGGGAGAGAGATTATTGAAATTCAAATGTGAGTGATTAGTCTCACATCGACTAAGAACGAAAGAAATGTTGGATATATATAAAAAATGACTCATATACCTAATACTTTAAGATTTTGGGTGGAGATGTGGTTTCAAATTTTCTTGTGGTCTTGGAGTATTGGACTTGTTGTTTCTCTTGAAATCTTGGATATATAAGAGAGATGATCTATATACCTAATGCTTTAAGGTTTTGGACGGAATGTGGTGTCAAAGTCTCTTGTGATCTTGGAACATTTGACTCGTTGTTTCTCCTGCTCTCTCAGACTCCTCAACAAGTAGTATCAGAGTCATGGTTCGATTTGATGAAAAAGTAAGAGTAAGATCCTAGTGTGAATCAAGTCTAGTGATGTAGCTAACTCACACTTGAGAGAAGGATTATTGAAATTCAAGTGTGAGTGATGTCAAATTTTCTTGTGGTATCATTAGTGACATGATAGTATGTAACACTTTCACAAATATTTTTAACAAAATAAAAAAAATGTTTCATAGATTGTTTGAGAATAAGTCAAAATGTCTGTTATATCACTTACTATATTATTGTATTATTCATCTATTAATCTGAAACATCCAAAATATAAAAAATCTGAAAACCAAAATAATAAATTTAAATATAGAGAAAACAAAATATCAAATTAGAAAATGTAAATGGACCAAAACTATGATTATTAATTTTTAGTTTTATTTTATAGGAATCGGAGTTTCTTATGTTTGGTTTAATTTTGGCCGCTCCCAATTTATTTGTTCTGTTTTCAAACATTCATTTCAAGTAAATAGTTTTTCTTTTACAAGAAGTAAATAGTTTTTTTTTTACAAGAAGTAAATAGTTTCCGCATAACATTACAAAGTCTCTGTTTTCTTTTGTGGTGTTAACAAACAAACAAGTAAACAACTAGCCTTATAGAATCATGTAAGTTCAGAGAACATTCTGTTGCAAGAGAAAGCATAACAAAGCACAACTATCATGAAGTAAGTAGTAACCATTTAACATAAAGAAAACATAAGCATTGATTTGAGTACTAACTACTAATAAAAGTAAATTTTAGGGAAGAATAAGATTGTACAGATGTATATTGTTGCTAATGTTAGCTAGGATAAGTTGTGTCTCCTGTTATCAAAAAATGGTACAGCCTTTCAATTACAAGCAACAATATTTGGCAAAGCAATAGGAAGCTTATGTTTATCGTGCAACGAATACAAACCAAGATGATTTCAAGTAAATGAGTCTTAGTTCATTTTTAATTATCGCTTTTACTGGAAATTTATATTACTGTTATTTTTTCTTTCAACGATCATAATAATAATAATAATATAGTATTTTTAATATTGTTAGTATTTTACTAAGGGTAAGAATCGAAGATGCAACATTTTTATTATTACACTCTTATCTCTCGTACTCAAACCACAATCCAATCTTTATTCTCCAAACTTCATGTTATTGATTTTTTGTCAAATTTAAAATTTAATACTTATTCCAGAGAAATAAATAGGTTAAATAAGATAATAAATAGTTAAATTTATATAGAAAAAGACAAACAAATAATTTCACAAAAAATAATAATTTATTGATCTTTTAGTTAATTGTAAATAACTTTAAAGCCACAACTAAAATCAAGAGAATAACCTAATGAATTATAGGTAGTTGAGTTTTTACATGTCTTATATGAATTGTTAATGAATGTGGCAATGTGCTATGTCGCCACAATCTTGTTATTCACTATTTCAGAATATTCTCATTTTATGATAAGGCATATAAATAAATAAAATAATATAAAGGGAGAAAGGGAAAAAAGTTATGGAAAATAAAAGAGGTCTATTATTATTAACAATTCATATAAGAAATGTTTTAATATTTATATAAAACATGTAAAAACTAATATAGATATATAAAAAATAACAATTCAAATACAAATGATCAAAGCATTAATTTCCATGAAATATAATTAATTTGTTTTTTAATATGGAACAGAGCATTAGATTCTAGAACCACATTAAGCTCTTAAGAGCGTGGCACAAAACTAAAATGGGAGAATTTTCACTCATATGAACCTAACCAAACCTTTAAAACTAACAATTTCATAGACTTAGTAACATTTCCCTGTAAAAAATCAGGGAATTGATCTAAAGTGCACCTTGGGATTAAAATACAAACTTTAATCTTCAAATAAATCAATTGATCTTTTTATCCATATTCTTCACAAGCTGACCCATTTGAAACCTCCAATACAAGAAATAAACCAAGCCGAATCCAATCATCACATAAATCCAAATATTCTCATCTTCACTCTCCTTCGGTGACCTAACTTCCTCAATTCTAAAACTCTCCCTCTCTGAATTTCCCAAAATACCCTCACTGACATACCCATACAGTACATACGCTTTATCCCTCTCCCTCGCAACAACCGAAGTAGGGTACCCTTCACCATCAAGGTCAATTTTGTCATAAACCACACCCTCACTCCATCCACTATTGCTCTTCAAAAACCACAACTTATTGGCTTCTGGCGAAACCACCAAAACGACACCGTCGCTCCTCAAAACGACACCATCAGGACACGTGAGATCTTCATTAAGAAGCACGTGCCTAGCGGTGCCATCGTCCGCATCAACCTTAAACATCTTACCCGTATTGGATTGCACCACCAAGAGGTAACCGCCACTGCTGACGTAAACAATACCGTTGAGTCCGCAGAAACTATACGGTGTATCGCGGTCCACCGGATGTTCCGTGAACTTCGGCGATTTCGAGAAGATCGAAGCTTCTCCTTTCGCGTTAACCTTCCAGATGAAGTTGCCGATAGAGTTTGTGACGTAAGCGTTGCCGTTGAAGTCAACAGTGACATCGTTTGCGATGGCGTGTTCATCGGAGGGGAGGAGTGAGAGGAAGAGACGGTGGCCGGATTTTAGGTCGTAGGCGGCGAGTGCGTTGAAAGGAGGGAGAGGTTGCATGGCGTGGATCGCGGCGAGGACGCGGTTGTTGCGTGAATCGACGGCGAGACCTAAAACGGTAACGTTTTCGGGGAGGGAGGAGTCGGATATTAGGGTTTGGACGACGCCGGCGTCTGAGATTGATGAGATGGTGCGGTGATGGAAGGATCCGGCGAGGAAGTGTTGTTTTGTTGGGTCCCACGCTAGACCTTCTGGATAGAGGTTTGGTGATCGGAAACTGATGACGTGGGGGTCGCCGGCGATAACTGTGATCGGCGTTGAAATTTGGATTAGGAGGAAGAGGAATATGGTGGCGTAAGTGGTAAGGGCGTGTTTGGATGAGTGAATTGACATGGTGAAGTTTCGTTGTAGCTACTGAAGTTATTTGAATTTCGATAGTGGATGTATGTAGGTACGAACTGTGGGTTTTGTGTGCTGTTTTGATGCTTTTCTCGCTTTCAAAATTATTAAATTTGATGTTCAAAATAATTTTATTTACTTAATAAAAGGTGAGATGGGTTTTTAATCTTATATAATTTTAAATTTGTCAGTTTTTCAGCTTTGAGTTTAATGAACTTGTCGGCCTAGGAGATATTTTACATTAACAATCAATTGCTTCAATTGAAGCAATTCATTGAGTGATTTTTTTACGATAATATTTACGATTGTCTAGTAATATGATAAAATTAAATATTATTATTCACAATGAATGTAAAATTAGTTTAAATTAACAATGTATAAACAACTTTTAATCTTTTAAAATGTTTTTCTATAAAAAATTAGCCCCAAATTCTATTTATACGCCTATATTTAAATTACTTTTATATTGACTTCTTAGTAAAATTAGTTTAAATTAACAATGTATAAACAACTTTTAATCTTTTAAAATGTTTTTCTATAAAAAATTAGCCCCAAATTCTATTTATACGCCTATATTTAAATTACTTTTATATTGAGTTCTTAGTGATTAAAAAATTTATATTTATTTCATTTTAAATTAAAAAAAAAATTAATATTTATTGTAGATAATTTTTTTATTATATCCTAAATATACTTGTAAAAAACATTAAATAATTTAAACGTTGAAAACAATTAAATATATTTCTATCAAACATAGACTAAAACTGTTTATAAAGATAATTTTTTTTTATTTGTACTAAAAATAAAATGGTGAAAATTTATAAGAATTAAAAATTTATTTAACCCTTAAATATATTAGTAGCGACATTTTTTTAAATGACCAACGTCAGTGAATTAGTTAATCTATTAATAGTATGTTGAAAGTGAGACTTGAACTTGAATCTACAAACAAATTCAAAACATCAAGGTTAATAGCGTAAAATGGTAAAATGATTACAAATGTGACGAAATAAAAATGTCAGAATCCTTAAGTCTCTGAATCTTTAATTATCCATTTGATTCAAACGAACACACCAACAAGACAGAAAATCAGATAACACTGCATTACTGCGACGAATAAAACAACGTCACGCTTATATAAAAATATCACCAACAAAATACAAAAACAAAATTAAATATGTATGAAAACCATTTATTTAAATAAAATAATTGAAAAAACATATTAGAAGAGATGATTTCAAAATAAATAATCGGTCTTAACTACCTCTCCATTGTATGAAAATAAGGGAGCTCATTAAAAAAAACTTAACCTAAAGAGGGACATCACTCCACTCTTTTAACTCTTCCACTTAAACCATATATCTCAAATAAATTAATTAGTATTACATTTTTTGAATTTTTTTATTATTCCACAAAAATTATATAAATAAATAAACATGTAATTTTTATGGAATACTAAAAATTCTTTTAAAAAATGTGATAATTTGGATTGATTATTTTAAAACATATGAACATAGCAACATTGCAAGTTTGAACATATTCTCTAGTGATTTGCTTAATTATTAGTCGTGAATCGGCCATAATTTGTTCATGATCTGCAGTAACTATCTAGATTGTCAGAATTTCTAGTTCCAAAATCAAGGCTTCATATCTCACTTGATTATTAGAACATTTAAGATCTAGCTGAGACCTAAATATCCATGTTTTTCAACACATACTTGTAATTGATATTCCTTCCCCAACCTTTTTAGAGGCCTAGAACCATCAAACATTAAAACCCAAGATTTTAACATGAAAGGTATACATGGATCGACTAATAAATCTTGCACCTCAACACATGGACCTTGGGCTAAGAAATCATCTGGAGCTTGTCCCTTGACTGTTCGTAGGGGGTATATACTTGAGGTCAAAAGCATTTAATTTAATGGTCTACTTTATGAGTCGGTCTTGTAAGACAGTCTTTTTAAACAAATATTTACAAAAAAAATCAATTTTGCATAAAATCATAACTTCTCTTCGCAATAAATAATTGCATCAAAGAATGATAAGCATAACTTTTCAATTGGATAATATTTTATTTCAATATTGTTTAACATCTAGAACATAAGGAGCATAATTCAAATTGAAGAACTTGACCATGATCAAGTTCATGGCAAGACAGTTAAACACTAAGTTTTTCATGTTGAGGCAAAATCTTAAATTAAGTATTTTGAAGACAAACAAACAAGTTAATTAAATCTCTAATCATGATTCTGATTGTGTTGCTAGTTAATTTGTATTTTTGAGTGTATTATCAAAGATAGGTAATCAAGTAAATTCATACAACAATCAATGATCACACTATGATATAAATCAAAGTAAATTATGTCTTAATTAAATTGGAAATTGATGACAAGATCAGTCTGGGCAAATCAAGATTATTCTAGTTAATAAGAATATCAGTTTGGGCAAACCAAGATCATTCTGGTTTATAACAGTATCATTCTAGTCTATCAACATCATTCTGGATAATTCATTTTAAGGATAGAAGAAAAATGAATCATTTTCTAAATTCCAGATCTTAAGTGAAACGAATACCAAGGCTACTCGGAACAATGACCAAGCCCAAAAGTTTAGCTAAAGGCCCAAAGAAGCAAAAAAACATCAAGAACAATAACCAGATCAATCTCCAAATTAATGAGCTATGAACAAGTACAACTAGGACAACAAGGACGAAAAGAACACTACTACTGCACCTTTTGCAGAAAGCCCAACATGCGTGCAAAGCAATAAACTAACACCAGACAAATGCTAAGTCCCTAGTCACGATGTTCATTCAAACACAAAACCAAGAACATTTTGGTTACAAATGAATAATGTTTTGGATTAAATAGAACACATGTCTATTATCACTTTGAACAAATGTCTCTCTTAAAGATTAGTAACAACTATAATGAGCTTTTTCTAAAATTCATCATGTCTATAAAAGGAACACCAAGGTGAAGACAACAAGAAGAGTTTTCATTGCAATCAATTCATTACAAAAACAATCATACTCGAGCAAAACTCTTCAATCAAGCAAAAACTTCAGTTCTCTTATACTAGATTCAATGGTATCTCTCTATTAAGTTATTGCTATAATCAATCTCAAATAAGTGTTGAGTAGATTCTGGTCCTACAACCTTCTATCATAATTTCATTTGAAACTCAAGTCTATTTCTAAATATAGTTTGAGTGTATTGTAAAAATACTTTTTGTAATTAAAAGGTAACTTGTAAAAAAATCCTTTCCGGCTTAAAAGGTGACTGTAAAAATCCTTTCAAGGTTGAAAGGTGAATGTTGTAACTGATCAAGAGTGATCAAGATAGATTGTGCAAAAGCAAGAGCATTCTTGTGTAAAGCACATTAATGGAAAAGCTCACAAATTATGAAGACTGGATGTAGGCCTACCTTGGGTGAACCAAGATACATCATTGTGTGATTCTCTTAACCGTATCCTTTATTATTTCTCACTCACTATCACTAATCACGTAGAAATAATTTGTGTCATTTATTGTTTACTAACCAAGAACGTTCTGGATCTTTTATGAGTAACCAAGATTGATTTTGAGTTAGTTTTAATTAAATGCAGGAATTAAGATTTAAAAAGGGAATCACAACTCATACCCCCTTTCCTTGTGATTGATGCTGCTACTTCACATCAATAGTGCAGTTTTGCAAAAAATTTAAGAAGACTAGAAGGTGTCTAGTAAGTAGTATAAAGAGACGGTTAGAACAATACTTATAGGTTGGAGAGGCAAAGTAGAGATACTCTACCCATGAGGCAGTTGGTCAAGTCTTGAGGAATTTGGAAAAGTTGCTTTTCATTGACTGTTGAGGCATCATGATACAAGAAGCTCGGCATGGCTTTGGAAAATAATGTTAAACACCTGGAAATGTAGCTAATCTACTTATTATTTAGCCAATTTGGTTATGGTAGATTAAATGCTTCGAGTGAAGAAGACAAAATATATCTGTCAGAGGATAACTTGATATAGCAACAATTGATTATAAACTAGTATAAAAATTCTTATGTGTTCTTCTTTTCTTTTAAAAGCTTGTGAAACCTACGACATTGGGTTTTGGAGACCCGCATTCTACCCAACTGAATTGATAAACACTTGTCCTTTGGCTTAAGGCACATTGTAACATTGCATTACTAACACCCATGGACGTGGTTTGTGGCATGTCAATTTGTGATACCACATCAGGTGGAATTCTAGCCAAATGCACCAATCTAAATTTAAGGTTATCCTAATTAAATGCGTCAGTCGTCGACTATTTTCCCCCTGGAATAGTAGTGGCGAAAACATTAGGCTAGGAATCTACCATATATGGTTCCTGAGTAGAGTTTGGATGTTTATATAAATGTCCTACTATTGAATTGAGTGGTTGGCTTGGTACAACCACACCTGCCTAACCATTGTATGTTGGCTAGCCTTATACGAATGAGGTAGCCAAAATATTTGGTTTTCTCTTTACTTCTATATCCCGAGTTTGTTGGACTTCATTATGGGCCATAGTCTTGACAATATCTTCCAAATATTGAGATACTTGACACATGATTTCGTGTATTCCCATATCTATCTATTGTCCAATACAAGGCATGATCATTATGACTAGTTGTTCAATTGGATCCATTGTGGGTGAGAAACTTGATTCTGTAGGAGGAGCACTATTGAGAAAGATTCTTGTAATTTAGGTTGGATCAAGTCTTGAAGGATGTGTAATCTTTGAAGATGATAGAGGATCCATATTGTTGATACTTTTGTCATATGAGTAAATGCATATATCAAATATAGTAGTTATTTAGTGAACTGAATTACTCAATGATGTTTACTTGTAGATCTCATTAGGCGTGTCAAATTTGTTTTAGAACTTTGAATGTTAGCCACATCGTCGACTAACAAGCTCTAAATAATTGATTCCCTTGTTTCAAATGATTACGTAGAGGAAGAAACTATGTCCCGTAGTTGTGGGTTTCTTAACTACTCCAAAGAACGGCAAGTCAGGAGATGGAAAATGCCTACTATCTAAGAGCTAACTAAAAACATAAGTGTGATAAATGTAGATAATTTTTTTGAATAAATATAATATGATGATTAATGAGTATTTATATATTGAGGTTGAGACGTAAATTCTATCAACCATGACTTCTACCAAACAAATGTTGTCTTAACTGTTTCTAGTTGATTGTCTTTGCACAAATGTATCTGATATCGTGAGTTGTCTTCACTTGAGTTGATTTTTGTAAGTTCACTTTGTTTAAATTGTTGTTTGTGTGCGTTATTCTTTCTTCCTTGATCGTAGGTCCTAAACAATAGTTTTTACTTCCCACTCACTAAGTATTTCCACCAAAATAGGGGACTTGGTTGCTATCATATTAAATTATCAACTTATATCAATAATTTGAGCATATCTAATTTGTAGAAATAAAATTATATTTGGCACAACTGAGTAAGATTTGACCACTTTATCTTTGGGTGATTCCCAATTGTTCCCTAATCACTTCGATTATTGTTGATTTGCCTAGTATTCTTTTCACCTTCGTGTACCATTTTTCAACTAACAATTCAGAATATTTTTAGGTGTTAGCATGTTTATATAAACTTGCTATGTTTCATAATTTTATTGTTCAAAAATATGAATGAACAAATAAAAATATAATGAACAATTGTTCAACGTACTATTGTTGATGTCATAGTTTGTATTATACTCCACCTATTTTGATTATAAATAAAAATATATTAAATTGTTGATGTCATTGTTTATATTATACTCCACCTATTTTGTTTCATATATTAAATAATTTTCTAGATATAATCAAATAGATTATTACATTATTTAAATGATCCTTTTGGAGCACTTGCGCATTAAGAACAAAATGGTTATTAGGAAAATTAATATTTTATTAGTTAAATAATATTTTACAATAAAGATTATATTGGATGGTTGCTTGACCATCTTCCTTTTTATATATATATATATATATATATATATATATATATATATATATATATATATATATATATATATATATATATATATATATATATAATTACATAAATATTCAGTAATCTGAGTTGAAAAATGGAATAAAGAGAGGTTATTTGACCACCTTCCTTTATATATGTTTATATTGAGGAGCCGATTATATTAGGAGTAATTTTGTGGAATTATTCCATTTAATAATTTAATATAAATGACGAACTTTTTTAATCTAACTGTTAAATTAAAAATTTTTATTGAATAACTTAATTCTATAAATTTTTATAAAATTTTAAAACTATTCGATACTTCATTAAATAATTTCAAATAAATATAATAAATTTTTAAAAAATATAAATAAATATCAATGGTTAGATTACATGATTACAAATTTTAAATTTATATAAATTTGTATGTAATTGATTATTAATATATTATGTCATTATTATAAATTAAATTAATAATATTCATAATTTATAATTATTAAACAAAATAATTTATCACATAATTACTACTGAAATACTGAAATGAATATATATTTCTACTTTTATATATATATATATATATATATATATATATTTATTAAGATAAGATAAGAGACGCAAATATATCCCACGTCATTTTCATATTCTATTACCATTATTAGCAACAACAAAAAAGCCCCACTAACATTTTAATGATTTTTTTGTTTACTAAACATTTTTCTAATGACGTCGATTAAATTAGCATGATTATCTCAAATTTCTCTCTACACTCATTTCTTCTTTGTTACTCATCTATTTAAGAGTGGTGATTTAGAATATATTTTTACTAGATTTGTA
Organism: Cicer cuneatum; assembly: GCA_037974295.1. NCBI lineage: Eukaryota > Viridiplantae > Streptophyta > Magnoliopsida > Fabales > Fabaceae > Cicer > Cicer cuneatum. The sequence goes on along the minus strand of JBBPBO010000001.1, from coordinate 69,025,219 downwards.
TCATATCCTATTACTCTTTTCTTTTTTTCAATTATGTTAGAATTATGTTAAGAAAGAGATAGACACACAAGTAATTTTTTTAGGTGTATGTAGAGTTTATTAAAATTATTTTGTGTTGTTTATGTCTCTAACTCTCTTTGAACATGATAGATAAAAAGAGAGGATAAAATGTGAGGATTCAATTCATTTTTTACATGGCTTCAATCATCAATTGCTGTCATTTTTCCCTACTTTTATTTATATAAATAGTCTACATATAAATCTTATTTTTGTTTCGTTTTTTTTCTAGTAATTTTACTTTATACGTGTGATGTTATATTGAATGTCGTCTTAGTACAATTTATTTATTTACTTTTTATTATTAGTGTGTGAATTCCGCCACCTATCTCACGAGAAAAAAAAATAAAGATAAGATATATAAATTCCAATCAATTATTTGTTTGCTTTACAGCTCATCAAAATCTTCTATTTAAGGGAATGTATTTCTTCCACCTTATCATACAAATGAGTAAAAAATTTACATTATTTCATCTCTAACATTGATAGAAACATTAGAGAGCAAAGATATGACATTAAGTGGGAAAGTGGAGGGTGAAGTAGAGATTGAAGCACCTGCTGCTAAATTCTACAATATCTTTAGAAAGCAACTTTATCATATTCCTAATATAGCCACGGATGTAGTTCATGGAGCTGAATTGCATGAAGGTGACTGGGAAAACGTTGGTTCTATCAAACAATGGGACTATACAATAGGTATATATAAGCTTTGCAATATTTCATAATTTTATGAGGAAATTTCATTTATCTCTTCTAATGTTGTCTTAAATGATACTAACATTTATTTGAAAAAATATTCACCTCTCCTATATTTACTAAAAAAAATTGTATCAAATATTTTTTATGTTTCACTTACATCTATTCATATCATTTACTATATAATACAATTAGAGTTTTCATTTTAATTTGTAAAGGTACGATTATACATCTGTTATTTGTAATTTTGAAAGGTATGATTATATTCTTAGTAGCATAATTGGAGTGTGTATTATAGTGTCTTTTTTTATAAATGACCAATAAAATTAAACGAGTGACATAAAACAAATGTAATGTACAATTTTTTTAGTGAGTATAGAGGAGGTGAATGTTTTTATAAAACTAGAAGGAGTGTTAATATCTTTTAAGATAATTCCTCCGGAGAAGTAAATACAATTTTCCTTAATTTTAATGTAAAAAAATATGAATAAACTAAAAAATATATTAATAAAAATAAAATGAACGCACCCAACACTCTTTTGTTGATGTCATTGCTTGTAATTAATATACTCCATCAAATTTTGATTATCAGTAAAGATATATATACTTATGCTAATAAAAATTTTGGCTAAATAAAATTAATTTTCTAGATATAATCAACGAGGTTATTGTATTATCTAAATTTATTATCCTTTATGAGCACTCACTCAATAAAGATTATAATGGTCATTAGAGTAAAAAATTATATTAATTAGATTTTAAATTCGGGTTTTGTGGATGAAAAAAATGTAATTAGGTGAAGAGATCCATAAAGGTGACCAACTTGTTTCCACATCAATAAGATTAAACATTGCAAAATTAGTGGATATTTCGCATCAATAACATAATTACAAAAAATAATATTTCAAGAATATTATCATTAAATATAAGGATTATCACACTTGTTTATAAGATGTTAGTTGAGTGATAAAAATTTGACCTTATAATTTCAAAAGATAGGAGTGCTAATCGCCTCTAGCTGTAAAATTGTTATTTATGTCACTTTAATTAGTAATAATTTCACCTTACTCATTTTTTTCAAACACTTAGATAACACAATTGTCTTATAATTTGATTAACAAAAAATTAATGTATTTAAATGCAATTATTTTTTATAAAAAGAGATGGAGCTGAGTATTAAATATGTTTTTGTTTTATTTGTCTTTAATTTTGTTAATTATTTATCTTTTTGATCATTCAACTCTGAATTTAAAATTTTGTGAAACCTTGTAGATGGAATAAAACAAACTCATAAATCAAAAATTGAGACTATAGATGATGATAATATGATCATAACATATAGTATCTTTGATGGGGAATTGAGTGAGAGTTACAAGAGTTTCAAGATAACATTCCAAGTAATTGGTAAGGAACATGGTGGGCTTGTGAAATGGACCTATGAATATGAGAAGCTAAAGGAAGATATTACAGGTGCATCTCCTGAATCATACTTGCAATTTGCTGTAAAGGTCACTAAAGATATTGATGCTCATCTTGTCAAGGAATAGCAACAGCATTAAAAAAGATGAAGATGAAGTGTATGTTTGCCTTATCTCTAAATTGTCGACTTAAGGGTAAAAGTTTGATATAATAAAAAGATAAATAGTGTCACCATTATTATTATAATAAATAATTTACCCTTCCAATTTTTTTTAAGTGTGTTTGGCTTGTTATTATTAATCAAAAGCACCGTGAAGTAGTAAAATTTGTTGTGATAGATGTGTTAAATATAGTGCAAGTATACTTCAATTTTTATCTCTAATGTTAGACAAAATATTTCATATCAGTTTCTTATTCATTAAAAAAAAACATTAATAAAGATAATTGTTTTGTAATTAAGTTTTAGTTCAATTTACAAATGTCGATATTATTATATTGAACATTTTGTTTTGAATTCAAATCCAGAACTTCGTAGTTATGCGAATTAATTATGGTGGTATTTAACGTATATCAAAATAACAAATAAAAATAAGATTCTTGATCTATGTTTTTGCTGGTCATATTTCAAGTAAATCTTATATAGTAAGACCGACAAAATATTTGTTGAAAAAATTTATATATTTTAGTTATTTTTAATATAGGGATACTAAATTTGGAAATTATAATCGTATGATTATTGAAAATTGAAATTAAATACGAGTTTAATTTAAGGATAGTTTATGTTTTTCGGTCACACATGCTTGTTAATTTTTTTCAAATAATTAAAAAAAGAACTTTGTACCCTAAAAAAAGGTCATATTCTTGTTTGTGATGGAATATGCTAATTTTCTATATTGTCTTTTGATATATATATTCACTTTTCTAAAATTTATTTTAATATTCACTCTCATTTTTTTTTAACAAGTAGAAATAAATATATTAAAGAAACAATCTAAGTATAAGAGGTGTTTAGAACAAAAACAAAAGAAAGTTTATAATTTTCTAAGGTATGACTATTTAAACAAGAAACAAAATAATTTATGACAAGTTATGCCAATGCACACCAAAGATTGAGAGCACCATCATTATATTCATAATAAAATTCTTTTACTTGTCATTTGATTCATCTTCATGTTAAAAGTTTAATTTGTTCAATAATAAGATTTATATTCAAAACATGTGAACAAAAAATCGTCTCATTTTTTGATTTCCAAATTGTCCATGTCGCTGCAAATCAAACTAAATTAATTCTTTGACGCATTATACGACCGCATGAAAAAGACCATCAAATTGATTAGCGTGATTGATTACACCCATAGAAAACATACCAGATAATCCAAACCAATTCAAAATAATATATCACACGGATCCAAAAAGAAAACACACAAAGAACAAATAACATTGTTTCAATTTTCCCATAACATGCTATAAATTGTTGATCTTCAAAAGAAATAATTTCTCAACAGAACAAATTATCCTTTATAGACAACCTATTTTGAAACAATATTTTTTTTGAAATTTACATGGTTTCTACTATTTTATGCGTGACTTATTTTTGAAGTGCAAAACCTATGCTAATTTCACTCAATCAATTAGTGAACGAGTGTTGGAATTGAATCTTCTTGATACTCTTCGTTAAGCCCCATACTTCAATGTTAATACAAGTAGTTAAGGGTTACAATTTCTAATACCCCAAATTAGCTTTCATGTGTTATATTTCCTCATATTTGCACCAACCGGAATTCCCAAAATTTTCAATAAATTGTAGCAATAGAACAAGATACAAAGTTTGACGCTACCCGTACAAAATTATCTTGAAAATTAACCTCATTAATTGATATTATTTTTTTGCAAAATTCACTTTTAATCCTAAAACAAGTTCAAATCCTCTCAAAATAGGAAGAGATGTTTTTTATATTTATACAAGTCTCCATCTCGTGATATTGTTTGCAAAATTGAAATCACAATTGATATTTTTTATTTATTAATTAATAGCAAGTCTCCATCTCGTGAACCACGATGAACATTATCCGATCAAATATTATGTAAGCAAATATTTGGTCCAACATCATTTTAATTTTCATATTTTTTTTTTGTTACACTCATCGTTTTCATATTCTATTACCATTGACAAACAAATAAAAAATTAATGCTTTATCAAAATTAGCCACATCTTTAATTATTTCTATATTTTCATTTATATCTTGACATGTACTCAATAAATTATCATGACTAAATTATTAGGAGCTTTCTAATTCTAGACAAACAAACAAAAAAAATTACGAGCGTTTTTTTGATAAAAAAAAAAAAGACATTCTAAAAATGTCAACTAATATATACAGCTGTTTTTGTGATGTCCGATTAATAGACAAATTTTTTAAATAATTAATATATACACACGTCAAATAATACTCACAAAAATCTTCTATTTAAGGGAATACATTTCCACCTAATTATGAGTAAATAATATAACATCATTTCATATCTCTATATTAGTAGAAACATTAGAGACATGGCATTAAGTGGGAAAGTGGAGGGTGAAGTAGAGATTGAAGCACCTGCTGCTAAATTCTATAATATTTTTAGAAAGCAACTTCATCATATTCCTAATATTGCATCAGATTCAGTACATGGAGCTAAAGTGCATGAAGGTGACTGGGAAAACGTTGGTTCTATCAAACAATGGGACTATACAATAGGTATATTATATATATAAAAGCTTGCTATGTTTCATAATTTTATTTTATTTGTTCAAAAATATGAATGAACTAAAAAAATGATCGCACCCAATACTCTTTTGTTGGTGTGTCCTTGCTTGTAAATTTGTAATATACTTCATCCTATTTTAATTATAATTAAACATATATGTATAAACTTGTGCTAGTAAAAAAAAGCTAAATATAATTATGTTTCTAGATATATAAATCAAATAGGTTTAGTTATCATTATGAGCGCTTGCTGAATAGAATAAAATGGTTAGTAGAAAAAAAATTTATTTTGTTATTAATTGAATGATATATATATATATATATATATATATATATATATATATATATATATATTTTATCTTTTAAGCAAAGTCTTCTGTTCAAGTTGTACACGAAAATATATAGTTGGGAGGGGGCCAACAAGTTTCTCGACTAAGATTAGTCATTGCAAATTCAAGAGATACTCTGCATCAATAACATGATTATAAAAATCTGATATTTTATAATGGGTCCGTTTATTTTAAATTTTTAAAATTTTTTTTTATAGTATTTTATCTTTTAGTTATAATATTTTTAAAAAATAATTTTAAAAATAAAACTTCAATTCAAATGAAAAATTGGTTTAAGTAGTTTATCTCAAAATATGACTTTAAGTATTTTATTTATTTTCTACAATTTGTTTTAAATAATTAAATTTTAAAAAATGATTAAAATAAAAAGCTATTTTGAGAAGTTTTTCATAAATATTATTTTTGAAAGATACATTTTTTAAAAAATATGTGATTTTTATCATGTTAAAATCTCTAATAATGAATATTTAAGTTATTGAATGTCAAAATTACTTTTTTTTTAATCGGTAACAAATGAATCTAAAAAACTTCTACTATTTTTAAGTAAATTTTCATAAAAATCATTTTTAAAAATATATAATCAAAATCACTTTTTTTTTAAATTTTAAACATACGGGTCCAATATTATCACTAAATATAGTAAAATTATTTAAAATTTGGTTACATTTAAGATGGAGATATATCAAGTAAGAAGATGTATTATAATGAAAAATGAGAATGAAATATGGACTATTCAACAATACATACGATGATTATGATTGAAAATAATTTTAATGATACATGAGCACTTAAAAAAATCACATGACTGCTTTTTGTTTTAATTTTAATCTTTTATGATTTGATTAAGATTCATTTATCAGATTTGTAATGCTCCCAATTTAAGATGACTATGACATTTTGAGTTTTTTGTTATTATTGTTTATAATCAAGAGCGAAAGAAAAATAAATAACTTTGCAATAGCAAATAAAAAAACATAAATCACCACAAGTGCTAAAGGAAGAAAGCAAAATGCTAAAGAAAAAAAAATTATACTCTAATTTTAAATACTTGTGAAACCTTGCAGAAGGAACAAAACTAAGTGCTAAAGAAAAAATTGAGAGTATAGATGATGACAATAAGGTAATAACATATAGCCTCTTTGATGGGGATGTGAGGGAGAATTACAAGAGTTTCAAGGGCACATTGCAAGTGGTTGATAAGGAACATGGTGGGATTGTGAAATGGACTTTTGAATATGAGAAGCTAAAGGAAGATATTATAGGTGCATCATCTCCTGAATCTTACTTGAACTTTGCTGTAAAGGTCACTAAAGATATTGATGCTCATCTTGTCAAGGAATAGCAACAACATTAACAAAGATGAAGATAAAATGTGTGTTTGGCTTGAATTATTATTTATCACAAGCATCTTATGGTAAAATTTGTTGTGATGGATGTGTTTAATAAAAGATGCTAATAACACTTTTTTTTTAATATATTTTATTTTATTGATTAAAATTTATGTGTTCTACTAATTTATATGAGACCCGCATAATTTGGTAGAATTTATGTAAATTTCAATCAATAAAAAAAAGTGTTAAAATATATGAAAGAGTGAATATTACTAGTACTCTTATATTTGAAAGTGTTAAAATATATAAATAAACTTATATTTTTGTCTCATAACAAAATATTTCATTTCAGTTTATGGACAGAATATATGTTGAGAAATGTTTACTTATACTGAATTTGAAAAATATTATTATGGTAATTGGAGACAAAAATAGGAGTTAACTCTTGTGATGATTTATGTTTTCAGTCCCCCACGATTGTTTCTTTCAAAAATAACTAGTCACACGTTCTTGTTTGTGATGGAAAATAGGTTTGCTGATTTGCTATATTGTCATTAGATTTTGATGTGTATAAATGGCTGCTTAATGCTTGTATAACTTTTTGGATTAGACTATAAAGTTTGTTTGTGATTGCACGTACTTATACTATTTTCATAGTTGGATTAAATATTAAATAGTTTAAATTTTAAGATTGAAATTTGTGTTTTAAAATAATTAAAATATGCCTTAAAATTTAGACCGTCTAATGTAATCTTAATCAGATCACAGTTACACTACATATATTCCAAATCCATTTTACTTAATACTTTTATAACTTAAAATAAACTTGAAAGTATTGAGTTTTTTTTTTTTTGGGAGTGGTGATTCAAATTGTTGAATCTTTTTTACATTCTTCGTTGAGACCTATACTTTAATATCCAGGAATTGAGTGTTTCAATTCATTATAGGCACAATCCAATTAGGTCATCTTAATCAATTAAATCTTCTTTAATTAATTTTCTTTAGTTTAATTTAATTAAATCATACTACTATTTAAATCTAATTTAAATAATATAACATTTAATTAAATTAAGTCCAACTTAATTAATTTATTAATTCAATCTTAACAAAATACGAATAATATCAATATGAAAAATTTACAAACTCAATCTTAACAAAATACAAACAGAATCAATCTAGAAGAACTGCTCAGAATAGATTCAAAAATAAAGAATTGGCTAAAGAACATATTATCAAAAAATATTTTATTCACAGTTTTGAATAAGATCATTGTTGACCAAACTAGGAATGAAGGTACAATTCAGAATTAAACAATGACTAAATTGAAGTCCTAATTTTATCTATAAACAGATACTCAAGGCTGAGGAAGAAGATTATTGAAAAATCAGAAAAGAGTAGAACAATCTGAGATTGTCAGATTGTGTGGAGAAGACTTGGCTGAAGGTGCAAACACGAGAAGGGGGGTTGAATTGTGTTTCCAAACTTGAATTCTTTTGCTGTTTTGTTGAATGTTGATGTGAATTATTTGACGAATAATTAATCAGACTCAGCAGCGGATAATAACAACATAAGAACACAACAATTTATCCTGGTTCACCATTAACTTGGTTACATCAAGTCCCTTCATCCTGAAAGCTTTAATCCACTAATTCAGAACCTTTGAATTACGGCTGTCGCGGCCTAAATTTCGAGCGTTTCTCGAATTCAATAGAGTCGTCACCAAAATTTATTTAAAATATGGAAAACATTGGGAAACCCTTAAAAAGAAAAAAAAAAGGTCTTTGAAACCAAATTTTGAGTTCGGGAGTCGATTATGCGTAGGGAAGGTATTAGCACCCTATGACATCCGTTAAAATACGGTTACCTATAATTAATTGTGCAAAATTAATATTAATTTAAATATATTTATTTATCTTTATTATTAAATATGAATATCAATTATTTATTTTTAATGTGATTTTGAAATAAATATGTGCTTAAAGAAAAGAGAAAAAAAGAAGATATTTTTTATTAATGTGCTTGACAAGACTATGATCTTGCTCCTACGTATCTCCCAGTGCGATGGAGAAATCAAAGCTACGTAGTTCTTAGATAAAAAATGCAGATGTGTTGATTGCTTTTAAATAAATCGTGTTTAGTTATTAAAAGGTTAATTTTGACGAAAATAAAAAGGAGTTTGTTTGATTTGAATAATTAGTTTAAAATGTGAAATTTAAGACAATCAAGTTGTACAACTCATGTCTCAAAACTCAAGGAGTAAAAGGATGTTTCATCCAATTGATCCATTTAAAAATATTTTTATTATTTTCGGTTATAAAATTGAGTCTCAAAGCCACCAAGTAGTACAACTTATGTCTTAACAACTCAAAGATTAAAAAGATGTCACATCTAATTAATCTAATATTTAAAAAAATTTAATTTTAGATTCATTTATTTTTTTAAATTGTTTTTTTTTTAAAAACTATCAGGTTGTATAATTCGTATTCTACTACTCATGGATTAAATGATATCATTTTTAGTTAACATTTAATAATGATTTTTATTTATTAATTCATTTATAAATTTTAATTTATTAGTTTATTTGTGAAGATGAGATTTTAAAAAAAATAAAAAATATTCCAATTAATTAATTTTTAATGCAATACCTTTTTGTTTTTTATTTATTTATTTATGAAATTGGATATTTAATTATAAATCAACAGTTTTCAATTAATTAATTTTTATGCAATACCTTTTTTAATTTTTTTTAATTTATGGAATTGGATATTTAATTATAAATCAACAGTTTTTAATTAATTAATTTTTATGCAATACCTTTTATTTATTTATGAAATTGGGTACTTATATTAAATCAACAATTTTTTTTAAAAAAAATCTAAATGGGCCGAGCCGAACTTGATTTAAAAAAAAAAACCAAAGGGTTAAGCTGAAACCCTAGAGAGCATGAGTTTATAGTAGCCGCCTCAGAAAAAAGGGAGAGGCCGCGAGAGAGAGAAAGGAGAGACCGAGAGAGAAGAAAGAGGTCGAGAGAGGAGAAAGAAGACAACTGTAACACCCCGAGTTTAAAACACAGCGCGGATGCATTTTTTTTAAATTAATAATTAAAATAAGTTTTCCCAAATTTATTTCAAAAGAATTAAAATAAAGTTCTTCGTAAAATAGTACGTTATAGATTAATCGATGAACGTAAACCAAATACTTCATCAGGATTATCACTAAGTACTTATCTTGGAAATTAGTTAATAAACATTAATACATCCCAAAATATCATTGTCATAATACATCAACAGTAAATATCAGAGTACATGGTTCAGCGGAAAATAGTACAGAATTTCCAAAATAAGACAAATTACAATTCAACCCAAAACCTAATACAATAAGTCTAACTGATCATGCGCTGAAGCTGCAGTAACACGGATTCCCTCCGCATCCCACGCAAGTCTCCTCTGACTCTGCAGCTCGCTTTGACGGAACCTCCTCCTCTTCCTCGTCATACATAGAAGGGTCGGTCTCCTCCGAAGTCAAGTCAATACACACTCGTGGCCGCTTTGGCGGTGCCGGAATCTCGTAGCAGTCATCGGAAATCCTAGATGGACCCGGAATCTCAGTCGCTACTGGTCTCAACTCATCACGCTTCTCTACCGCATCAGACTCATGTATCTCCCTTCCAATCACAGGGTTGGGAGTCACCACTCCTACAGTGGCCTCCGTCTCAACCCTTTCAGCCGACTCCTCTGCGTTGTCGAAAACTCCGTGCGCTTCTAGCACCAGGCGGGAAGGCACGGGAAACTCTATGCTCGCGTGTGTGCGCTCTACGAAGTCTTCCACACCGTCAGTCCTACTTGTCCGCTCCAGCCACCCCGTATATGTCGCTCTGCTTGAGAGGGGGTCAAAAGCCCAAGCAGTGCGCGAGTAGCGATCAAGGAAATTCAACGACGTTTCTGTCGTTCGGGTACCCACGGGCGGCGTGGGTTTGGGAGGCATCTGAGGGCAAAGCCCAAAGTCCACAATATAAAGCAAGGGGTCACCGACCGAAAATAACAGATAATCACATAACATATATTGCACAACAACATGTATGATCATGGTATAACATATGATGATGAAGAAATAATCATGCTCATTTGAAAATTTATGACTTTCATGCCTTTTCAAAACAACAGTTAATGATTATGAAGTATGCGGTAAGTACAAACACACGTCAACAAAACACAATCATTAATTCAGAATTTCAGATTTCTGGACAGCACTCACACACATTAATTTCCAACATTCATCATATAAACAATCGTGACACAACGGTCGAATCCCTCAATGTCATGCATATATGCTCATGCATAATTTTCTTGGAATCACCAAGGTGCAGTCGCTCAACAGACTAGCACAATTTAACGGCCCTCATGACCAGGGTGCAATCGCTCAACAGATCAGCACCAGTGCAGACGCTCAAAAGTCCAGCACATCGTGCAGTCGCTCAACAGACCAGCACGTTTGACATCACCCAAGGTACAATCGCTCAACAGATCAGTACCTAGTGCAGACGCTCAACAGTCCAGCACTCGTGCAATCGCTCAACAGATCAGCACGGGGTTGCACATTTCAGAATACAGGTTTGAAAACTTTAAAATAAAACAGAAACCTCGAAGGTTGTATTCGAATACACACATGCTGTAGTCTAATACACCTTCGAAAACCAGTGAAAGTTCAACCCTTTTCAAAACTGATTCTTTTAAAACAAACAGCCAACATCAAACAGATTATGCACTTTTTCAAGAAAACCTTTCCTCATTTAAAATCCCTTTTCCTTTAAAAATCATCAACCCCACCAGAATCATTACAAACAACCAGAATCAGAATCATTCTCATTACCAAAATCCCACAACATAAAATAGAATCAGAACCATTAACACCAGTTTATCCAAAACAGAGACAGATGATCAATCATCAGAACACCATGCAACATTTCAATGTTCTCACTCATCAGAACAAACATGCAACATTTCAGTGTTCACACTCATCAGAATAAACATGCAACATTTCAGTTTTCTCAAAACACCAGAATGACATGCAAATACTCAGCTTCATCAAACATCAGGATGACATGCAAGCACTCAGTTTTCTCAATAACAGAATGACATGTAAAACATTTCAGCTTTCATGATACCACAGAAATACTTGCAAAATCACAGAACAACAAACCTCAACAGAATGCATTTTGCATTTTAATGCTATTTTTCAAAACAGTTTTAAGACATGCATTTTAATCATAACTAAAATGGCATGCAAACATTTTCCAGCATTCACACAGAATGTAAAACAACATATTTTACCAGTAAAAACAGCCAACAACAACTTATCAGAATAATCACTTCTCAAAAAATGCATTTTCTCTCAAAATGTCATTTTCGAAAACAGCTTTTCATTTAAAAACAGAATTGAAACAACACAATTTATGGCCCTAATGCAGCTAAAAGATGGAAGGTGCCCTTACCCTTGTAGCGTGCTCTGCTATTTCTCTTGTTCCTGCTGCGTTCCCTTTTCTGCGTCCAAAAACGGTGAAACTGTTCCCTGAGTTTGCTGCTGCAAAACTAGGCTCTTTCTCTTCGTATTGAGGTGGGGATTAACTTTACTACTGGGGGTTTTCAGGTTTGAGGCTTGGATTCTCAGTTAATGGTGTTTGAAGGATTTTCCCTCTCTTAAAATTGAACTCGGGAATGGCAGAAACAGAGACAGAATGGGAGGAGTGATGGAGTTGGTACATGCAATATGGGCAGTAAGGAGGAAGGAATGGTGTTCTGACTTCACCATCCTTCTCACTCCTATTTATAGACTCTCATGGTGCCACCTCACTTGCCACTTGTCTGATTTTCCAGCTTTTTAATTATCTTGCAATTAGCCACTAATCCTTACTTAATGGTTTGATTAATTTAATTACTTGAAATTAAATTAATTTAATTCTTCATCCAATAATTTTAATTCATACTTCAAATTAAATATTTATATATATATATATATATATATATATTCACTCAAAACATACATATATTAAATATTTACAAAAATTCCCAAAATGCCCTTGACATTAATTCCAATATTAATATTTAAAATTAAGGGTCTTACAATACTACCCCCCTTAAATTAGTTTCGTCCTCGAAACTACATGTCCGTAAATAATTGAGGGTATTGTTCCTTCATTTTACTTTCCAATTCCCAGGTTGCGTCTCCAGTAGTCGGATTCGAAATCACTTTGACTAGTGGGACTTCCTTGTTTCTCAACTGCTTAATCTTCCTGTCTTCGATCCTCACCGGAAATTCTTCAAACGACAGGTTGTCCCTTAGCTGAATTATATCAGGCTCGATTACATGTGTCGGGTCTGCAATGTACTTTCTTAGTTGTGACACATGAAATACGTCGTGAATGTTGGACAGTATTGGAGGTAAAGCAATCCGATAGGCCAATGGTCCAATACGCGCAGTAATCTGGTATGGTCCAATAAATTTCGGAGTCAACTTTCTTGACTTAATAGCCCTGCCAACACCAGTTGTAGGTGTAACCCTGAGAAATACATGATCACCATGCTCGAATTCCAAGGGTCTGCGACGCTTGTCCGCATAACTCTTCTGACGATCTTGTGAAGCCTTCATTTTCTCTTGTATTCTCTTGATTTTCTCTGTGGTCTGTTCCACCATCTCAGGTCCGACAATCATACTTTCTCCGTCCTTATACCAGCATAAGGGCGTTTGACACTTGCGTCCGTATAATGCTTCATAGGGCGCCATCCCAATACTAGCGTGGAAACTGTTGTTGTAGGTGAACTCAATCAATGGCAGAACGTCATCCCAACTCCCTCTGTCATCCAACACGCATGCTCTTAAGAGATCCTCCAAGGACTGATTCGTCCTCTCTGTTTGTCCGTCTGTTTGCGGATGGTAGGCTGAATTCAATTTCAGTTTTGTGCCCAAAGCTTCATGCAGTGCTCCCCAAAAATGAGACGTGAATTTTGGGTCACGGTCACATACTATACTTGATGGAACACCGTGTAACCTCACAATCTCAGCGATGTAGATTTCCGTCAACTTATCTACCTTATAAGTGGTCCTTACCGGTAAGAAATGTGCGGACTTTGTCAAACGGTCCACTATTACCCAAATTGAATCATTCTTTTTCCTTGTCTTGGGTAGTCCTATTATGAAATCCATGGAAATGTTGTTCCACTTCCATTCCGGTATGTCCAAAGGTTGCAGCATTCCAGCAGGTCGTTGATGTTCCACCTTCGCTTTCTGACAAGTCAAACAAGCTGATACGTATTCTGCCACATCTCTTTTCATTCCTGGCCACCAAAAATTCTGCCTTAAGTCCTGGTACATCTTGGTTGCTCCAAGATGAATACTCAGTTTACTCTTGTGAGCCTCTTCCAAGATTTCCCTTCTTATCTCTGCAACTCCCGGTACACAAATTCTTCCATTACACCTCAGAATATTATCTGTTTCGACGCTGAACTCAGTTGTCTGCCCTTGCGTTATCAAATTTCTCTTTTCTTGGATCAATGCGTCACCTTGCAGGTTTGCAATCTCCTCCAGTAATCCACTTGAAATTGTTATCATCCCACACTTTAACACTCCTGGTGCAAACTTCACGTCCAAGTGTAGGTCTCTAAATGCTTCCCACAACTCTTGTTGTCTGGCCATTATCATTGAAGATACTGACACACTCTTCCGACTTAATGCATCAGCCACCACATTGGCCTTTCCAGGGTGGTACTGTAATGAGAAGTCAAAATCCTTGAGAGTCTCCATCCATCTTCTCTGACGCATGTTCAATTCCTTCTGGTCGAACAGATACTTCAAGCTTTTATGATCACTAAACACCGTGAATGTGCATCCATATAAGTAGTGTCTCTAGACTTTTAACGCAAACACTACTGCAGCAAGCTCTAAATCGTGAGTAGGGTAGTTCCGCTCGTGAGTTTTCAACTGTCTTGAGGCGTAAGCTACAGCTTTCTTGTGTTGCATCAAAACACATCCCAAACCTTGGTGAGATGCATCACAATAAACTTCATATGGTTCCTCTGGCTGTGGCAATACTAACACTGGTGAGGTTGTCAACTTCTCCTTTAGCAACTGAAAACTCTCTTCACACTTCTCCGTCCATGCAAACGGCTGATTCTTCCTGGTTAGTTGTGTTAGAGGAGCTACAATCTTAGCGAATCCTTCAATGAATCTTCTGTAGTACCCTGCTAATCCGACAAAACTTTTTATGTCTGTGACAGTCTGAGGCTGTTTCCAGGCAAGAATTGTCTCAATCTTTGCCGGATCGACAGCGATTCCTTCCTTCGTTATCACATGTCCCAAGAAATTTACTTCCTTTAGCCAAAACTCGCACTTCGACAAATTGGCATACAGTTGCTTTTCGCGTAAAACTTCAAGAACTTGGCGTAAGTGCTCTTCATGTTCTTCTTCATCCTTTGAATAAATCAAAATATCGTCGATGAATACCACCACGAATTTATCCAGAAACGGGCTGAATATCCTATTCATGTAATCCATGAAAATTGCTGGTGCATTCGTAACTCCAAAAGGCATAACGAGATATTCATGGTGTCCGTAACGAGTTCTGAAAGCAGTCTTCTGAATATCTCCTTCTCTTACTCGAATATGATGATATCCCGACTTCAAATCAATCTTTGAAAACACTGCTGCACCCCTCAATTGGTCCATCAAATCGTCAATGCGCGGTAAAGGGTAACGGTTCTTGATAGTCACCTTGTTAAGCTGTCGATAATCCACACATAGACGCGAACTTCCATCCTTTTTCTTAACCAACAATACCGGTGCTCCCCACGGCGACACACTTGGTCTGATAAATCCTCAAGAAAACCACTCGCAATTGTTATCATTCCACACTTAAACATTCCTGGTGGAAACTCTACGTCCAAGTGTAGATCTCTAAATGCTTCCCACAACTCTTGTTGTCTGGCCATTATCATTGAAGATACTGACACACTTTTCCGACTCAACGCATCAGCCACCACATTGGCTTTTCCAGGGTGGTACTGCAATGAAAAGTCAAAATCCTTGAGAGTCTCCATCCATCTCCTCTGACGCATGTTCAATTCCTTCTGATCGAACAGATACTTCAAGCTTTTATGGTCACTGAACACCGTGAACGTGTATCCATATAAGTAGTGCCTCCAGACCTTTAACGCAAACACTACTGCAGCAAGCTCTAAATCATGAGTAGGATAGTTTCGTTCATGAGTTTTAACTGCCTTGAGGCGTAGGCTACAACTTTCTTGTGTTGCATCAAAACACATCCTAGACCTTGGTGAGATGCATCACAGTATACTTCATATGGTTCCTCTGGTTGTGGCAAGACTAACACTAGTGAGGTTGTTAACTTTTTCTTAAGCAACTGAAAATTTTCCTCACACTTCTCCGTCCATGCAAACGGCTGATTCTTTCTGGTGAGTTATGTCAAAGGAGCTACAATCTTAGCAAATCCCTCAATAAATCTCCTGTAGTATCCTGCTAGTCCGACATAACTGCGTATGTCTGTGATAGTCTGAAGCTGTTTCCAGGCAAGAATTGTCTCAATCTTTGCCGGATCGACAGCGATTCCTTCCTTCGTTATCACATGTCCCAAGAAATTTACTTCCTTTAGCCAAAACTCGCACTTCGACAAATTGGCATACAGTTGCTTTTCGCGTAAAACTTCAAGAACTTGGCGTAAGTGCTCTTCATGTTCTTCTTCATCCTTTGAATAAATCAAAATATCGTCGATGAATACCACCACGAATTTATCCAGAAACGGGCTGAATATCCTATTCATGTAATCCATGAAAATTGCTGGTGCATTCGTAACTCCAAAAGGCATAACGAGATATTCATGGTGTCCGTAACGAGTTCTGAAAGCAGTCTTCTGAATATCTCCTTCTCTTACTCGAATATGATGATATCCCGACTTCAAATCAATCTTTGAAAACACTGCTGCACCCCTCAATTGGTCCATCAAATCGTCAATGCGCGGTAAAGGGTAACGGTTCTTGATAGTCACCTTGTTAAGCTGTCGATAATCCACACATAGACGCGAACTTCCATCCTTTTTCTTAACCAACAATACCGGTGCTCCCCACGGCGACACACTTGGTCTGATAAATCCTTTATCCAACAAGCCTTCAATCTGACTTTTAAGCTCGCTTAATTCCAATGGCGACATCCGGTACGGCGCAATTGAAATAGGTCCAGTTCCTGGGTGTAAGTCAATGAAGAACTCCACCTCTCTCACCGGGGGTAATCCTGGAATCTCAGATGGAAATACGTCCGGTATTTCTTGACTAACATCACATCTTCTGTATTTACATCCATCTTGGTCTCCATGTTAGCCAATGATAAGAACTCCTGAGTTCCTTCTCTCAGCGATAGAAGTAGTGAAGATAATAAACTTTTAAGGCAAAAGAGAAAAGAAGTATGCTAAAAAAAAAAACAGGAGGTAGTATTTCAATTTTCGTTTTTTATTTTAGAGAAGATGTAACTCACCTTTTTGTTTGAATGTAGAATCAGTAAAAATAATAACCTTTTTAAGACAAAGGAAATACACTGAAATAAGGGAATGAGTTATAAAACTGTAAAACACAATATTTGTCTTTATTTTATTACATTTATACTTTATTTTATAATATTATTTGTTTATTCAATTGATTAATTTCTTAATGTTGACAAATATTAACTTATTAATTAATTACATAGATTTTTGAATAGAAAACAAGAAAAAGTTAGCAAAACAGGGTTAAAAGACTTTCGAAGAAGCTGCCTAGGCTAGTAAAGATAGTTCAAAATGCTGAGTTGTTTGTGTTCAAAATGCTTCAAAATGCTGAGTTGTCTGTGTTCAAAATGCTTGCTGAGTTGTATGTGTTCAAAATGATTGAAATTAAATTATGTGTTTTGATTATGTTACTTTATTATGTATTTTTTTTGTTTACTCTTAACTGGACAAAATTGAGGTGCTACAGCTGCCCCTATTTAATTGTATTTACTAGAGAATATGAATATTATCGTTGTAAAAGATAATTAAATATAATAAACTAAATTTTGTCTAAATAAGTTGTGAAAATGAATGTCTTTAAATTAGTTACCGATGCGTAGATCGACAAGAATTAAAAAATGATCGTCTTCGGATTGGTTAACGATGCATAGATCTCGACAAATGTCTTCAGATTGGTTACCAATGCGTAGATCTCGACAAGAATTAAAGAATGATTGTCTTCAGATTGGTTACCGATGCGTAGATCGACAAGAATTAAAAAATGATGATCTTCGGATTGGTTATCGATGCGTAGATCGACAAGAATTAAAGAATGATCATCTTCGGATTGGTTACTGATGCGTAGATCGACAAGAATTAAAGAATGATCGTTTTCAGATTGGTTACCGATGCGTAGATCGACAAGAATTAAAGAATGATCATCTTCGGATTGGTTACCGATGCGTAGATCGACAAGAAATGATCATGGTGCGTAGATTGACAAAAATTAAATCATGGTACGTAGATTGACAAAAATTAAAGAATAAGTCTTCGGATTGGTTACCGATGCGTAGATCGACAAGAATGACAAGAGTGAAACAAATGACGAGATTGAAAAAAATGATTGTGTTCGGATTGGTTGCCGATACTTTTTTTATATCCTGTGCGCCCATTCAATGGATGAATAAAGATAACAATGTATCATGACTCTATACATCTCGGTGTGACTTTTTTTTAGAGACAAAAGAAAGTACGTTGTCTAAAATGATTGCTATTTTTGTTGACATCCCCATACATGAATCTATCAAGTTTCCATGTATATATTTTTAAATATCAAAATAATTAAAATATTTTTTATTTACACCTACTTCAAATTCCAACATTTATTATCATAAAATAACATTTTTTTTTAAATGCTAGAACAAACAACCATGAGACTGAATTAGCTTAGAGAATGGACGATAAAAGAAACAAGAAAAAGGTAATGTACAACATCGAAAGAATGAAAAAACAATCATCTTTGGATTGGTTACCGATGCGTAGATCAATATATTTATGATAATTGTAACAAAAACATATAATGAGTAACGTAATACAAAGACTATTGAGTATAAATATTAAATTTCCATGATTCACTCATTATGCATTGCAAAAGGTTGTTGAGTGAATGAAGATGCATAGATCATGCCAGAGTAGGTGAAAAAAATGAATGTAAAATGCATGAATCATGTGTTTTGCAATATAGATAAAATATGTGTTCATTTTTTGTTAAATAGCACTCGTGGTCCCTTAACTTAATTTCAGTTAACGTTTTAGTCATTTATCTTTTTTTTTTCGATTTGGTCCTTTATTTTAATTTTAAGTGACAATTTAATCTTTTAAGTTTTAAAATGTTAACAATATTATCCTACTTTTTTACAAAAATTCAAAAAATTTATCAAAATTATCAACCAAAACTCATAAAATTAATTATATTCTTTAATATAATACAAATTTCATCAAATTCGTAACTCAAATATTCAAATAAACTCATATTTTTATTCTTTATTTGATTTTTAAAATTCCATCTCTAACAACATCAAATAAAAAAAATGAAAATATGAGTTTATTTGAAGATTTGAGTTACGAATTTGATAAAATTTGTATTATATTAAAGAATATAATTAATTTTATGGGTGTTGGTTGAAAATTTTGATGAATTTTTTAATTTATTGTAAAAAAAAAACGATAATATTGTTGACATTTTAAAACATAAAAGATCAAATTGTCACTTAAAATTAAAATAAAGGACTAAATCGGGAAAAAAAAGATAAAGGACTAAAACGTGAACTGAAATTAAGTTAAGGGACCACGAGTGCTATTTAGCCTTCATATATTTAATTCCTCGATCCTTATATGATCTTATACACCCTCAAGATTCAACGGATGAAATGAAGACAAGAACCGTTTTTGTATGATGAAACTAACATATCTCGCGCGCCATTTTATTTTCTGTTTTACTCCCCCATATATCTTGAAGATTTATCGAGTTCCCGTGTATATATTTTCAAATGTCAAAATAATCAAAATATTTTTTTTTATATTTACGCATATTTCAAATTCCAACATTTATCATCATAAAATAACATTTTTTTTTTAAAAATGCTAGAATAAACAATCATGAGACTGAATTAGCTTAGAGAAATGGACGATAAAAAAAAGGTAATGTACAACATCGAAAGACAACATTGAAAAAAAAGTACATTTACTATATTGGGAACAAAATAATTGAGGTAGAGGTTACAATGTAGGGATGAGTGTGTTCATGTTTAGTTGAAGGGATAACAAACGATAATCATCCTTGTAATTTAGGACTCCTGTTGGTCAGCACCCAAGAACAATAGTTGCCCCAGTTTGAACTGCTTGATCCTTTTTATTCCTTTTTTTATATATCCCTAACTTTTGCATGGACCGCTCTTTCAAGTTTTCAATCCATCGGAATGCTCTGACTTTTGCCTAGGCCGCCTTTTGAGGTTTTCAACCTAGCGAGCCTATATATTTTTCAAGCATAATATTTTTTGACTGCGTCTGAGTTTACTGGAAGTGGAAGCTCCTCTCTGTCCATTTCTGCGAGTATAAAAGCTCCCCCAGAGAAAGATTTTTTCACCACATATGGTCCCTCGTAATTCGAGGTCCATTTTCCACGAGAATCCTTTTTTATGGGCAATATTTTCTTTAACACCAAGTCTCCTTCTTGAAACTCTCGAGAGCGAACTTTTTTCTCGTAGGCTTTTTTAAGTATTTTTTGATACAATTGACATGACACAGAGTTATCATTCTTTTTTCTTCAATGAGATTCAATTGGTCCAATTGTGATTGAACCCACTCTGCCTTTTCTAGTTTTGTTTCCATCAAAACCTTGATCGAGGGGATTTCAACATCGATGGGAAGTACCGTTTCCATTCCATACACCAATGAGAAAAGAGTTGCCCCTGTTGAGGTGCGAACATATGTTCTATAGCCTTGTAATGCAAAGGGAAGCATTTCATGCCAATCCTTGTATGTTTGTACCATCTTTTCTATGATTTTCTTGATATTCTTATTTGCCGCTTCTACAGCTCCATTCATTTTTAGCCGATAAGGCGAAGAATTATGGTGCTGAATTTTGAAATTATCACACAATTCCTTCATCATTTTGTTGTTCAGATTTGTCGCATTATTCGTGATAATCTTATTTGGCAGCCCATATCGACACATCGGTTCTCTCTTGCTGAATCTGACCACTACGCTCCTCGTCATGTTGGCATAAGAAGCAGCTTCAACCCATTTTGTGAAATAATCAATAGCTACTAGGATAAACCAGTGCCCATTTGAAGCCTTAGGTTCGATGAGCCCAATAACATCCATCCCCCACATTGAAATGGCCAAGGTGATGTTAAGACATTCAGATAGGTTGGTGGTACATGTATTTTATTAGCATAGATTTGACATTTATGACACTTCTTTACATAACTAAAACAATCAGACTCCATGGTCAACCAATATTAGCCAGCCCTTAAGATTTTTCTTGCCATTGCGTGCCCATTTGCATGAGTTCTGTATGACCCTTAATTTTTAATTAAAATTATGGAATTAATATTAAGTGTATTTTGGGGATATTTGTAAAATATTTAATATATGTATGTTTTGAGTAAATATATATATACAAATATTTATTTTTGAAGATATATTAAGATTATTGGATGAAGAATAAATTAATTTAATTACGAGTAATTAAATTAACGGATAGTTAATTAAGGGATTAGCGGCTAATTGCGACGAGACTGGTTAAGTGCTGAGGATCAGACAAGTGTCGGGTGAGGTGGCACCCACACAAGCCTATATATAGGAGTGAGAAGGATGGTGAAATCAGAACACCATTCCTCCTCCATCACTGCCCATACTGCATGTAACAGTATCCCTTCCCTCCCATTCTGTTTTTCCATTTCCAGTCCGTTCAAAAAAGAAACAAAGAGGGAGTTCCTCAAAAGTGACATTAATTGGAAATCTAAGCACCAAACCAAAAAACCCCCAGTACAAAAGTTGTTCTCCTTATCATTCCGGAGCTAGAGAACCCAGTTTCGTAGCAGCAAACGCATGCGGCAGTTTCACCGATTTTTGACGCGTAAACGGGAACGAAAAACAGAAACGTGAGCAGAAGCAGAAACGCAACAAGGTAAGGGCACCTTCCACTTTCTAGTTGCATTTTAAGACTGTAAATGTATGTTGAGGTGTGATCATATTTGAGTTTCTGTTTTGAAAAAGAAACTGTTTTACATGACATTTTGAAAGATGAAAGAAAATGCATTCTGTTGAGGTTTTAAAAAACTGAGATATGCTGTTTTGGGTGGTTATTCCAATGCTGTTTTATTTATGTGGGAAAGTTGAAAAATGCATTGCATGTTATTTTGAAGATGATTAAAAAACATATTCATAAAATTGTTTTGAATATTGTTATAAAATGCGAAAATGCATTCTGTTGGTGTCTTACTGCTATGTGATGGTTGCTGTTTGGCTGAATGTATGAATGTTGTTCTTGTTGTGTGAGAAAGCTGAAAATGCTTTGCATGTTGTGATTGGTTGTGTAAGAATGCTGGAAATACTCTGCATATTGCTTTGAGAATGCTCAAAATGTAAACGTTTGGAAACGCATGTGCTGTTTTGAGTTTGATATTCTGTTTGGGGGATTTAAGCAAAATTGTGATGTTGCTTTTGGTGTTGATGATTCTATTTCTGTTCTGTGTGATTAACATTCTGTTTTTGAGTGATTCTGGTGATGCTGATGTTTTCAAAAGAAAAGGGATTTTAAAATGAGGAAAGTGTTTCTTCTGGAAAATCTGTATTGATGAAAAATGTCTGAGTTTTATGGTTCAAAAGAGTGATGAAACTGTTTTGGGGTTGTGCTGGTTTTTCAAAGGTAAAAGTTAGATAATGTGTTGTAGTTTTCAGGAAAAGTTCACTGAATTCGAAGGTGTATTCGAATACAACATGAGTGTATTCGAATACAACCTGCCAAGCTTCTGTTTTACTCAAGTTTTCAAACTTGTATTCGAATACGGGCCCCTGTATTTGAATACAGAGGAAGGATTTTTGCTTCTGACTTAGCATCTATATTCGACTACGACTGTCGTATTCGAATACATGAGTGAAATTTTAACACTGTATTCGCAACTGTATTCGACTACGACAGTCTCGTATTCGAATACAGGATGCTGACTTTCACAATTTTTTTTGTATTCGAATACAGATTCGTGTTTTTCCAGAAACTCAAGTTTTAGCTTATGTATTCGAATACAAGGAAGCTGTATTCGAATACAGATTCGTGTTTTCAGAAAATCAAGTTTTAAACACTGCCTTGGGAACTTTAAAGTGTTGGGAAACATTGGAAAGGTTTGAAACGATTTAAAATGGAGTTTTTGAATAGTTTTGAAGATGAGATGATGATGTTTTGGAAACCTTTAATGACTTGGGAGAAAAATACTGAATTTACAATGTTTTGTCTTATGTATTCGACTACAGGCATGCTGTATTCGAATACATGATGATGAATTTGCAGTTTCATGCTTCTGTATTCGAATACAAGGAGGTTGTATTCGAATACAGATTCGAGTTTTCCAGAAATTTCAAGTTTTTCAACATTGTTTTATAAACCCTAAGTGTTGGGGAATTTTGGGAAGGTTTGTGGTGAATTAAAATGGAATTCTCGTGATAGTTTGAAGTAGTGGTGATGAAGTTTGAGACTTTACTGAAGTTGTGAAAATACTGATTTTTACACTGTGACAGCCTCTGTATTTGAATACAAGGAGGCTGTATTTGAATACAGAGTGTTGATTCTGCACTAATTTGGCTTCTGTATTCGAATACAGATTCGTATTTTCCAGAAATCTCAGTTTTAAACACTGTTTTATGAATTTTAAGAGTTGGGGGAAAGACTGATGATAATTAAGAATGGAATTGTGAGATAATGTAAAGTGTTAATGATTGTTTGACTGTTTAATCATGATTGTGATGATGATGATATTGATTGTGTTGAGATGTTTTGAAAAATGATGGAAAGGTTGAAATTTCCTAATAATGCATACTGTTTCAGTGAAGAGAAACCACTGCATATTCATGCATTTGCATAGTCAAGTGGTACC
Source organism: Cicer cuneatum (assembly GCA_037974295.1). Classification (NCBI taxonomy): domain Eukaryota; kingdom Viridiplantae; phylum Streptophyta; class Magnoliopsida; order Fabales; family Fabaceae; genus Cicer; species Cicer cuneatum. Next base: position 69,001,441 of record JBBPBO010000001.1, on the reverse strand, counting down.
CGCGATGGGCCATAGAGTAATGCGTAAATGTGCTGATCTGTTGAGCGATTGTACCCTGAAATGCGCAAAAACTTGCTGATCTGTTGAGCGATTGCACGAGTGCTGGTCTGTTGAGCGACTGCAGTGGTACTGATCTGTGGAGCGATTGTACCTGAGTATATGTCAAACGTGTTGGTCTGTTGAGCGACTGCACTGGTGCTGATATGTTGAGTGATTGTACCATGGTCTTGAGGGCCGTTAAAGTCAAACATATTGTGCTGGTCTGTTGAGCGACTGCACCTTAGTAATTCCAAGAAATTGTATACATGAGCATATACATATTGCATTGGAGGATTGACCGGTGGGTCACGATTTGGTTATATGATGATGGTTGGAAATTGATGTGTGTGAGTACTTTATGAAATCTGATTTTCTGATAAATGATTGTGATTGCTGAAGTGTTGGCTGTACTTACCACATATTTTTCATAATAATAGGTTGCTGTTTTGAAAAGGTATATATGTCATGAAATTTCAAAATGAGCATCTTTATTCTTCATCATTGTTATATGATATGCCATGGATGCATTTGTTCTGTGATATAAATGCTATGTGTTTATTTGTTAATTTCGGTCGGTGACCCTTTACTATTATATGTGGAATTTGGGCTTCGCCCTCAGATGCCCCCCAAACCCATGCCACCCGTGGGACCCGAGACGACGGAAACGTCGCTCGACTTCATTGATCGTTTCGTGCCTATTGCTTGGGTATACGACCCCATCTCAAGCAGGGCAACGTACACGAGGAGATTGAAGAGGACCTATAGGACCAATGGAGTGGTGTAATACGTGGAGCACAGCTATGCGAGGATTGACTTTCCTATGCCTTCTCGTTTGATATTGGAGGCGCACGAAATTTTTTATGATGCGGAGGAGCCAGCTAAAGGGGTTGAGACGGAAGCCACCGTAGGAGTGGTGACTCCTAACCCGGTGATTGGTGGGGATGTACGTGATTCTGAGGCGGAAGAGAAGAACGAAGAGCCGAAGCCAGTAGCAGCTGATATTCCGGGTCCGTCTAGGATATCCGATGATTGTTATGAGATTCCGGCACCGCCGAAGCGACCAAGACTGTGCATTGACCTGACTTCAGAGGAGACTGATCCCTCTCTGTATGATGAGGAGGAGGAGGTTACATCGAGGCGAGCGGCGGAGTCGGATGAGACTTGTTTGGGATGTAGAGGAAATCCGTGCTATTGTAGCTTTAGTGCATGAACGGTTAGATTTGATGTATAGGATTTTGAGCTGGAAAATGTAATTTGTTTTATTTTGGAAATTATTGTACTACTTTTCCGCTAAACTATTCCGCACTCTGATATTTTCAATTGGGATGTTATGACAGTAATCTTTTGAGATGTATTGATGTGTATCATTAAATTTCCAGAATTAAGTACTTAGTGATATTACGATGAAGTTATTTAATTACGTTCATCGATAAAAATTACAACGTACCGTTTTATGAGATGAAGTAATAAATTTTATTTCAATTCTTTGAAGTAATAAATTGGAAAATGATTTTAATTAATTATTGTTCGGAAAAAAAAATACACTTGCGCTGTGTTTTAAACTCGGGGTGTTACAATTGTGGTATCAGAGCATTTGGTTAAAGTTTTGGGTTAAAGCTCTGATTAAAGTATTTGTTTTGAGTTATTAGCTGATCATGCATAGGAGCAAGTAGTTAAAGTGTCAAGTCTTATGTAAGTTGTGGTGTAACTGAAGTGATGATGGTTTTGTAGGAGACAATGCCTCCACGAAGAGACGACACCACAAGAGCCAATGTCAGCCGGGAAGATAGGATGGCTGAGGCGATGAATAACATGGCTGCGTCTGTTACTGCACAGACGGCTGCAAAGACTCAACGAGATATGGAGAAAAGAGAAAGAGAGATTCGCGCTGCTGAATCTAGAGGACTAGAGGATTTTTGTCGTCATAATCCTCCAAAGTTCAAAGGTGATGAGGGTCCAGAAAGAGCGGACCAGTGGATTCAAGAGATGGAGAAAATTTTCGAGATGATTAATTGCCGAGCAGCGGTGAAGGTCAACTATGCCACATATCTGCTGATAGGGGATGCAGAGTATTGGTGGAGAAGTACAAGACTACTGATGGGGTCAGCTCAAAAGGAAGTGAACTGGGAGTCGTTCAAAAAGAAGTTTTTGGACAAATACTTCCCGATGAGCACTAGGACCAACTTGGGTGACGATTTTCTGAAATTGCACCAGGGAAACATGACGGTGGGAGAATATGCGGCTAAGTTTGAATCGCTGTCCAGACATTTCAGATTTTTCCGGGAAGAAGTTGATGAACAGTTTATGTGTCATCGCTTTCAAAATGGACTGAAGTATGAGATTCAAGACTCGGTCTTACCTTTGGGGATTCAACGTTTCCAAGTGTTAGTAGAGAAGTGTAGAGAGATCGAAGAGATGAAGAACAGGAGGGCCAATAGAGGAGGGAACTTTAATTCTGGAGGGTCTAGTCGGATGCAGTATCAGAAAAATAGAGGAAAGCAAGTGGCTAAGCCGTATAACCGGCCACAAAACAACAAGAGAGGCCAGAATCGGCCGGGAAATCAGAATTTTGGACGGCAATTGGGACAAGGAGTCTGGTGTTATAGATGTGGGAAAGAAGGACATATTGCTACTGCTTGTACCGCAAGGGATCTGATGTGTTTAACTGCCAGAAACCAGGACACGTGGCGAGGGATTGTCGGGTTCCGAAGGTGGAACCAACAGTGAACGCAACTAGGGCTACTCGTCCTATTTCTAGAGGCCGCATATATCACATGGGTGCTGAATGTAACATCCCGAGTTTAAAACACAGCACGAGTGTATTTTTTTTTTCAATAATTAATTAAAATGAGTTTTCCAAAATTAATGTCAAAGGAATTAAAATAAAATTTTCATCAGTTCATTTCAAAAGAGAACACCCGGCCTGTGGCCACTAAACAGTATCAGAGTGCGAAAAATACAGCGGAAAAGTTATACATTAATTCCCAAAATAAATTACATTTCCCAAAACTCAAGACCCTATACAAAAGTCTAGTCTGATCATGCACTAAGCTGCAGTAGCACGGTCTCCACTGTATCCTCTATAAGTCTCGTCTTCAGCCAACCGTCCGTCCTTCTGCGTTGTCCACGGATACTCCGTACGTATAGATCAGGGGAATCTAACGACGTTTCCGTCGTTAGTGTATCGGTCGGTAGGACTGGTTCGGGTAACATCTGAGGGCAAAGCCCAATTTCCACAATATAATAGCAAGGGTCACCGACCAAAATTAACAAATAATCACATAGCATATATTTCACAGCAACAAATATACACATGGCATATCATATAACAATGATGAAAATAATGATGCTCATTTGAAATTTCATGACATGTATTTTTCAAAACAGCAACCAATTAAGATGGAAAATAAGTTGTAAGTACAGCCAACACTTCAGCATTCACAATCATTCATCAGAAATTCAATTTTCATAAAGTACTCACACACATCACTTTCCAATCATCATCACATAACCCAATCGTGACCCACCGGTCAATCACCCCAATGCAATATGTATATGCTCATGTATACAATATCTTGGAATTACCAAGGTAAAGTCGCTCACAGACCAGCACTCGTGCAGTCGCTTAACAGACCAGCACGTTATACATATACTAGGGTACAGTCGCTCAAAGACCAGTACCAGTGCAGTCGCTCACAGACCAGCACAATTTCACGAATGGAATGGACCGTCTAATACACGCGGAACTACTCTAAACCCGGATAGAACAGACCGTCTAATACACGTGGAACTATTCTATAACCATCATGGTCGCTACAATTACATGTATTAGCCTCTCACAGGCCAAATCCACAGAAGTTAAATCGTCGCACAGATAGAATGGACCATCTAATACACGCGGAACCACTCCGTAACCCGAGTAGAATAGACCGTCTCATACACGCGGAACTACTCTGACCCCGGATAGAACAGACCGTCTAATACACGCGGAACTATTCTATAACCCATGGTTACTACTTAACTTCGCGGCCCATCACGGTCACCGCAACAACTCTGTGGCCCATCGCGGTCACCACCTGACTATGCAATGCATGAATATGCAGTGTTTTCTCTTCACTAAAAACAGTATGCAAAATCAGAAAAAATCCATGCCATCCCATCATATTTCAAAACATCTCAACATAATCAATATCATCATCAACACATCAATGATTAAACAGTCAAGCAATCATTAACAATTCACATTATCTCACAAATTCCATAGTTAATCATCTCAAGTCTTTCCATTGTTCCCCAAACTCTTAAAATTCATAAAACAGTGTTTAAAACTGAGATTTTTGGAAAATTACGAATCTGTATTCGAATACAGAAGTATTCGAATACAGAAGCCAAAAACAGTGCAGATTTACTTTATGTATTCGAATACAGCCCTCTGGTATTCGAATATAGAGGCAGTCTCAGTGCACAAATCAACATTTTTCACTACATCAGTAAAGTCCCAAAAACTTCATCACCCCCACTTCAAACTACCACAAAAAATTCCATTTTAATTCGTCATAAACCTTCCCAATACTCCCTAACACGTAGGGTTCACAAAACAATGTTGAAAAACATGGAATTTCTGAAAACTCGAATCTGTATTCGAATACAAACCCCTTGTATTCGAATACAGAAGCATGAAACTGCAATTTTAACATTCTATATTCGAATACAGCATGCATGTAGTCGAATACAAAAGACAGAACCAGAATGATCACATCAGAACATCAGAAACAGAACCAGAATGATCAACATCAGAACATCAGAAACAAAACCAGAATGATCAACATCAGAACATCAGAAACAGAACCAGAATCAGAATCATAAACACCAGAACATCAGAAACATAACCAGAATTAGAATGATTAACATCAGAACATCAAGAACAGAACCAGAATCAGAATCATCAACACCAGAACACCAGAAACAGAACCTGAATCAGAATGATTAACATCAGAACATCCGGAGCAAAACAGAATGATTCACACCAGAATCATCAAAAGCAAAACAGAATGGTTAACACCAGAATCATCAGAAGCAAAACAGAATGATTAACAACAGAATCATCAGAAGCAAAACAGAATGGTTAACACCAGAATCATCAGAAGCAAAATAGAATGATTCACACCAAAATCATCAGAAGCAAAACAGAATGATTCACACCAGAATCATCAGAAGCAAAACAGAATGATTCACACCAGAATCATCAGAAGCAGAAACAGAATGATTAACTTCAGAATCATCAGAAACAGAAACAGAATTATTAACATCAGAATCATCAGAAGCAGAAACAGGATGATTAACATCAGAATCATCAGAAGCAGAAACAGGATGATTAACATAAGAATCATCAGAAGTAGAAAACCGAATGATTAACATCAAAATCATCAGAAGCAGAAACAGAATGATTAACATCAGAATCATCAGAAGCAGAAAACAGGATGATTAACATCAAAATCATCAGAAGCAGAAACAAAATGTTTGACATCAGAAGGAGAAACAGGATGATTAACATCAGAACCATCAGATGCAGAAACAGGATGATTAACATCAGAACCATCAGAACCAGAAACAGGATTATTAACATCAGAACCATCAGAAGCAGAAACAGGATGATTAACATCAGAACCATCAGAAGCAGAAACATGATGATTAACATCAGAACCATCAGAAGCATAAACAGAATGATTAACATATGATTAACATCAAAACCATCAGAAGCAGAAACAGGATGATTAACATCAGAACCATCAGAAGCAGAAATAGGATGATTAACATCAGAATCATCAGAAGTAGAAACAGGATGATTAACATCAGAATCATCAGAAGCAGAAACGGGATGATTTACATCAGAATCATCAGAAGCAAAAATCCTTCCTCTATATTTGACTACAGGGGCTCGTAGTCGAATACAAGTTTGAAAACTTAAGTAAAACAGAAGCTTGACAGGTTGTATTCGAATACACACATGTTGTATTCGAATACACCTTCGAAAACCAGTGAAATTTTCCTGAGACTTCAACACATTTCAAACTGTTTCTTTTGAAAAATCAGCACAACTCCGAAACATTTTTGTCACTCTTTTAAACCACAAAACACAACTTTTACATCAAACCAGATTTTCCAGAAGGAAACACTTTCATCAGTTTTAAAACCCTTTTATTTTGAAATCCTTAGTAACACTCAATTTTCATCAACAGAACAGCATGCAAGCATTTCAGCTTTCTCAAACCATCAGAACATCATGCAAGCATTTCAGCTTTTTCAAACATCAGAACAACATGCAAAACATTCAGCTTTTCTCAAACATCAGAACAACATGCAAAGCATTCAGTTTTTCTCAAACACCAGAACAACATGCAAAGCATTTCAGCTTTCTCAAACATCAGAACATATTAACACATTCAGTCAAACAGCAAGCATCACATAGCAGCAAAATACCAACAGAATGCATTTTTGCAATATTCAAAACAGTTTTATGAACATGCTTTTTACTCCTCTTCAAAATAACATGCAATGCATTTTTCAGCTTTCCCCATAAACAAATCAATATTGGAATAATCACCCAAAACAGCATGTTGCAGATTTTTAAAACCTCAACAGAATGCATTTTCTTTCATCTTTCAAAATGTCATGTAAAACAGTTTCTTTTTCAAAACAGAAACTCAAATATAATCACACCTCAAACATACATTTATAGTCCTAAAATGCAACTAGAAAGTGGAAGGTGCCCTTACCCTTGCTGCGTGTCTGCTACTTCTCACGTTTCTGTTTTCGTTCCCGTTTACGCGCCAAAATTTGGTGAAACTGCCGCTTGCGTTTGCTGCTACGAAACTGGGTTCTCTAGCTCCGTAATAATGTGGGGAACAACTTTTGTACTAGGGGTTTGGTGTTTCGGTGCTTGGATTTCCAAGTAATGGCACTTTTGAGGAACTTCCTCTTTTCTCCTTGAAATCGTGAAATAGCTTTCAGCAAACAGAAAACAGAATGGGAGGGAAGGGTGCTGTTACATGCAGCACTGTTACATGCAGTATGGGCAGTGAGGAAGGAGGAATGGTGTTCTGATTTCACCATCCTTCTCACTCCTATTTATAGGCTTTTGTGGTGCCACCTCACCCGACACGTGTCTGATTTTCAGCACTTAACCAATCCCGTCGTAATTAGCCGCTAATCCCTTAATTAACTATCCATTAATTTAATTACTCGTAATTAAATTAATTAATTCTTAATCCAATAATTTTAATTCATCCTCCAAAATAAATATTTATTTATATATATATATATATATTTACTCAAAACATACATATATTAAATATTTTACAAATATCTCCAATACACTTAAAATTAATTCCATAATTTTAATTAAAAATTAAGGGTCTTACATTACTACCCCCCTTAAATTAGTTTCGTCCTCGAAACTACATATCAGTAAACAACTGAGGATATTGTTCCCTCATCTTACTCTCCAGTTCCCAAGTCGCGTCTCCAGTAGTCGGATTCCAAATCACTTTGACTAGTGGGACTTCCTTGTTTCTCAACTGTTGTTGTGAGGGAACTCAATCAATGGCAACACCTCATCCCAGTTTCCTCTGTCATCCAACACATATGCTCTCAATAGATCTTCCAAGGACTGATTTGTTCTCTCAGTCTGTCAGTCTGTTTGTGGATGATAAGCGGAACTCAATTTCAGTTTCGTTCCTAACGCTTCATGCAGCGCTCCCCAAAAGTGAGATGTGAACTTTGGGTCACGGTCCGATACTATACTCGATGGAACGCCGTGTAACCTTACAATCTCAGCGATGTAGATTTCCGTCAGCTTATCTACTTTGTAAGTGGCCCTTACTGGTAGGAAATGCGCGGACTTTGTCAATCGATCCACTATTACCCAAATTGAATCATTCTTTTTCCTTGTCTTGGGCAGTCCTATTATAAAATCCATGGAAATGCTGTCCCACTTCCATTTCGGTATGTCCAGAGGTTGCAACATTCCAGCAGGTCGTTGATGTTCCACTTTCGCTTTCTGACAAGTCAAACAAGCCGATACGTACTCCGCTACATCCCCCTTCATTCCTGGCCACCAGTAATTCTGTCATAAGTCCTGGTACATCTTGGTTGCTCCAGGATGAATACTCCATTTACTCTTATGAGTCTCCTCCAAAATCATTCTCCTCAAATCTGCAACTTCCGGTACACAAACTCTTCCATTACATCTCAGAATGTTATCTGGTCCGACCCTTAAGCTCGCTTAATTCCAATGGCGACATCCGGTACGGCGCAATTGAAATCGGTCCAGTTCTTGGGTGCAAATCAATGAAGAACTCCACCTCTCTCACTGGGGGTAATCCTGGAATTTCTGTTGGAAATACGTCCGGATATTCTTTGACTAACACCACACCTTCTATGCTCACATCCATCTTGGTCTCCATGTTAGTCAATGACGAAAATTCCTGAGTTCCTTCTCTTAGTGACACTCCGAGCTGTTAGCAGCCAAATACCGAACGACTCCCAATCCACCTCCTTGTGAGCTCATCCCATTACAAGCCTTGTACTTCTTCACCAATACTCTGCATCCCATAACAGCAGATATGTGACATAGTTGACCTTTACCGCTGCCCGGCAATTAATCATTTCAAAGATTTTCTCCATCTCTTGAATCCACTGGTCCGCTCTCTCTGGACCCTCATCACCCTTGAACTTTGGAGGATTATAGCGACGAAAATCCTCTGGTCCCCTCGATTCAGTAGCACGAATCTCTCTTTCTCTCTTCTCCAGATCTCGTTGAGTCTTCGCAGCCGTCTGTACAGCAACAGACGCAGCCATGTTATTCATCGCTTCATCCATCTGATCGTCCCGGCTGACGTTGGCTCTTGTAGTGTCGTCTCTTCTTTGGAGGCATTGTTCCTTACAAAACCATCATCAAGTAGAAATCTCGCACTACTCGGAATAATTCCAAAACTTAACAACGTCATCATTTCAGTCACACCACAACTTACACAAGACTTGACACTTTAACTACTTGCTCCTATGCATGATCAGCTAATGACTCAAAACAAATACTTTAATCAGAGCTTTTAACCCAAAACTTTAACCAAATGCTCTGATACCACAATTGTAACACCCCGAGTTTAAAACACAACGCGAGTGTATTTTTTTTTTCAATAATTAATTAAAATGAGTTTTCCAAAATTAATGTCAAGGGAATTAAAATAAAATTTTCATCAGTTCATTTCAAAAGAGAACACCCGGCCTGTGGCCACTAAACAGTATCAGAGTGCGGAAAATACAGCGGAAAAGTCATACATTAATTACCAAAATAAATTACATTTCCCAAAACTCAAGACCCTATACAAAAGTCTAGTCTGATCATGCACTAAGCTACAGTAGCACGGTCTCCACCGTATCCTCTATATGTCTCGTCTTCAGCCAACCGTCCGTTCTTCTGCGTTGTCCACAGATACTCCGTACGTAAAGATCAGGGGAAACTAACGACGTTTCCGTCGTTAGTGTATCCGTCGGTAGGACGGGTTCGGGTAACATCTGAGGGCAAAGCCCAATTCCACAATATAATAGCAAGGGTCACCGACCGAAATTAACAAACAATCACATAGCATATATTTCACAGCAACAAATATACACATGACATATCATATAACAATGATGAAAATAATGATGCTCATTTGAAATTTCATGACATGTATTTTTCAAAACAGCAACCAATTAAGATGGAAAATAAGTTGTAAGTACAGCCAACACTTCAGCATTCACAATCATTCATCAGAAATTCAGTTTTCATAAAGTACTCACACACATCACTTTCCAATCATCATCACATAACCCAATCGTGACCCACCGGTCAATCACCCCGTTGCAATATGTATATGCTCATGTATACAATATCTTGGAATTACTAAGGTGTACTCGCTCACAGACCAGCACTCGTGCAGTCCATCCACAGACCAGCACGTTATACACATAGTAGGGTACAGTCGCTCACAGACCAGTACCAGTACAGTCGCTCACAGACCAGCACAATTTCACGAATGGAATGGACCGTCTAATACACGCGGAACCATCCCGTAGCCCAGATAGAATAGACCATCTAATACACGTCGAACTACTCTAAACCCGGATAGAACAGACCGTCTAATACACGCGGAACTATTCTATAACCATCATGGTCGCTACAATTACATGTATTAGCCTCTCACAGGCCAAATACACAGAAGTTAAATCCTCGCACGGCTAGAATGGACCGTCTAATACACGCGGAACCACTCCGTAGCCCGAGTAGAATAGACTGTCTAATACATGCGGAACTACTCTGACCCAGGATAGAACAGACCGTCTAATACACGCAGAACTATTCTATAACCCATGGTTACTACTTAACTTCGCGGCCCATCACGGTCAATGCATCAACTCTGTGGCCCATCGCGGTCACCACCTGACTATGCAATGCATGAATATGCAGTGTTTTCTCTTCACTGAAAACAGTATGCAAAATCAGAAAAATTCATGCCATCCCATCATATTTCAAAACATCTCAACATAATCAATATCATCATCAACACATCAATGATTAAACAGTCAAGCAATCATTAACAATTCACATTATCTCACAAATTCCATAGTTAATCATCTCAAGTCTTTCCATTATTCCCCAAATTCTTAAAATTCATAAAACAGTGTTTAAAACTGAGATTTTTGGAAAATTACGAATCTGTATTCGAATACAGCTTCTCTGTATTCGAATACAGAAGCCAAAAACAGTGCAGATTTACTTTATGTATTCGAATACAGCCCTCTGGTATTCGAATACAGAGGCAGTCTCAGTGCATAAATCAACATTTTTCACTACATTAGTAAAGTCCCAAAAACTTCATTACCCCACTTCAAACTATCACAAAAAATTCCATTTTAACTCGTCATAAACCTTCCCAATACTCCCCAACACGTAGGGTTCACAAAACAATGTTGAAAAACATGGAATTTCTGAAAACTCGAATCTGTATTCGAATACAAACCCCTTGTATTCGAATACAGAAGCATGAAACTGCAATTTTAACATTCTGTATTCGAATACAGCATGCCTGTAGTCGAATACAGAAGACAAAACCAGAATGATCACATCATGACATCAGAAACAGAACCAGAATGATCAACTTCAGAACATCATAAACAGAACCAGAATGATCAACATTAGAACATCAGAAACAGAACCAGAATGATTAACATCAGAACATCAGAAACAGAACAAAAATCAGAATCATAAACACCATAACATCAGAAACAGAACCAGAATCAGAATGATTAACATTAGAACATCAAGAGCAAAACAGAATGATTCACACCAGAATCATCAGAAGCAAAATAGAATGGTTAACACCAGAATCATCAGAAGCAAAACAGAATGATTAACACCAGAATCATCAAAAGCAAAACAGAATGGTTAACACCAGAATCATCAGAAGCAAAACAGAATGATTCACACCAGAATTATCAGAAGCAAAACAGAATGATTCACATCAGAAGCAAAATAGAATGATTAACACCAGAATCATTAGAAGCAGAAACAGAATGATTAACATCAGAATCATCAGAAGCAGAAACAGAATGATTAACATCAGAATCATCAGAAGCAGAAACAGGATGATTAACATCAGAATCATCAGAAGCAGAAAACAAGATGATTAACATCAAAATCATCAGAAGCAAAAACAGAATGATTAACATCAGAGTTATCAGAAGCAGAAAACAGGATGATTAACATCAAAATCATCAGAAGTAGAAACAGAATGTTTGATATCAGAACCATCAGAAGCAGAAACAAGATGATTAACATCAGAACCATCAGAAGCAGAAACAGGATGATTAACATCAGAAGCAGAAACAGGATGATTAACATCAGAACCATCAGAAGCAGAAACAGGATGATTAACATCAGAACCATCAGAAGCAGAAACAAGATGATTAACATCAGAATCATCAGAAGCAGAAACAAGATGATTAACATCAAAATCATCAAAAGCAGAAACATAATGATTAACATCAGAATCATCAGAAGTAGAAAACAGGATGATTAACATCAAAATCATCAGAAGCAGAAACAGAATGTTTGACATCAGAATCATCAGAAGCAAAAATCCTTCCTCTGTATTCGACTACAGGGGCTCGTAATCGAATACAAGTTTGAAAACTTAAGTAAAACAGACGCTTAACAGGTTGTATTTGAATATAGACATGTTGTATTCGAATACACCTTCAAAAACCAGTGAAATTTTCCTGAGACTTCAACACATTTCAAACTGTTTCTTTTGAAAAATCAGCACAACTCCAAAACATTTTTATCACTCTTTTAAACCACAAAACTCAGACTTTTACATCAAACCAGATTTTCCAGAAGGAAACACTTTCATCAGTTTTAAAACCCTTTCTATTTTGAAATCCTTAGTAACACCAGATTTTCATCAACAGAACAGCATGCAAGCATTTCAGCTTTCTCAAACCATCAGAACATCATGCTGTTGGAACCAAGTTGGTTCTAAGTACTTAGGATTTTGATGGTTACAAAAGCACTCAATGCAATCTTATTTTGTACCTTGAATTATTAAATTAAATACAATCAGAATATGAAGAAATCAGAAGCAGAAGATCAAAGGAAAATGAATTCTTGAATTTCCAGAAGATATTCCAGGTAGTCAAAACATCACCAGAAGATATCTTTGCTGGCCCAGAACAGAAGGAAGAAAAATCAGAAGGAAACATGGATCATACCAGAGGAAAGCCTGGCAGAGGGAGAGTTTTTCCATACCAACAGGAATCAAATATCAAATTTATTCCAGAAGTTATTGTTCCAGACTCAACCAGAAGCTAAGTTTAAGGGTCCAGAACAAGAGAATCAATCCATATGTGACCCAAACAATAAGATAGCATGATTCAGGACATGAAACTAAGTCCAGACCAGAAGAAATGAATTCCAGAATCAATCCAGACCTGGTCCAAAATCAAAGGTAAAAAGTCCATACTGAAATAATTTTTTGTTCAAGTTAATTTCAGACAAAGTCCATAATTAGTCCAGATCAGAGGGAAGATTTCCAGATCAGTGGTTCAAAATTAATTATTTGATCCAGTGATGGTCCAGATCAGAAGATCAGACCATGGCCCAGTGTTGGCCGAAAACAGAGGGATAGGATGTGCAGTCCAGCAAAGGCCGAGTTCAGAAGATTATAGCATATCAAGTGCGCATCCAGGATGGCCGAAATTAGAAGATTAGAGGGTCAAGAAGTGTGGTCCAGGGAAGGCCGGAATCAGAGGATCACAACATATCAATTAGCTTGGTCCAGATGTGGACTGGCGCAGAACAATCTAGTGGTCCAAATTTAATCATGAGGATTAACGATGAAGATCTTAAGTTATTTTAATCAAAGTATTAAAAAAGATTCGTTGCAAAAATAAATATGGAGTAGTGTGGAATTCAGGAGCATTGGCGGGAACAAATAAAAGATTTGATTGGCCAGTTAATTTATGAAAGAAATCTAAGGCTTAAAAAGATATGATTTTTATTTTAATGAAGCCCAATTGGTCAATTTATTTATGCCATAGAATCCAGCAAGATTCAGCTCGAATTTAAGCAATGGAAAAGGCCATAATCTGCATCTATAAAAGGAGGCTCAAGGCAGAATGCTCATCATCGAAAATCACAAAATAGTCATACACTTCCAAAGCAAACACTCTCAAATTTTCATAGAAGTTAATTGTGAGTTCCAGCTTTCAAGAAGCAAGTACTCGTGTCATTTTCTTTCCACTGTGTCAAATCTAAGTTGTTGAAGTAGAGTCTACAAGCTGAGGGAGTCAGTAGAGGTAGCAGGTTACTTGGCAATTAGATTCATAGTGCTGTGATTTCTTCTACAATCTGGGATTGTCAGATTGGCTGAAGACAGGAGTTGCATTCCTCAAAGAAGTCTAGGATTGTTAGACTGTTTGAGAAGACTGACTTGGAGGGTCAGTATAAAGGTTGTAATTCAATGTTTGAATTAGTGAAATCCTTCAAGGTGAAGGGACTGGACGTAGCCTCGTTAACGGTGAACCAGTATAAAAACTGTGAGTTTTATTTTTACTTTTATCCGCTGCTAACTCTATTTTTAATTATACATCAAGTTTTGTTTTAAAAGTATTAAAACAGGAAAAGTAATCAAGTTAAGTCAAACACAATTCAACCCCCCCTTCTCGTGTTTGCACCTTCAATTGGCATCAGAGCTCGGTCTCAAGGCTGAGCACTTAACAGTGTTTGAGGAAAGGTCCAAAGGGTTCAATATGTCAGAAGAATTGGGAAACAACATCAACAAACCACCACTGTTTGATGGAGAAAGGTTTGAGTATTGGAAGGACAGAATGAGAGATTTGTCATATCTCAAGAGCTTTGGATACATTGCACCTACTGATCCAGAAGATCCAACTAAGAAACTAGACATGGATGATATGAAACCAGATCAGAGCAGATTACACAAACTTCATCACAAGTCCAGAAACATCATGATCAGTGCAATCACATTCAAAGAGTTTGATAGATGCACAGATAAAGAAACAGCAAAGAGCATATTCGACAGTCTGGTTCTGACCTATGAAGGAACCAAGCAGGTTCAAGAAGCAAGGGCTAACATATTGGTCAAGAAGTATGAGCTGTTCAAGATGGAAGAGGATGAAGACATTGAAGCAATGTTCAGCAGATTCCAGACTTTGGTATCAGGTTTAAAAGTACTAAACAAAAGTTATACCATTGCAGATCATGTCATGTATATTCTAAGAAGTTTACCAAAAAGGTGGAGACCAAAGGTTACTGCAATACAGGAAGCCAAAGATCTAAATAACTTAAGACTTGAAGACCTGATCAGCTCACTCAGGTCTCATGAAATAGAACTGGAACAAGATAAACCAAAGAAGAAGAAGAATCTGGCTCTGAAGTCAAAACAGAAGAAAGCTGCAAAGGCAGCATCAGAATCAGATGATAGTGACAGTGACTGTGATGATATGGCTTACTTAACCAAAAAGATGGTTAAGATCTGGGAAAACAGGAAGAACAGAAGCTTCAGGAAGAAACATAACAACAGAGGAAAGGAAGAATCTGACAAGAAGAATATTGTTTGTTATGGATGCAATAAACCTGGACATATCAAGTCAGAATGTCCAAATCTGGAAAAAGGCAAACAGTACAAGAGGAATTCCAGATACAGAAAAAAAGAGTCTAATGGCTGCCTGGGATGTATCAGAATCAGAGGAAGAATCGTCTGATAAAGAAGAGGCAGAAACAGAAAAGATGGCTCACATCAGGTCTGACCTCATAAAGGCACGAATTCAATAAGGAAAACAGGCAGAAGGAAGAATGATCAAAGCAATCATTCAGGTAAGTCTGGAAGCACATCAGAGGAAGCAATTATGTCTCTGATGGCTCATACCAATTCAAGTTCTGGATACAGCTCAGGAACAGAATCAGAAGATGAAGACGATGAGGTATTTTATGATCTCTCTAAATTTGAATTGATTGAGACTTTAAAAGACTTGTTAAATGCAAACAATAAAAGGTCTTTAAAACTGAAAACTCTTAGGGAAGATAAGAAAAATCTAACCAAAGAAGTCCAAGTTTTAAAGAATCAAAATTCTAAGTATGCAACTGAAAACAAAGATTTTAAAACTGATGTTGCAAGACTCGAATCTGAAAACCAAACTCTCAAAAGTAATACTTGTTCCACTTCTGAAACTGTTTGTGAATCTGATATGCATGAGAAATTTTTTCAAAACTTTATTTCAAATGGAATGGAAAGAAGTAAATATGCATCTATGATTTATGGAAACAGTAACTCTGGAAAGAGAGGTCTTGGTTTTACAGAAACGATTACTGAAAGTAAAGTTGTTCATTTTGATGTTTTATGTATTGTTTGTGCTAAGAAAGGTCACTCTGAATTATCTTGTCCAATGGTAAAATCTAAACAAGATCAGAGAGCTGTTACAACTAACAAACCTGGACCCAATCAGTTCTGGGTACCAAACGACCAAATTGTCTATGTTGCAGATATTCTGAGCAACCAGAAGGAGACACCAACAATGGTGCCTGGACAATGGATGTTGGCAACGCACAAGCAGAAGAAGGTTTATATTCCAATATCTACCAAACCGAAGCCAAGTGACTCTGGTAGAAGAAGAACTGATCAACACAATTCCTATCAGAACCAGAACCAGAATTATAGGAGGAACAGGAAATATCATAGCTATCACTCGAATCAGAACAAGAACTGGAACCAGTATCAGAGGAACAGGAACTGGAACCAGTACCAGAAGCACAGAAACTGGAACCAGAACCAACACTGGAACCAGAACCAGAACTTAAGGCACAGAAACTGGAACCAGAATCAGAATCAGTACCAGAACCTAAACAGGTATCAGTATCAAAGGTTGAGGTATGATCATCAGAATTACTCTAATTATCAGAATCAGTATAACTACAGGAATTATCATAATCACCAGAACCATCAAGGTTATCAGAATCACCAGATTCACCAAAGTTACCAGAACCAAAACATGTTCCAGAATCACCAGAGGAACATGGCGTATCAGCCAAAGCAGAAATTAAGGAATCAGAATCAGGAGAGTTCTTCAAACACTCCAGTGAGATTCATCAAGACTACCAACCTAGAAGGGAATTCAAATTCCCTCATCGAAACCATGTAATCTCAGAACATATAGATTAGGAATCTGAAAATCAGAAGCAAGAGGATTTTCAGAGTTGACATAGACGTTACATCTTACTATAAATACTATTATTATTTTGTATTTATGCTTACAGTGATAACAAGAAGCTTGATCTTAACAAATCAAAGCTAGATAAGTATTCTGCATGTTTTCAAATTGTCAGAGGAACCAGGTGATTCACACGAACTGAACACCTCAGCAGAAACAGCATTCCAGTGGTTTCAAAAAAAACAGAAACCATCAGAAGCAGAATTAATGGTTTGAGTGTATTGAGTTAAATTTAAATTATTTGATTTGCATTATGTAATATGACAAACTGCTTGATCTTGACAAATCAAAGCAAGATAAAAATAGTGCAGGTTCACCAAAGGGAGCAGAAACACAAGAAACAGAAGTACCTGGAAAGAACCATAAGCTGATTTATCAGAATCAGAAGCTGTTACAAAACCAGAAGCTAATGCGAACCAAGCAATGTTGATGAAGTTTTGGCAGAGGAAGGTTGGATACCTGGTATGCAAGAAAAGCTGAATGAATTCCAAAGGAATGATGTTTGGGATCTGGTATCCAGACCAAACAAAAACATTATTGGAACCAAGTAGATGTTCAGAAATAAACTCAATGAAAAAGGTGAAGTGGTAAGACCAGAGTTGTAGCTCAAGGATACAGTCAACAAAAAGGTATAGATTACAATGAGACTTTTGTTCCAGTGGCCAGGTTAGAAGCAATTAGAATTCTATTATCATTTGCTGCAAATCATGATATAATGCTGTATCAAATGGATGTTAAAAGTGCATTCTTAAATGGCTACATAAGTGAGGAAGTCTATGTCAAACAGCCCCCTGGATTTGAAAATTCTGATTTTCCAGACCATGTTTTCAAACTTAAAAAATCTTTATATGGTTTAAAACAAGCACCTAGGGCACAGTATGACAGACTTAGCAACTTTCTGCTTAAGAATGAATTTAATAGAGGCCAGATTGATAATTCACTATTTAGGAAATCCATTAAAAATGATATTCTGATTATCCAAGTTTATGTTGATGATATCATATTTGGATCAACTAATGGCACTTTGTGCAAAGAGTTTTCTGACCTAATACAGAAAGAGTTCCAAATGAGCATGATGGGAGAACTTAAGTTCTTCCTGGGAATTCAGATTCACCAAGGTAAATCAGGTATACGCATTCACCAATCTAAATACACCCCTATGCACCCAACCTGCTCACTTGAGAAAGATGAAACCAGCCAAAAGGTAGACCAGAAAACATACAGAGGTATGATTGGATCCCTTCTATATTTAACTGCTTCTAGACCTGACATTTAGTTTAGTGTTTGTGTCTGTGCCCAATTTCAAGCTGACCCTAGGGAATCCCATTTAACTGCTGTCAAACGAATTTTGAGATACCTCAAAGGAACCACCAACCTTACCTTGTTATACAAGAAAACCCCCACCTACAAACTAAAAGGTTTTTGTGATTCTGACTATGCTGGAGACAAGCTGGAAAGGATAAGTACAAGTGGCAACTGCACATTCTTAGGTGATAACTTGATCTCTTGGTCAAGCAAAAGACAAAGCACCATTGCCATGTCAACAGCAGAAGCTGAGTATATTTCAGCAGCAGGATGCAGTTCACAGTTACTCTGGATGAAACATCAACTTGAAGATTACAACATCTTTGAAACCAATATCCCTTTGTTCTGCGATAACACTTCAGCCATAAACCTAACCAAGAACCCTATCTTACACTCTAGATCCAAACACATTGAAATAAAACACCATTTCATTAAGGACCATGTTCAAAAAGGAACTTTAAGCATCCAATTTGTGGACACTGATCATCAATGGGCTGATATCTTCACCAAGGCTTTACCAGAAGATAGGTTCGAGTTCATTAAAAAGCATCTCAGCATGACCTCCATATCTGACTAGCTCAAGTAGTCATCTTAGGAGTTTTTGAATTTCCTGTAATTTTATTTTCTATCTTTTAGTTTATGTTTTTACTTTCTCCAATTTGTAAAGAGAAAAACAAAAAAAAATACAAAAATAGTAGGACCACTTTTTGGTTGATGACAAAAAGGGGGAGAGAGAGAGAGAGAGAGAAAGGGAGAGAAAAGAGAAATAAGTAGAAAATGAGAGATAAAAAGAAAGGGAGGAGCGAAAAAGAAAGAGATGAAAAGAGGAGAAATAAGTAGAAAAGGAGAGGAATCAGGGAGAGAGAAAAAGAAAGAGTGAAAAACAGAAGGAGTTGAAAAGGAGAGGAAACAGAGAGAGAGAAAAACAAAGAGAGAAAAAGAAAGAGTGAAAAGAGAAGGAGTTGAAAAGGAGAGGAAATGTGAAGAGAGAAAAAGAAAGAGAGAATAAAGAAGGAGTTGAAAAGGAGAGGAGAAGAGAAGAAAAGAAAGAGAGAACAAAGAAGGAGTTGAAAGAAGAGTATCAGACTTAGGGGGAGAGATTGGTCTGAGGGGGAGTAATTCAAGTCTTCGAGTTATAAGCTAGCAAAATAAGTTAAGGTTTTTTCATCATCAAAAAGGGGGAGATTGTTGGAACCAAGTTGGTTCTAAGTACTTAGGATTTTGATGGTTACAAAAGCACTCAATGCAATCTTATTTTGTACCTTGAATTATTAAATTAAATACAATCAAAATATGAAGAAATCAGAAGCAGAAGATCAAAGGAAAATGAATTCTGGAATTTCCAGAAGATATTCCAGGATGTCAAAACATCACCAGAAGATATCTTTGCTGGCCCAGAACAGAAGGAAGAAAAATCAGAAGGAAACATGGATCATACCAGAGGAAAGCCTGCCAGAGGGAGAGTTGTTCCAGACCAACAGGAGTCAAATATCAAATTTATTTCATAAGTTATTGTGACCAGAAGATGGCCTGGCAGTGAAAAATTAAATAGCCTAGACTTGTTCCAAACTCAACCAGAAGCTAAATTTAAGGGTCCAGAACAAGAGAATCAATCCAGATGTGACCCAGACAATAAGATAGCATGATTCAGGACATGAAACTAAGTCCAGACCAGAAGAAATGAATTCCAGAATCAATCCATACCTGGTCCAAAATCAAAGGTAAAATGTCTAGAATGAAATAATTTTTTGTTCAAGTTAATTTCAGACAAAGTCCAGAATTAGTCCAGATCAGAGGGAAGATTTCCAGATTAGTGGTTCAGAATTAATTATTTGATCCAGTGATGGTCCAGATCAGAAGATCATACCATGGCCCAGTGTTGGCCGAAAACAGAGGGACAGGATGTGCAGTCCAGCAAAGGCCGAGTTCAAAAGATTATAGCATATCAGGTGCGCATCCAAGATGGCCGAAATCATAAGATCAGAGGGTCAGGAAGTGTGGTCCAGGGAAGGCCGGAATCAGAGGATCACAGCATATCAATTAGCTTGGTCCAAATGTGGACTGGCGCAGAACAATCTAATGGTCCAAATTTAATCATGAGGATTAACAGTGAAGATCTTAAGTTATTTTAATCAAATTATTAAAAAAGATTCGTTGCAAAAATAAATATGGAGTAGTGTGGAATTCAGGAGCATTGGCGGGAATAAATAAAAGATTTGATTGGCCAGTTAATTTATGAAAGAAATCTAAGGCTTAAAAAGATATGATTTTTATTTTAATGAAGCCCAATTGGTCAATTTATTTTTGCCAAAGAATCCAGCAAGATTTAGCTCGAATTTAAGCAATGGAAGAGGCCCTAATCTGCATCTATAAAAGGAGGCTCAAGGCAGAATGCTCATCATCGAAAATCACAAAAGAGTCATACACTTCCAAAGCAAACACTCTCAAATTTTCATAGAAGTTAATTGTGAGTTCAAGCTTTCAAGAAGCAAGTACTTGTTTTATTTTCTTTCCACTATGTCAAATCTAAGTTGTTGAAGTAGAGTCTACAAGCTGAGGGAGTCAGTACGGGTAGCAGGTTACTTGGCAATTAGATTCATAGTGCTGTGATTTCTTCTACAATCTGGGATTGTCAGATTGGCTGAAGACAGAAGTTGCATTCCTCAAAGAAGTCTAGGATTGTTAGACTGTTTGAGAGGACTGACTTGGAGGGTCAGTATAAAGGTTGTAATTCAAGGTTTGAATTAGTGAAATCCTTCAAGGTGAAGGGACTGGACGTAGCCTCGTTAACGGTGAACCAGTATAAAAACTGTGAGTTTTTTTTTTTTACTTTAATCCGCTGCTAACTCTGTTTTTAACTATACATCAAGTTTTGTTTTAAAAGTATAAAAATAGGAAAAGTAATCAAGTTAATTCAAACACAATTCAACCCCCCCTTCTCGTGTTTGCACCTTCACATGCAAGCATTTCAAGTTTTTCAAACATCAGAACAACATGCAAAGCATTCAGCTTTTCTCAAACATCAGAACAACATGCAAAGCATTCAATTTTTCTCAAACACCAGAACAACATGCAAAGCATTTCAGCTTTCTCAAACATCAGAACATATTAACACATTCAGTCAAACAGCAAGCATCACATAGCAGCAAAATACCAACATAATGCATTTTTGCAATATTCAAAACAGTTTTATGAACATACTTTTTACTCCTCTTCAAAATAACATGCAATGCATTTTTCAGCTTTCCCCATAAACAAAACAGTAATGGAATAATCACCCAAAACAACATGTTGCAGATTTTTAAAACCTCAACAGAATGCATTTTCTTTCATCTTTCAAAATGTCAAATAAAATAGTTTCTTTTTCAAAACAGAAACTCAAATATAATCACACCTCAAACATACATTTACAGTCCTAAAATGCAACTAGAAAGTGGAAGGTGCCCTTACCCTTGCTGCGTGTCTGCTACTTCTCACGTTTCTGTTTTCGTTCTCGTTTACGCGCCAAAATTCGGTGAAACTGCCGCTTGCGTTTGCTGCTACGAAACAGGGTTCTCTAGCTCCATAATAATGTGGGGAACAACTTTTGTACTGGGGGTTTGGTGTTTCGGTGCTTGGATTTCCATGTAATGGCACTTTTGAGGAACTTCCTCTTTTCTCCTTGAAATCGTGAAACAGCTTTCAGCAAACAGAAAACAGAATGGGAGGGAAGGGTGCTGTTACATGCAGTAAGGGCAGTGAGGAAGGAGGAATGGTGTTCTGATTTCACCATCCTTCTCACTCCTATTTATAGGCTTTTGTGATGCCACCTCACCCGACACTTGTCTGATTTTCAACACTTAACCAATCCCGTCGTAATTAGCCACTAATCCCTTAATTAACTGTCCGTTAATTTTATTACTCGTAATTAAATTAATTAATTCTTAATCCAATAATTTTAATTCCTCCTCCAAAATAAATATATATATATATATATATATATATATATATATATATTTACTCAAAACATACATATATTAAATATTTTACAAATATCTCAAATACACTTAAAATTAATTCCATAATTTTAATTAAAAATTAAGGGTCTTACACTGAAGCTGGGAATCAAGCTCCAAATGTAATCCAACAAGATTGCGAGATTGCAGGTAACACCCTAACTGCACTTTTTGATTCGGGGGAAACCCATTCTTTCATTGTTATGGATTGTGTGAATCGTTTGAAGTTGTCTGTGTCTGCTTTGCCTTTTGATTTGGCTGTTTCCACACCTGCTAAGACTTTGACTGTAAACTCTGCATGTTTACACTGTACTGTAACGATTCAGAATAGAGATTTCTTGGTTAATTTAATCTGTCTACCCCTACAATCACTCGAGATCATTCTCGGCATGGATTGGATGACGTATAATTACGTAGTCTTGGATTGCGCTCGAAAATTAGTTCTTTTCCCCGAACCTGGAGTCGTTCGGTATTTGGCTGCTAACAAACTCGAAGTATCTCTGAGAGAAGGAACTCGGGAATTTTTATCATTGGCTAACTTGGAGACCAAGATGGATGTGAACATAGAAAATGTGGTGTTAGTCAAAGAATATCCGGACGTATTTCCAACAGAAATTCCAAGATTACCCCCAGTAAGAGAGGTGGAGTTTTTCATTGATCTACATCCAGGAACTGGACCTATTTCAATTGCGCCATATAGGATGTCGCCATTGGAATTAAGCGACCTTAAAGGTCAAATTGAAGGTTTATTGGAGAAAGGATTTATCATACCAAGTGTGTCGCCATGGGGAGCTCTGGTGTTGTTGGTTAAGAAGAAGGATGGAAGTTCACGCTTACGTGTGGATTATCGGCAACTTAACAACGTAACTATCAAGAATCGTTATCCTTTACCACGCATCGATGATTTGATGGATCAATTGAGGGGAGCCGCGGTGTTTTCAAAGATTGATTTGAAATCAGGATACCATCAGATTCGGGTAAGAGAATGAGATATTCAAAAGACTGCTTTCAGGACCCGATATGGACATTATGAATATCTCGTTATGCCATTTGGAGTTACGAATGCACCAGCGATTTTCATTGACTATATGAATAGGATCTTTAGCCCATTCTTGGATAAATTCGTGGTGGTGTTCATCGATGATATTTTGATTTATTCAAAGGATGAAGAAGAACATGAAAAGCACCTACGCCAAGTTCTTGAAGTCTTACGCGAGAAGCAATTCTATGCCAATTGTGTGATCATATTTGAGTTTCTGTTTTGAAAAAGAAACTGTTTTACATGACATTTTGAAAGATGAAAGAAAATGCATTCTGTTGAGGTTTTAAAAATATGAGATATGTTGTTTTGGGTGGTTATTCCAATGTTGTTTTGTTTATGTGGGAAAGTTGAAAAATGCATTGCATGTTATTTTGAAGATGATTAAAAAACGTATTCATAAAACTGTTTTGAATATTGTTATAAAATGCGAAAATGCATTATGTTGGTGTCTTACTGCTATGTGATGGTTGCTGTTTGGCTGAATGTATGAATGTTGTTCTGCTTGTGTGAGAAAGATGAAAATGCTTTGCATGTTGTGATTGGTTGTGTAAGAATGCTGGAAATACTCTGCATATTGCTTTGAGAATGCTCAAAATCTAAACGTTTGGAAATGCATGTGCTGTTTTGAGTTTGATATTCTGTTTAGGGGATTTAAGCAAAACTGTGATGTTGCTTTTGGTGTTGATGATTCTGTTTCTGTTCTGTGTGATTAACATTCTGTTTTTGAGTGATTCTGGTGATGCTAATGTTTTCAAAAGAAAAGGGATTTTAAAATGAGGAAAGTGTTTCTTCTGGAAAATCTATATTGATGAAAAATGTCTGAGTTTTGTGCTTCAAAAGAGTGATGAAACTGTTTTGGGGTTGTGCTAGTTTTTCAAAGGTAAAAGTTTGATAATGTGTTGTAGTTTTCAGGAAAAGTTCACTGAATTCGAAGGTGTATTCGAATACAACATGAGTGTATTCGAATACAACCTGCCAAGCTTCTGTTTTACTCAAGTTTTCAAACTTGTATTCGAATACGGGCCCCTGTATTCGAATACAGAGGAAGGATTTTTGCTTCTGACTTAGCATCTATATTCGACTACGACTCTGTCGTATTCGAATACAGGAGTGAAATTTTAACATTGTATTCGCAACTGTATTCGACTACGACAGTCTCGTATTCGAATACAGGATGTTGACTTTCACAATTTTTGCTTATGTATTCGAATACAAGGGAGCTATATTCGAATACAGATTCGTGTTTTTCCAGAAACTCAAGTTTTAGCTTCTGTATTCGAATACAAGGAAGCTGTATTCGAATACAGATTCGTGTTTTCAGAAAATCAAGTTTTAAACACTGCCTTGGGAACTTTAAAGTGTTGGGAAACATTGGAAAGGTTTGAAACGATTTAAAATGGAGTTTTTGAATAGTTTTGAAGAGGAGATGATGATGTTTTGGAAACCTTTAATGACCTGGGAGAAAAATGCTGAACTTTAAGAGGAGGCTGTATTTGAATACAGAGTGTTGATTCTACACTAATTTGGCTTCTGTATCCGAATACAAGGAAGCTGTATTCGAATACATATTCGTATTTTCCAGAAATCTCAGTTTTAAACATTGTTTTATGAATTTTAAGAGTTGGGGGAAAGACTTATGATAATTAAGAATGGAATTGTGAGATAATGTAAAGTGTTAATGATTGTTTGACTGTTTAATCATGATTGTGATGATGATGATATTGATTGTGTTGAGATGTTTTGAAAAATGATGGAAAGGTTGAAATTTCCTGATAATGCATATTGTTTCAGTGAAGAGAAACCACTGCATATTCATGCATTTGCATAGTCAAGTGGTACCCGCGATGCGCCACAAAGTAATGCGTAAACGTGCTGATCTGTTGAGCGATTGCACGAGTGCTGGTCTGTTGAGCGACTGCACTGGTATTGATCTGTTGAGCAATTGTACCCTAAAATGCGCAAAAACGTGCTAATCTGTTGAGCGATTGCACGAGTGCGGGTCTGTTGAGCGACTACACTAGTACTGATCTGTTGAGCGGTTGTACCTGAGTATATGTCAAACGTGCTGGTCTGTTGAGCGACTGCACGAGTACTGGTCTGTTGAGTGACTGCACGAGTGCTGGTCTGTTGAGCGACTCCACTGGTGCTGATCTGTTGAGCGATTGCACCATGGTCTTGAGGGCCGTTAAAGTCAAACATATTGTGCTGGTCTGTTGAGCGACTGCACCTTGGTAATTCCAAGAAATTGTATACATGAGCATATACATATTGCATTGGAGGATTGACCGGTGGGTCACGATTTGGTTATATGATGATGGTTGGAAATTGATGTGTGTGAGTACTTTATGAAATCCAATTTTCTGATAAATGATTGTGATTGTTGAAGTGTTGGTTGTACTTACCACATATTTTTCATAATAATAGGTTGTTGTTTTGAAAAGGTATATATGTCATGAAATTTCAAAATGAGCATCTTTATTCTTCATCATTGTTATATGATATGCCATGGATGCATTTGTTCTGTGATATAAATGCTATGTGTTTATTTGTTAATTTCGGTCGGTGACCCTTTACTATTATATGTGGAATTTGGGCTTTGCCCTCAGATGCCCCCCAAACCCATGCCACCCGTGGGACCCGAGACGACGGAAACTTCGCTCGACTTCATTGATCGTTCTGTGCCTACTGCTTGGGTATACGGCCCCATCTCAAGCAGGGCTACGTACATCGGGAGATTGAAGAGGACCTATAGGACCAATGGAGTGGTGTACTACGTGTAGCACAGCTATGTGAGGATTGACTTTCCTGTGCCTTCTCGTTTGATATTGGAGGCGCACGGAATTTTTGATGATGCGGAGGAGCCAGCTAGAGGGGTTGAGACGGAGGCCACCGTAGGAGTGGTGACTCCTAACCGGTTTTTTTTGGTGGGGATGTACGTGATTTTGAGGCGGAAGAGAAGAACGAAGAGTCGAAGCCAGTAGCAGCTGATATTTCGGGTCCATCTAGGATATCCGATGATTGTTATGACATTCCGGCACCGCCGAAGCGACCGAGACTGTGCATTGACCTGACTTCGGAGGAGACTGATCCCTCTTTGTATGATGAGGAGGAGGAGGTTACATCGAGGCGAGTGGCGGAGTCGGATGAGACTTGTTTGGGATGCGGAGGAAATCCGTGCTACTGTAGCTTTAGTGCATGATCAGTTAGATTTGATGTATAGGATTTTGAGCTGGAAAATGTAATTTGTTTTATTTTAGAAATTATTGTACTACTTTTCCGCTAAACTATTCCGCACTCTGATATTTTCAATTGGGATGTTATGACAGTAATCTTTTAAGATGTATTGATGTTTATCATTAAATTTCCAGAATTAAGTACTTAGTGATATTACGTTGAAGTTATTTAATTACATTCATCGATAAAAATTAAGACGTACCATTTTATGAGATGAATTAAAGGAAATTTTATTTCAATTCTTTGAAGTAATAAATTGAAAAATCATTTTAATTAATTATTTAAAAAAACAAATACACTCACGCTGTGTTTTAAACTCGAGGTGTTACAAGTTCCAAAAGAACCTTCATGAACCTCTTGAATGATTTTCTCTGCTTCCGTTTTATCCACACATCTAAGGAGAACCATGTCATGGTTTCGCTTATCAAGCATGTCACCATTTAAGAAGTTCATTGACAACCTCCTCAAAGCCCTCTTGTCATTCTCTGAAATACCCAACTTTATGACAAACGATAAACCCAAGTAACTTGTCTGATCTCACGGCAAAAGTGCATTTAGCAAGGTTTAAACAGAGTCTGAACTTCCTTTGTCGCACAAATAACTTTTGAAGGTTAACCACGTGGTCTTCTTCGGTCTGGGATTTCGCAATCATATCGTCCACATAAACCTCTATCTCCTATTGCATCATGTCATGAAACAATGTTACTATTTCTATTTGATAGGTTGCTCCAACATTCTTCAATCCAAATGGCATCACTTTATAACAAAAGGCTCCCCATTGTGTGATGAATGTGGTTTTCTCCATATCCTCGGGAGCCATCTTGATTTGATTGTATCCTGAAAAACCATCCATGAAGGGAAAAAGAGAATATTAAGCAGTGTTATCTACTAGGACATCAATATGAGGCAAAGGAAAATCGCCTTTAGGACTTGCTTTATTTAAATCCCGATAATCAACGCACATTCAAACCTTTCCATCCTTTTTTGGAACTTGGACAATATTAGCCACCCATTGAGGATATTTTGCTACTGCTAAGAAACCAACATCAAATTGCTTTTTGACTTCTTCTCTAATTTTAAGTGACATACCAGGCCTCATCCTCCTCAATTTTTGTTTAATTGGAGCACATTCAGGTTTGAGTAGTAGCTTGTGTTCAACTATGTTAGTATCTAGCCCAGGCATATCCTGATATGACAATGCAAAGACATAGTCAAATAAAAGTTTAACCAACTTTTCTCGTTCACTTCCTTTCATAGACATACCAATTTTAATTTCTTTCCTATCACATTCAGTCCCCAAATTAATCACCTCAACAGGTTCTTGATAGAGTTGGATTATCTTAGCTTCCTGTTCCATTAACCTTTCTAGTTTTGGGGAGTCTCACAATTGTCTTCACAATCCTCATCAGCGTGATTAATTGGGAGTTCAAAATTACAAGAAGGGGTTCTAGTGTTGCTATTTTCAACGTATTCATTTTTTACTCTGCATTATTAAAATTAAGAAGAAAAAAGGGGAAAAAAAGAAAATATGAATAAAGGTTGTAACTTTAAGAAGAAAAGAACAAGAAACGGTTGGAGAATTCCAAAATGCATTTATTGATAATAAGTACGGAATTGAAATACATGTGCCTTAATTAATTATCCTTATAGCCTTATGCATAGCAAAAGGAGTTGAAATACATAATTACTTTGAGCATGAATTAACAAACACGGGAAACTCGATGATCTTCCAATTGTTGAGGATGGTATTCGGAAGACAAGGGTACACTAATTTGAGGGTATCATTATCAACATGCTCTTCTTCCACCACCACTTGGTTAGCATAAATTATTCTGGCGCTTTGAAAGGTTTGACGAATGTCACAAATGGGAATTTTCTGTGAATGGTTTTCCAGACGAGCCATCCTGCTTTCCTTTTTTTCTTTCATTGCCTTTTCTTTATCAACTTTCATAGGTATATATCCCAACCCGTATCGATCATTCTTTTCTGGTATATCTAACAATTTCCCCAACTTAGCAAAAGCTCCTCCTTCCAACATGGATTTGGTAGGCTTCAATGATGTGGTAGAAAACTTTGGTTCTTTTAAGTGAGATCCTTCACCCATGAAGACAACATTGGGAATTTCTAATGCTTGAAAGGAGGTTTCTATGGCTTCCTCTGTATCTTCAATGTAGCCTGTAGAAGATAGATGGCTCACTATCATATCTTATTCCCCATATATTATTACTAGCTTATTGTTCACTATAAACTTCAGCTTTTGATGGAGAGTGGATGTCACCGCTCCAGCAGCATGAATCCACGGTCTCCCTAGAAGACAACAGTACGCTGGTTTAATATCCATCACTTGGAAGGTTATCCCAAAATTATGGGGTCCAACTTGAACCGGTAGGTCAATCTCGCCAATAACTTGTCACTTGGACCCATCAAACGCTTTCACCACCATAGCACTAGGCTTCATACATGTTCCATCAACAAATAGTTTTGAGAGTGTCGCTTTCGGCATGACATTTAATGATGAACCATTATAACTAGCACTCGTGCCAGGATATGATCATGACATCTCACAGAGATATGTAGTGCTTTATTATGCCTTGTCCCTTCAACTGGTAATTCGCCATCGCTAAAACTCAAACAATTATTAGCGGTGATATTACCGACAACTCTATCAAACTGGTCGACCGTGATATTGTGAGTAACATCGGCCTCATTTAAAACTTTCATCAATGCCCTTCTATGTGCTTCAGAGTTTAATAACAAAGAAAGAATAGATATCTTGGAAGGGGTTTGATTTAGCTGGTCCACCACCTTATATTCACTTTACTTGATAAACTTCAAAAATTAGTTAGCTTATTCTTCAAGCACCGTCTTTTTGCTAGTCTCTGGCCCTTTTATAGCATGATTCATAGCTTTTTTTACCCTTTTCCTCATGGTCCTCCTTTTTCCTACGTTGTTCGGGGGCGTATACTCGACCACTTCGAGTCATCCCACCAACTCCTGAAATGTTGGTGACATCAATTTCTTTAGGTTCAAAGTTATCACTTGATTGATGATTGTCCAAATGAGACGTGACTTCATAATTTCATGGTACCGCCTTGGTATTTACATAAGGAAAAGGGGTTGGTGCCTGGACAATTATCGGATATGGACCATTTGGAGTTGCCATAAGATTTTCTTTTCTATAGAGGATTTCCAATGGTCTTGGGAAAGATCTATTATTCTCCATGCACGGTTCTATGGTTAGCACATGATCATCTTTTGCACAACCTACCTGTATGAATTTCTTGTTCATTAATTTTTGAAGGAATTCCTTGAGCTCTTCAGAATTTTTTATGGAACGTGAACCAGTTGGGTGAACAGCACAAATTCTAACCTCATTGTTAATAATCTTAACCAAGTTTAACTTGCGTAACTCAGCAAAAAATCATTTTTACTGGGATTTTCATATGTTCCATACTCTTAATTGCACATTGGTCTTTCCCACCTTCAATAACATTGACAGATGAATTTTCATGGTCCGGCAAAGGATTGCTCCCCACATTGGGACTGTCTTCCTTGAAGGTAAGCCATTTTGAATTAATCAACTCTTGCACTTTAGATTTTAGTGCTTGGCAATCTTCGACGAAATGTCCTACAGCTCATGTGTGGTACTCACATTTGGCATTTGGGTTGTACCATTTTGGGAATTGTGGTTCCATAGATTTCATAGATCTCGGGACTACCATTGAGTTATGGAGTAGGTGAGACAACAATTGGCTGTATGTCATGGGAATCGGGTCAAAACGGGTTATCTTCTTTTCTCGATTAATTGGTGGTTTGTATTTATTCGGGATTGGAATTTGGTTCCATTGGTTTTTTTGGGGAAACGTGAGAGGGGGTGGTTGGACCATGGGTTGTTGATAATAAGGTGGCCTTGAAGGGTGATATTGGGGGTATGGAGCTAGTGAAGTCGTAGCCACATATGGATATGGAATGTATAGAATTTGGGGTATTCGGGGGCTGAAAATTCATGGATGGAGAATAAGAGACTTTTGGGTTTGCCATTACAGCGTTAGCATCCCCTTCTTTCTTCTTTGTGAATACCATATGGGGCTTCTTCACACCACTCGTTCCACATACAATCTTACCACTCCTCATACTACTTTCTACTCTTTCTCCTATCATGACCATGTCAAAAAAGTTTGATGACATACTTCCAATCATCTTTTCATAAAAGGGCGACTGGAGAGTATCCATAAACATACCAACCATTTCTCTTTCGGATAAAGGAGGATCTACTTGCGATGCCACTTCTCTCCACCGTTGTGCATATTCATTTAATGTTTCATTGTCCTTTTCAACGAATTTTGCAATTGCATCCTGTCAGGGGCCATATTAATGTTGTACCTGTATTGTTTCAAGAAGGCATCAGCCAAGTTTTTCCATGAATGGATTCGATATCGCTCAAGATGCATATACCAATTTAGTGATGCCCCACTCAAACTGTCTTGAAAAAAATGAATGAGAAGTTTGTCATCATGAGCATGAGAAGCCATTTTTCTACAATACATGGTCAAGTGATTTTAGGGCATGTGCCACCTTTGTACTTTTCAAACTCAGGTACCTTGAATTTTGAAGGGATTACTACATCAAGAATCAAGCACATATCAAAAGCATTAAGACCATAGGCATTACTACCTTCCATTGCTTTTATTCGCTCTTCTAAAACATGTAATTTTTCTTTCGACTGTGTATCTTCACCAATAAACTGAGGTTGTTGCCAATTTTCGTTAGCATCGAAATGGGGTGCTTGGGGTGCACTTAATGGAATATTTTATGAGGGTAGAGTGTTTTGGGGTGGCACGTAGCCGAGAGGAGATGGGATTTGTGGTTGGTTTAAGCTTTGGGAGTTAATGGTTGAGTGATTTGGCTTATTGTCCACGGGGTTAATGACTAAGGGCGGAGTATAACCAAGTGGGATACCATACATAGGAAATTGCATAGCCGATGCACAGAATTGATGGGTAGTTGGGGTAAAGCCTGGTGGGTGAGAAGGAGTGGTTTGGTGTTCTTCATTTGCAGTTGGAGGATTCCCATTTGTATTCTCCTTTCTTGCCAAAGCCTATATAGCCTCTAGCATTCGATCAGCCTTGTCCTTCAATTAGCTAACATATGCTCTCATCACTTCTTGGTTTTACTCAAGTTCATCCATGATCTTGGAGTTTGCGCGAGTCCGATAAGGATGTTGAGGAAACAGCTTTATTGATTTTTTCTGTTTTTTTTAAATAAATAAAAAAAATTATGAGTATGTATGAATGGAATGAAGATGAAATTACTTAGTTAATTATCAATTTATTATAGTTGTATGTTGGGGAATCATAAGCCTTTAGAATTATAAGTGAAGAAAATATGGGATCGATAAACAAAACAAGCAAATCCATCATTGATGAGAAAAAAAAGTACATCACATTAAAAACTACAACATCTATTGTATTTCAATCTTCTCTTTCGATAGGACAACCAATCTTTTCCTCCAATTCTTCTACCAGATTTTTGCAATATTCAACGAACTTGTAGACTTTGACTGGAGTATTGAGCGGATGCATTACTGCATCGATCTCTCTTAGATGCTTTGGAATTTTTATGATTGCTTGATTAGCTAGCATTGCCAATTTTGAAAAGCAATCTTTCCAATGCTTGCCTTTATCTTCCAGCTCTTTATAGACCTCTTGATTCTTCAATTGTCCAAGCAACATCATAAAACGATCCTCCCAATATATGGTTTCATCCTTTAAGTTATTATAGATCTTTTCTTGATAATCAATGTAATTCTTCAACTCACTAGAAGTCTCCATTTCTATTTTTAGCGCATCTTGATGTTTTGAGAGCAATTCTTCCATTTCTTCCTTGTGTTGCCTCTTATTCTTAACTCGACTCTCGTAGTCGGCTACCATTTATTCAAGTTGTTTCTTTAAATCTTCAAATTCCTTCTTTATTTTCCTTTCAGAGCTTGCTGATTTCGCCCATAATTGCTTCCACATATAGGCTTCTTCAATAGCTTCATTCCTTTCTTGCTTCCGAACATCTAATTCTTCATTTGCAACTCTCAAACAATCTTGTATGTCCAGTTTATTTTCCTTTTCAATTTTCAACCTCTTGTTGCTTCTCTCAATAAACTGATTCTTACAAGTGTTTTCTGATTGCAAATTCTCGTTCTCTCGGGAGACTTTTTCTAACTTCACTTATAGCTTTTTTTTCTATTCTTCAGACTTTAATAAGAATGCTTTGAGTTCTTCTGTTTCTTTGTTTGTAACAAGGGTGGGTTCAGGTATCTCTTGATCACTCGACGGTGTACTGTGGAAAGGCAGCTTGATTTCTTGGACTCTTTTCTTTACCCATTGTTGATAGGGTTCCTTTGTGCCGCAACTTCTACGTCCGAGTACTCTTCCTTTTCTAACGATCACTTCCCAAGCTCGACTTATTCTCCGCAACATCGGTGGGTCTACTATACCCGTATTGTGGAAAACAAAAGCTTCTAATGACTTATCATCTGGTTTCTCCAACATAGGGTAGCCAAGCTGTCTCAGAGCTATCATCGAATTGTAGTTAATACAGCCTTTGGTTCCCATGAGAGGTACATTTGGAAAGTCTCCACAATGGCATATTACTTCTTCTACCTCTTGTTCTCTATGATACCATGAAATTATGTCCCCGGTAAGGCTAGCTATACTCTGAGCCCATTCACGATTATTTTTAATTCCAACATGATACCCTTTCTTGAACATGTGAGACATGAACCAAGTATACAACACAGGACCACAACACAAAATTGTTCCCCCTTTCTTCTTGTGTCGCATATGCAGAGAGTAGTATACATCAGCAAGGACCGCGGGAACTGGATTTTGTTTATTTTTGTTAAAAGCCAAGAAGACATTGATGGCAGCAAAATCAACAAAATTATCAAGGTTTGGGAATAAAACAATACCATAAATAATGACAGCCAAGAAATCTATAAAAGTACCCTATTCTTTTTTAACGGCTAAATCTTGTGCCTTTTGCTCCAAATATTTTCTCAAGAAACCCTTTTTCTTCTTTTTTGCTTGCCAACTCTCTTATGTCAATTTTT
This sequence comes from Cicer cuneatum, assembly GCA_037974295.1. Taxonomy (NCBI): domain Eukaryota; kingdom Viridiplantae; phylum Streptophyta; class Magnoliopsida; order Fabales; family Fabaceae; genus Cicer; species Cicer cuneatum. The sequence continues at coordinate 68,967,894 of JBBPBO010000001.1, read as the reverse complement.
AGTACTTCAGCAATTACGCTCAAATTTGGTGGTTGCCCAGTATATCGATAAGGGTTTCCTTTCTCTAGGGAGTAACCCAATATTCGCTCGAAATCTTCTAATGTCGGGGCCAATTGAAAGTCTTGAAAGGTGAAACATCTTAAGAGTGGGTCGTAATACTGAGCCAGTGCCGTGAGGGCCCCTGTTTGCACATTTACTGCCAAGAGGTTTAGGATTTTCCCATATTTACTAAAGAAACCTTCACGTTGTATGGTTTTCATTTGATTGCTGATGTCTCTTAAACTTTTCAAATCAGGTTGCTTGAACTTTAAAAGTAAAGTTTTTCTTTTTTCTGATCCCATTATCCACTTAACACGTGACTAAGGTTTGTATGATTCCCCAAAAATCCTGAAAATTTATGCAAAATGCCATTATATTTTTTATTTTAGAAAAGAACAAAGAAAAAAAATCATGAGATATGAATGAAACTATGTACAATAATTATTGTGAATATATTTATATGCATATATATATATATATATAAAGTTTTGAATGTATGAGTTATTTTTGGTTTATATAGATGTTCTTATGATGAAATGGACTATTGGTTTATGTAGTGAAACTCTCACATGGGTGGCTCTATGATTCTAAATGTGGTTCCTAGAGCCAATAATCCTATTTTCGAATATTGTCAACAACAATAGTTAAACTATTTGGAGTAACAATACCTTGACAGGATCAAACTCTAGGTGAGATCTTCATGCTAACCAAACATGATGTACATCCAGAAGGCTATCACTACGCAACCTCGAAACTAAACTTAAGTTTTGTTCAAACCCGGGTATAAAGTTACACTCATAAGTGTGTGTAGGGTGTAGAATAAACATAATTCAATAGCTCGATATTGCAAATAAAACATATATACATGCACAAAAAATAATCATAATAATAAAAAAATAATAAATAAATAAAATAATTAAATAAATGACTTACTAGCTTAAAAGAATATTATAATGACAACTAATATTTATTAAGAAATAATAAACCCATAAAGTATTAGAAAATGAAAATCAAACAAATATAAAAAAAGTTAAAAATTATGCACAATTAATCATGTTAGGTTTGACTCTCTAAGGGTCCCCAGTGGAGTCGCTAGCTGTTGCGACCTAAATTTCGAGCGTTTCTCGAATTCAATTGAGTCGCCATCAAAATTTATTAAAAATAGGGAAAACATAGGGAAACCCTTAAAAAGACAAAAAAAATGGTATTTGAAACCAAATTTTGAGTTCGGGAATCGATTATGCATAGGAAAGGTATTAGAACCCTACGACATCAGTTAAAATACAGTTACCTATAATTAATTGTGCAAAATTAATATTAATTTAAATATATTTATTTCTCTTTATGATTAAATATGAATATCAATTATTTATTTTTAATGTGATTTTGAAATAAATATGTGCTTAAAGAAAAGAGAAAAAAAAAAAGAAATGTTTTATTAATGTGCTTAACAAGACTATGATCTTGCTCCTACGTATCTCCCAATGCGATGGAGAAATCAAAGCTACGTAGTTCTTAGATAAAAAATGCGGATGTGTTGATTGCTTTTAAATAAATCGTGTTTAGTTATTAAAAGGTTAATTTTGACGAAAATAAAAAAGAGTTTGTTTAATTTGAATAATTAGTTTAAAATGTGAAATTTAAGACAATCAAGTTGTACAAATCGTGTCTCAAAACGCAAGGAGTAAAATTATGTCTCATCCAGCTAATCTATTTAAAAATATTTTTATTATTTTCGGTTTTAACATTGAGTCTCAAAGCCACCAAGTAGTACAACTTGTGTCTTAACAACTTAAAGATTAAAAAGATGTCACATCTAATTAATCTAATATTTAAAAAAAGTTAATTTTAGATTCATTTGTTTTTTTTTTTTAAAAACTATCAGATTGTATAATTCGTATTCTACTACTCATGGATTAAATGATTTCATTTTTAGTTAGCATTTAATAATGATTTTTATTTATTAATTCATTTATAAATTTTAATTTATTAGTTTATATGTGAAGATGAGATTTTAAAAAAATAAAAAATATTCCAATTAATTAATTTTTAATGCAATACCTTTTGTTTTTTTATTTATGGAATTGGATATTTAATTATAAATCAATAGTTTTTAATTAATTAATTTTTATGCAATACCTTTTTTTATTTTTTTTATTTATGAAATTGGATATTTAATTATAAATCAACAGTTTTTAATTAATTAATTTTTATGCAATACCTTTTTTTTATTTTATTATTTTTTTTATTTATGGAATTGAGTACTTAATTATAAATCAACAGTTTTTTTAAAAAAATATAAATGGGCCGAGCCCAACTTGGTTTAAAAAAAAAAACCAAAGGGTTAAGCTAAAACCCTAGAGAGCCTGGGTTTATAGCAGCCGCCTCAGGAAAAAAAAAGGAAGGGAGAGGCCGAGAGAAAGAGGAAGGAGAGACCGAGAGAGAAGGAAGAGGCTGAGATAGGAGAAAGAAGACAACGACGATGACGATGGAAAGAGAGGCTGAGAGAGAAGAGGAGGCCGAGTAGGGAGAAAGAATAGGCTGAGATAAACGAAGAAATGAGAGGCTGAGAGAGAAGAGGAAGCAGGGAGTAACGGTGACAGTGGCGGTGACGATGACAGCGGCGACGTTAAAGGTTTGATTTTTTTCTTCTGGTTTTTTACTTTTCAATCACAAGGTTATTTAATAAACTCTATTAAAAATAATTATAATGCAAAGAGGGGAAAAATATAAAAAAAAATACCTTAAATCACCTTGTTGTTTATTCTTTCTTGTTAATTGATATTCTGCCTGCTTTTTCTTTCTTGCTCTTTTAAGTGTTTTTGTTAGTATTTGATCTTCTTTTTTGTTAATGGATTTTTTTCTTAATTTATAGAGTAAAGTAACGAATTTTTGTGTCCATGAGATAATAGTCAGTCTCAGTTTTTATATTGTTTTCGCAACAAAAACAAGCAACATTTGCTAAGTATAGAAACATGTCATTTATCTTTCTGATTGAATATATAAGTAGTGAAGATAATAAACTTTTAAGGCAAAAGAAAAAATAACTACGCTGAAAAAAACAGGAGGGCAGTAACTCAATTTTCGTTTTCTATTTTAGAGAAGATGTAACTCACCTTTTTGTTTGAGTGTAGAATCAGTGAAAATAATAACCTTATTAAGGCAAAGGAAATAAACTGAAATAAAGGAATGGGCTATAAAGCTGTAAAACACAATATTTGTCTTTATTTTATTACATTTATACCTTTTTTATATAATATTATTTGTTTATTCAATTGATTAATTTCTTAATGCTGACAAATATTAACTTATTAATTAATTGCATAGGTTTTTGAATAGAAAACAAGAAAAAGTTAGCAAAACAGGGTTCAAAGAGCTTCAAAGAAGCTACCTGGGCTAGTAAAGAGAGTTCAAAATGTTGAGTTGTTTGTGTTCAAAATGCTTCAAAATGCTGAGTTGTATGTGTTCAAAATGCTTGTTGAGTTGTCTGTGTTCAAAATGCTGAGTTGCCTAGACCAGTAAGGAGATGATGAGTTGTCTTCTAGTAAGGAGAATGCTACATCGGTGCTATGGTTCTCACCTATGTGTTCCCTAGGATGATTTTGTTAGTTTTAGCATTTTTCTTACAAGATGTGATAAATTATTTTCCTTTGTTAATTTGAATTGATTGAAATTGAATTCTGTATTTTGATTATGTTACTTTATTATGTATTTTTTTTTGTTACTCTTAACTAGACAAAATTGAGGTGCTACAACAGCACCTGACCCTCCAAACCAGTCTTCTCAAACAGCCTGACAACCCCGGACTTGACTTTTGAGGAACGAAAACAACACCTTGACTCTACAAGTCAAGTCTACTCCTACCAATCTGACAACCCCAGATTGTAGAAGGAATCAACACCAATATCGAGTTTGATTACAAGGGTTTGGAACTCTGCAAAGTTGCTTCTGGAAAGCTGATTGCTGCACTGAATTTCTCTCTCGAAAACACTTAAAAAATATTGCTTTTGTACTCAAGTGATTCTCTCTTTTGAACTCTCGGATTATGCTGAATATGAAGCTTGAGTTCTTGTATTTTCGATGCATGATGTTGCTGCCTGAAGCCTCCTTTTATAGTTGCAAATAGGGCTATGTCCAAGCTTAAATTCGAGATAAATCATGCTCAGATTTCCTTTGAAAATTCTGTTGGCCAATCTTGTTTTGCTTAATATCAAACCGTATCTTTTTAGCTTCAGATTGCATTTGAAAATTCTGTTGACCAATCCTGTTTCTCTTAATTTTAAATCGTATCTTTTTAGCTTCAGATTGCATTCGAATTTCCTTCAAGTCTTCAATGATTTTTGAATCAAATCCCCTTAATACTTTGATCAAATTTATATCAAAATTCAATCAAGTCTTCTTCGAATTTTAATCAAGTCTTCACTGATCTGCATCATGATTTAAATTCTGGATCGTATGATCTTCTAATATGGACCAACTCTGGACCATGTGATCTGATCTGGACCATTGATCTTCTGATCTGGACCAAGTATAGACTAAGTCTTATGTTCTGGACAATGCTATCTTCTGGTCTGGACCAAGTCTGGACAATGCTTCCTTTTGATCTGGGCCAAGAATAATATCCTCTGATGATGTCAGTGTTTCTTCCTTTTTATGATATCCTCTGATGTTTGCCTTTGATTTGCTTCTGATGGGATCATCTGGTGATATCCTCTAGATGTATCCTCTGGTGATATCTTCTGGCCGAAACTTCTGGTGGCATTTTTATCTTCTGGTGACGTCATCCTCTGGTGACATCTTTTGCTTCTGATTTGCATCTTCTGGAGGTATCTTCTGGTTGTATATTCTGGAGGTATCTTCTGCTAACGTCATCCTCTGGTGTATCCTCTGATGACGTCATCCTCTGATTTTTCATTCTTCTAAGTCAAAATCTGATTTTCATAAAATACTTTTGTTAACATCAAAACTTTAATTGAAAGAACCAACTTGGTTCCAACATTGGTTGATAGAGTCAAAGTGTGAGTGTTCCTCAAAAGTCTAGGGTTACTAGTCTGTTTGAGAAGACTGGTTTGGAGGGTCAGGTGTTTTGTAATTCAAGTTGTTGAATTAGTGGATTAAATCCTTATGAGTGAATGGACTAGATGTAGCCAAGTTAGTAGTGAATCAAAATAAATTACTTGTGTCACTTTATTCTTGCACTCCTTAGTTTTGTTATTGCTTATGCTTCAAGTAAATCATCAAATTTGAATCAGTTTAATCAAATAATGAAAAAAGTTGTCAATTTAGTCAAACACAATTCAACTCCCTTCTCGTGTTTGCACCTTCACAACCAACTCCTAACAATATCTAACAACCCCTCAAGTTGAAAGTGTGGATTTAAACACATCAACTAAACAAAAGAGTTGATGTAGAAAACTGTAGGGGTTGAGGTGCTTAACTCTTAGAATTCTTCTGCCGACTTTGGGGCCTTTTTGAATTTCTTCCAGCATTCCACGACACTCACTACAATAGAATTAAGAACTTCAATCTCAAGGACCATTAAATGACAAAACTTGACAAGCAAGACTTCATTACCATATAATAGAAACACAACGATAATGAAAATTGTTTAACCACCATATGATAGAAAACAGAAACAAAAATTGCTTAATCACCATATAAGACAGAAGCAAAAAGAAAAATGTTTAACTATCATAGCATAGAAATATATAGAGAATGAACAATGTTTAACTACGAAATGATAGAAGTATACAATAAAGTCAATAATGACTAATTAACAATGAATAAATTGAGAAACAAGTCACTAAAAGAAAATTAAATTTAGATGCATCGGAGTTTTCATCAGTAATATCTCTCATAGTGTAATACCTAAACTCTTTTTTATCAAAGTTAAACAAGAATATTGTCACTGAATCAATAGAATTTTGTTGAGGGTAGGAAGAAAGTCAGTATCTTCAACAATAATATACAATTTCTTCAACAAATGCCAACAAATTACTCTCGTATAGCAAACAACTTGTCTTGCGAATTTCCATATCAAACGATTGTCTATTTGTGGAGCTAGTCTTTGAACAAAAAAAAAATGTGCACCTTAGAAAATAATAGATTGACTGAGTTATAGGAGAAAATTGAGCCAAAAATAGAACCACAACATCCAACAAGAAATGAAACCATATATCATCGAAAAGAAGAGGTAATTGGGTATTGAAATTTCTCCGCTAATAAATATGATTATCTCTTCAATGTATATACCACAAAATCCAATAAAACATGATTATCTCTTCAAAGTTGAAAAACATGATAAAATCCAACAAATATAAAGAAAATAATTGAGAAAAAGATTGAATTATTTCAAAGCTTCACCATAATGGTCACCAAAACTCTTTCATATATCATTATAGAGGTGGTCGAAACTCTATTATGGACTACCATAGAGTTTGTCAGAGCTATATGGATGCAGTGGAGATCACAGAGCTCAGTCGTGGACCATTGGAGCTCCACTGTGGACTATTGCACCAACCACCCTTATACTTTTTTATTTTAAATTTAACTAAAATATTTTTTATATTAATATTATTTAATAAAACGGTATTATTTTTTTATTATTACTTGTTAATATTTTTTATTTTTGTAACATGTTGAATACAAAATTATGTCATAAGAAAATAAAAGAAATACAATATCTAATGTATTTTATTGCTTCAAACAAAAATTCAATGAATTTAAAAATTTAGATGGACAGATTGATTATAGTCCTTGGGATCAAATGAATGGATGAAATTCAATCTTTTGTTATCAAAATAGATGAAGACAAATCAATTCATTTTGTTACTTATAGTTTGAATGATAAATTTTTTTTAGGTATTTTAAACAAGTGGTAGGAATTTCAAATGAAAAAATTCAAATGTGAAAACTCAATTTATGTGTCCAATAAGTTATCCGATAGCAATTAGTTATCGCTAAATGGTGTTTTATGTTTTAACTGTTTTATTTTCTATTAATATTTTTAAAATATAACATCACACAATTAAGGGGATGGTGATTCGCAAATCAAATGAACCTTCCAAATGCATTTTTTTAATTAATTTAATAAAAAAGTTGCACCACACGAGGCAAGATCAAAAGATGATTCGAATAAGATGCTCCACCCAAATGGGACGGTGGATGTTCCTTTCCAGATGCTATAAAACACGTAAGAGAAATCGATTATTTTTTATACACATTGATTAAATTTATAATCACATATTTAAGTATTTGCAAATTTTATTACACGATGTTGGTAAAAGGCAGATTGTTGTATAAGTTTGGAAATTAAATTTTCAGTGAAATTTTAAACTAATCTCAATGAGTAAAATTTTAATTATTTTTATAATCTATCTTGTCGACGGAAACACAACATTAAGCAAGTGTTGTATGACTATGATTACTCAAAAGCTTCAATTGCGGATAATGTCATAATGAGCACCCTACAATGACATTCAATAAGACTTATATTAATTTTTTTCAGTTTAAGTTTGAAATATTTATAAAAATATTATTTGTTATTTTAAAATATCAATAAAATATTAATCGCATTTTTTATTATAGTTTAATTTGTAAAACTACCTAATTAATAATGATATTTAAGTCAGCAAAATTGTTTTTTAATAATCAATAAAATTCTTTAGTTTTAAAGTATTTTCGATAAATAAAATTGTTTAGCAATTGTGCACAAACTATATAAACATAGACATACGTGGGTAAGGAGTAATAAATTAGCATCCATCTTATTATGGGTCAATTCTATGGACTACAAGTCTACAACCAAACATCGACGACAACGTTTGATGCTTTTGTAATTATCTAAAGTTTACTATAAATTTTTAGTCATTATCCCTTTCATTGTTCCATGCATATCCATGTTTTAATAATATGTATAATATATAAATATAAATAAAAACTGTTCCATTAAATAATTACAGGATTTCTTTTTGGACTCGGAGATTAAATCATCGTAGGATATGTTTAATTATATTTCTGTAATTTATACCATTTCAAATTTTTTATTTGTTTTGATATACTTTTT